>CM040238.1:221031602-221431602 GCA_022545495.1 Chrysanthemum lavandulifolium
GGACGGACCGACCAAAGAACACCGGACGAGTCGGACGACCGATTCGGTCCGTATCGATCTAAGATTTTACGAAATCGGTCTCGGTCGGTCAGTTTTTGGACCGTGCACCAGTTCTTTGTTGCAATGCAATCTCAACATATGTTTTGTTTGCTAAACGGGAAATGAATAGCCGCATCTTCCAGTGGAAAGTTGGAAGGAGTCTTTGGGTGCGGTAATTAGACCATGATCTTTAGGTGGTGTTTGAATGCGACTTAATTGACTTAATATGGAAAACTTAATTTATTAAGTCATATAAAAAGTTGTTTGTTTTCTTAATCAAAATAAATGACTTAAAATAATAAGTGATAAAGTGAGGTCTTGCATTAAGTCGTTTGTTAATTAAATGAAAAATTAAACAAACAAGAGTCTTGTTAGTGAATAGTGATATACTTGTAGTGGTCTTGATGGTTTGTCAATGAGGTTGGCTTGGTCCGCCGCGTTGCGGCATCGGTTATGTGGTTGACCGTTTATGCGGTTTTGCAAAGGCTTTGGCAAACTTTCGTTTGTCACAATATCATTCGATGGTTCGATGACACAATTTTTTACTAATAGCGGTTAAGTATGAGCGTACTGCGATTACTTATCATACGTCGTTTTCTTTTGATGATTGAGACTGAAGCTCCAACCAGTTATTTAAGTTTATAGAAGCCGAAGGACTAATGGGATTTAGCCTAGGAATAACCCTTTTTTGTTCGCATATCAAAAGCGTAAACTACCTAATGCTATGGGTAGATGGCAATAACTACAAGAGATTCTAGGTATGAATAGGGGCCAAAGTATCTAATGCTACAGGTAAAGGCATTCGAAATAAATACGCGTGAGTAAAACCAAGTACAAAAACCAAAAAGCGTAAATATAAACAACAAATATGAAGTTAATATCATCATACAACAATTGGCTAGACTAACGTATGATTTAATAACAATAAGGCGCAAACACGCAAGCATAAAAGGGACCATATTATTGTGCTACACATGCAAAAAATAAGTCAACTAACCTTAGAATCGAACTATCTTAGCATAAACGTCAAGACTAAATACCAAACCCAACCACATACCTGGCCAAAAGGCATGGCCCAAAAGAGCCCTGAAAAGGCGGGAAAAACGGAAAGAAAAGCGGCGTCGTATGGACCGGTATATTATATATATAGTAATATCTCAATGTTTTAATGATCTTTGCTGGATCTTTTGCTACAACTAGTTATTCGATTGGGAGAGTGTTGCTTATGATCGGACTATTTGTGCGAAATGAGATAGTTTGGTTTGCAGTTATGCTATTTTAGCCTTTATTTACCTCTTTTTAGCATGTGTAGATACGTCTAGTTAAGATTTCTTTTAGAGGGCTCAAGCATCTTGTTGGGTCATTTGGATATTTTGTGTGATTGTCTTTGTTGTTATAGGGCCATTTTTGCCCATGTTTTCTTTTTTGTTTTATAAAATAAAATCTGCCTTTTTAATTAAAAGCGTGAAACCTCCGCCATGACCTTGAGTTTCTAATTTTCTTTGGGACCCTTGGTGCAATGACCCTCATATTGTACACCATAGGGTGTACGCATTAATATTGTAACATAGCACCTTGGTGACCAACCTTTTTCGCATAACATATGTGTGGCGGCTACTACTGTCCGCACATTATAATAACCGTGTCATTACATACTTCATGACACACATACTAATATGGATAGATGAAATATCTTACCTTCTTTTTGATCGTCGATGTGTTATTATACGCCTATATGTCCGTCTCGCTATAGTTTGTCATTCAACTTTACTTATACGGCGAACATGAGTGCTAGTCCCAGGCCCTGCGTGTTGCCTCACGATTCTCCATGCACGACTCGGTGCAGTCCAACCCATGGTCCGGTCCCATGCGAGTATAATTTTAGAAACAACCCTTTGAAGCGGAAACAATAAAAACAAGCGTCGACCTTGTCGGTGCAATAAGATAGTAACTGGTAGGTGCAATAAGATAGTAACCCTTTGATATTGTTAATTAACTCAACAAAGGAAAAGTGCACACCGATGGGACTCGAACACAATCTCCGATTAGAAGTCGGTGCCTTATCCATTAGGCCACGGTATTTTTCAAGTTAAATAAATTTGATAACTACATTTTATTTTATAAAGTGAAGTGGCAATTTTACGTAATCCACTCCAAAGCGTCTTATAATGAAATGAAGTTCCACTCAAATGCATCCCCAAACACCTAAAAACTTCTATCCATTCTCTCCGTGACACCCTTTGTTTATATACTAAAAATATAGCATTCAATCATGTATGCTTGCATATTGTTCCTCTAATTCTTTAACATTTATTCCAGCGGATCAATCCATCTCTTACCCTTTAGGCTACATGAAAATACATCTTAATTAGGGTGGCAATTTATGCCCAAAATCAAAGAATGGGCTAAATGGGCAAGCTTTTAAAAAATTTGAAATACATTTGGACCCTTTTTTTCCAAATGGGCATGTATTGCCCATTTAAGTTAAATGGGCATAAGGCTACATGTTTTCTCGAACATTATATTGTTTTTAAAGAAAAACTTACATTTTATTTTAAATATAAATGAGGTGTTACGTTCGATGAATTTATTTAGTCATTTTGGGTCATTTAAAAGCGATTCATTATATGAGCCCGTTTGGCCGTGCCCGTTTGGCAGTGCCGTTGCCCGTTTGGCGTAGCACTTTGACCGTGCCGGTGCCGCTTGCCGCCTGTTTGCCACCTCTAATCTTAATGGGGTGTTTGGAATAGATTATTGTGTATAAAATCAGGTTCGAACTAAGTTTGGTGAAAGAACCTAAGAGCATCCGAATAGTTTATTTTAACTTGAACCAACAATCTCAAGTGACACATGAATGTTCTTTTAAGGTTATGAAATAAGAGCGACTAACACCTGAACATTCTTCCATAAATCCAACCCATCTACTATAAAGTTTTAACTTTGATTAATAAAAGACATAATCTAACTACAACAAACACGATAAGGCAAAACACATGATTTACAACACAAACTTTGGCCTAAAATAGTAGTTTCATCATCCATTCCTTCTTTTCTATTAATATGTGATGTGTTGTTTTGACATGGTCTTGCATATAATAACAACATGAAACAATAAATTAGAAATAACACCTTAAAAAAAGTAACTTTCATCCGTTGGCATACAAAACCCCTCTTGGCGAACCCATGAATTACCAAATCCCTGGCATACAAAACCCCACAGTGGCTTTACATACCACAATTGTGGTTTAGGTTGAAGATCTCGACGTCGGGCGTCTTGAGCGTGAAGCTTATCTACATCTGTGTTTTGGATAGGTTTCTTAAAGTGGTAAAGGATATTGGTTGGATGTGAAGTACCCGGTCAAACATGAATTAAATGACTACGCGGAACAAAAGCCCATTTCCAACGTTATATATTATCGGGAAAGTCGCATTTGCAGCGCCGTGTGGAAATCGTTTATACTCCACCGACATTGCAGTTAAGTTATATATATATAACTAGCTAAAAGACCCGTGAAATTCACGGGTATTTTAAGTAACGTTGAAAAAAGTAGGAAATAACATTTTGTATTATGAAGTTATAAGTTAGAAAAAGCACATCTCGATAAGCAAGCGTAAAATATACACTTGATAAAAATCAAACATACATTATCACGAAACAGTGGTCAAAAAATCAAAAAGAAAATAAATATCTTTAATCCTTTATTTTTGTCACGAGATACATGTACATGTAGGTGTGATCATAAATTGTGTAACACTCTTTATAGACTACTTTGGTGGTGGTATTAGTGAGATTTTCGTCTTAAATCACGAATAATAATCTTCATCCTTTTTTCTCCCTAGAGATGGCTACATATAGTTGGTTATATATAAAACATATCGTGCAAATACAAACCGACTTGCGGAGTAATTGTTCGTGACTTTTGTTGATTGGGCATTGTTTAGCAAAACCCTTCAATTAATTACGTGCAATTTAAGATTACACGAAGCATAATTTGTAGATTAGGTCAAATATAAAGCGGAAATTTGTAGGCAAATAATAACAATCTAAAATGATAAATAATGGAATCACGAGAATTTTTGAAGTAATTATTCATTATGTTTGAACAATTAACAAACAACAAATAACGTAAATAGTTTTCGTTATTTTTGAATGGAATAATAAGTAATGTGTCAAGGCTACAAACATCCAAAGACATCCGACACACGTATACATAATAGTAGATTTATGCAAACATAAGACTTAAAATGTCAAATATGGTCATGCTATCAAACCACTTTAAGAGCCTATATAGCACCCTCGATACGATTTGTGTTCCATGCAATATATTCTCTTAAACAACCAAGACCACATAACCCTCTTATAAAAGGTTTGAAAATGACACAAAAGCCTCCGAACTCTTGAACATAGTACTTTAGGTGCAAGCCTTCTTCGACTCTTTATAATCAAAATCCTAGTGTTCATATTTATATGAATGAGTAAAACCTCGTGAGAAAAGAAATAAAAATTAAATGTGGAAAATGCATACTTGTATATATAGATACAACTATGTTATGTTTAGGAGGTTAGAATATTATCATAACTACTCCCGATGTGTATCACCAATTTAGTAGTTCTTTCCACATATGGATTGTTCTTTCAATGTTAAAGTCCCGCGTCTTCAAGAACCTAGATGAAAGAAAATAATAGGTTTAGCATTTGGCATGTAATAGCATGTTATCAGGTTATCCATCTTACAACCTAATTGCCGATAATATCCATAAACATGAGTATATGACACACATCAAATCTCATTTCATTACTAAAATTAGCAAGCGGTCATAGATATGTGCTTAACATACAAGTTGATATTGTATTGAACTTTTATGGGTCAATAAAACTTTATACTATACCCAAATTAAGAAAACTTACATTTTACTCGTAATGTTTTATTGGCATGTCACATTTAATAGTGAAGACTTAACATCTTAAACAACAAAAACTTTACTAACCTCGGGAAGGTATGATAGTCATCGGACCGAGGTGGCGGTAAGTCTTTATCAAAAACTTTTGTCGCGACTCATGAAAGGCTCTTTCCTCGTTTGCATTGTGTACATCTTCTATCGAACCCGAAGGAACCACATGTAATCGGTTCGTGTTTTCCCTTTTAAGTGAGTGGGTGAACTTTATTGAAACATGTGATTAACTCTATATTTATTTTAAGCGGGTTCAAATAAAGTAGCTTAAAATGGAGCGGTTCAAATGGTATAAACTTTTCTCCGAGGCTTCTCAAAAAGCTTCTATTATAGAAGTTATAGATAATATTATCATAAGAAAAATTAATCAAATTAAATCACCATTGAAGGATAGAAAAATCATTACACGAACAAAAAGGCTATGGTAGGCTTGCTAACATGTATGGCGTTACGCTACCGATAAAGGTCGATTGGCGAGGAGATGTAGGCCGAAATGCCGATCAAATCAGTTAAAAAGAAAACTTGCGCTTGGCGGAAAAAGTCCATTATCTCTAAGGCATCGACATCTATCACCGACATGATTACAATACTATTTTCAAACTCATCAAAAGATTTATCAAATCAATGATATATCATTTAACCATTTTAACTAAAAAAACATTAGTAATCAAATAACGCCATGATGTTTGTGGTGTACTAACTAAAAGATACATTAATCACCTTCTTGTGAAACTTTCGAGCAAGAGATACCATCCTTCTTCCTCTTGAATAAGGAAAAAGTTCCAACAACGAAGGACACAACACCCTACACACCATTTTTTAAACACGTGTGTAAGCAGATTGATGTTGTACTCTTATGTTAGCAATAACACAAAAGTGTTTTCATTTAGAATTTTGTAAGTAGTTTTACATACCCTATGAAGATCCAAAGTTTGGCAATAATGCTCACATGGAAACTTCTCTGGAGCTCTTCATGCTTGAGCTTTATATCTTCAAGGTGGTGTTAGCAGATTGATCCTTACCGCCTCGGATGGCATCTGCATTCATTACAATAGATGGTAAAGAATATTGTATAATTTGCATACATGGTACTGACGTTTTGAACCGTCATTGAAATTTGAGTTACAATGACCGGAAGTCCTATGTACGTATCGAATATCAATGGATTCATCAATGAATGTACACAATATATAGTCATTAAGCGTTATTTATATTTTGATCTTTACTAAGTTTTGTTAACAAAAGTAAATTTAATTTGTATAAAAGCTTAAAGCTTGTCAAGTTTAATAGATATTAAAACAAGCTTTTCAAACAATATATTCATCATTCAAGCATTTACATTTATGATTAGTGAGATCTTGATATGACTCTAATCATTATGTATGATAGTAGTTTTAGAATGTGTTAGGTTCTTAAAACCAAACAACTTAATACTTGCATATTTCTAAAAATAGAAATACAACATATGACATCATGTGATGCATCATGGAAATCATTGGAAGATTTCATTAGATATTTTGTGTGGATTGTACTCTTCATATCTTGCTTGATCTACTCAGATAGACTTGGCAAGATTTGATATCTTGGTCATCGAGACCAGCGGTACCAAATTGGTACAGGCGGAACCCTTTAAGGGTTCCGGTCCGTCAGATCTCACATCCATTTGGCTATAAATAGCAATGCCAAGCCAAGTAGTTTTTATCCCTTTCTCTATACTCGTACATATCTTATACAACCTTTCTAACTGGGTTTCATATCATATTAGTGATCTCTTTGTAGCAAAGAAGATCAAGTCACATAAAGCTTCAAGCGAAGTTGGAAGTCTTGTTTGTTTAGTGTTGTATGATCTAGTGTTGATTCATACTTCATTGTTGTATTAAACCATCATAATCTTGTGAGTGTGGGTGGTATTTTAGTCCTCAAAATACATTGTATGTGGGAGTAGTTGTACCCTTGGAAAGAACTCGACATCTAGCTTAGTGTCGGAAATAGTGTAAGTGTAAGGTTTTCTCGCGGTGAAAGAAGCTTGTGACTAGTGAAGTTAAACTCTCGAGTGTGAGACTCGGGGTGAGTAGAGCGAGAAATAGAGTCCTTGTATACAGACCACTATAAACAATTTGTTGTGGTTTGATCATTTCTTTCCCTATTTACTCTTTACATATTACTTGCATATTTCATCAACATATCCAAAGATCAATATCAATTGATCTTTAAATAAGTTTTAAAACAAAGTTTTAATTGGTAAACTAATCAACCCCTTCTAGTTTTCTACAATTGGTACGAGACTCGTTGCTCAAGAATTTCTAAAATAACTTGTATTTTATAAACTTAAACGATCCATGGATTAAAACTTTAAAGAAGGCAATCTATGCAAAGACCACCACTCTTTGAAACCATGGATTTATCTATTGGAAAACCGTTTGAAACATATGTAAAATCAAAAGATATAGATCTTTGGTTTATTATTGTTAAAGGGATTTTAGTTCTACAACAAAGGATATTTCCGTTGATGAACAAAAAAATTAGTTGCTAAAAATATTGAAGCTAAAATGATGCTTTATAATGCTTTACCTAGAAAAGAATATGAAAGAATTTTTATGTGTGAAACGCCAAGATATTTGGGAATATTTAATTGTTACACATCAAGGTAATTCACAAGTCAGGATAAAAAATTGATCTTCTTGTTCAACAATATGAACAATTTGTTATCCACGATGAAACCATTTATTGTGGCTTTGCTCGCTTCAACACTATTATTACATCACTTAAAGCACTTGATGAATCTTTTCGTAGTAAGAACTTTGGAAATTTCTTAGACACTTCATCCCAAATGGAGCTAAAGTGACCGCTATTGAAGAATCAAAGATCTCTCAAAATGTCCCTAGGCAGAGCTAATTGGCAAGTTCACGAAATGGTAATGGAGAAAGATTGGAGATCATCAAAGGAAGAGGGAAGATCAAATCCATTGCTCTAAAAGCAAGGAGGAATCAGCGATGATGATGAATCTTGCTCGGTAGTGAAGATGAGGAGTATGCCATGGCGTTAGAGATTTTAAAGTTCTTTAGAAGAAGAGGTTTGTAAGACAACCTCGAGAAAAGCCATTCAAAAATATCGGGATGACAAAAGGGTAAAGGTGAAAGAAAGTTTTTAGATGTGGTGATGCAAGTCATCTCATAGGAGAATGTCCCAAGCCACCTAAAAGCAAAACTCAGCGAGCTTTTGTAAGTGGTGCTTGAGGTGATAGTGAGGCGATGAAGAATCAAGCAAGGAAGAGATCGCCTAATGGCACATGAGTCAACGAGGTACTTTCCGACTCTTCTTATTCTTCTAGATGATGACACTTTGCAAACAATATAATCAATTGTGTGAGCTAAGTCTAAAATCATAACTAAAATAAATTTTAAAAACCAAAAGGAATTTTGGAAAATGAAGTATATGAGTTGAAGAAAAGCAAAACGACTTGAAAAGGAAAAGCAAATGGCGATGATTGTAAATCATGTCAAAACTTAATCTTGAAATAGAAAAACTAAAGCTACACAAGAGGTTCTAATCGAAAATAATTCTAAGTTTAAAAGGTTTAACAAAAACATCGCTCTTGCCGATGAAATAGTTAAAATCCATAAAACACGGGAGACATGAATGGGCTAGGTTTTAATGATATTAATTCAAAAGTCAAAACAAAATGGTAAAAGGGCGAACATTATGTAAATTGTTGCGATGCAGCCTGGACGAGCGGAACCAAAATAAGGGTTCCGTCCGTTGTCTAAAATGGTGCCGTGGGTACTTGATGGGGAGAATGTTCGCAATAGGACCGTCTTGAATTTGTTAAAGTAACAAAGAAAACCAATGATAGTGTTAAACTAAAACCAGTACATTACATCGAGGTAGGACTTGTCAAAATGAATTTAGATAAAAACTACTCAACAACGATATAAAACTCCTTTTGCCAGCCCCTTTCCTAAGAGCAACCAGGCATACAACCCAACTACCAACACAGGTTGGAATCAAAACTTTCCTAGACCATATCAAACTCAGTTACATGCCATGGAACTTTTACCCATCGTTTCATACATGAATCAAATAAATGGTATGTTTAACCCAAACGGACCCATGAAATATTGGGGACCAAATGCTTGAGTTATTTGCTTCTTAGGTATGCTTGAAAGTTGGATTGGAACGATGAATGGATAAAAGATAGTGGATGCTCACGACCGTGACGGGCAACAAAGTCTCTTCTCATCATACCAAGAGTATGGAGGTAATGAAAGAAAAATGTATTATGAAGCTCCAACCTTTGCCTTGGAGGGCAAAGGGTATTTATAAGTACAAGCTTAGGCGCCTCTATTAGGCATGGATCGGGCATACGATGGGTAAAGACCGTCCGTCTTCCACGGTGTTACAAAGTAATCTAAATACTAACATTTGAATTACTACGACTACGAGCTTTCGAGCATACATACTTGAGGTGACCGACACTTTAAATCTTGGATTTACTAAATCCCAACAGGTAGAACCATTCACTCATCCTTCCTTGAAAATACCAATCTTCGTGAAGAACTAGCCGCCATTCAATTCGATTGTCTTCTTGACATCGATGAACCAATTGTCCTAGGTTTGTGTTAGAATTC
Source organism: Chrysanthemum lavandulifolium (assembly GCA_022545495.1). Lineage (NCBI taxonomy): Eukaryota > Viridiplantae > Streptophyta > Magnoliopsida > Asterales > Asteraceae > Chrysanthemum > Chrysanthemum lavandulifolium. Next base: position 221,041,223 of record CM040238.1, read on the forward strand.
TATGCTAGTGTGACCGGCTTTAGTGATGAAGGCGATGATGAATTTTGTCTTAGGTTTAGAATCAATCAAAGCGACTACACCATCACCTTAAGCAACTTTGCTCAGTGCTAGGAAATTCCAACCGAGGAACTTGTGTCTACGGATAAGTGGTTACTCACGCTCTTGATGCAATCAATGACCGCTCTTCTCCTACCAAACCCGTTTGGCGATAAAGATGCCATCCGTGAACACCTTTAACCCAAAAGGTGATACAACCGAGTTACGAAAGGAAAAGAGGTAAGCGAGATCCATATGGAATGGAGCTAAATGAACTTAAGCCCGAATTTAAGAAATGGGATGAGCTACTTAGAGCCAACGTCATTAGCACCATATGAAATAGGGATCACATAAACGCTGCCTTTGTCACATGCTCTACAACTTGTCCACCCGACAACCATTCAACTTAGCCTACTACATAGCTAGGAGAATGATTGATATTCCAACTCAAGGATCGGTTGCTCTTCCATACGGGATGCTTCTCACCCGTCTCTATAGAAACTTCGCACCGGTTCCACCAACCCCAAAGGGATGCACCTTCACTATGAACTCATCCTCACATCTTTGTACCTTTGAGTGATGAACAAGTTGCTAAGACAAAAAGGCAAGAGAGCAAAACCTCCAACTCCATCATCATCATCATCAAATAGCTCCGAAAATGGTCTTCCAAGTTCTCATCTTCCACCTCATGCTTATTACGCGTCTCTTCCCGAGATCGAGAATGAATCAGCAGAGTTCAAGCAAACTAAGGGAATGTTCAAATGCCTTGGTAGGATGATGAACAAGATTTACAAGAAGTTGGACAAATAAGGGTACTTTAAGGAGTGTTTGAAACAATGCATTATCGTTAATGTTTGACACAATTTAGTTGTTTTTATTATGTAGGATGATAATATAACTTGAAATAATGGCGTATGCTAACAATCTTATGCAGGGGGATAGCACAAGTATGCTATCAAATTTTGCCCATTTTCACTATTATGTGAAAATCAAAAAGTCTTTCTCAAAATCTATGCTCCACTATGTTTATACATGTGTTATTTACTTTTCCTAACTAGAAATGTTTAGTGTAACAACTTTTGAGAAAAATTTCGGGTTTCGGAAAAGTCCCAGACACCTAAAACGTACTCGTCCATTTTACGACTTCACGGATCGACGGCACCATCAATTTGGTACCGTCCGTTATATAAATTAGTACCGCCCGTGCTTATGCAGGCGGACCGACGGCAACCCTTTTAGGGTTCCGGCCTTGTATGATTTTGGTGCCGTGGATCCTCCGGTAATTTTCAATTTTGACTCTTTCGTGATTCAAATTACCATCCATTACTTATAAATCAATCTTAACTAGTTTATACTCTTATTAGAACTAGTATAATTCACTTAGGTATATAAAATCCATTTCCCACCAAAATTCAAAATTTGAAAATCCACCCAAGGAGCCCTTTGGCATAAAGGAAGGAACCAAATTTTTGGTACCTTCAAATCCGTGGGTAATCGATTGTTAGGAAATTCCACTCATTAGAACACATTTATTGCAAATCTTTCTTCTTCACTCCATCTCTCTGTATGGATTGACTTGGGTGATATGACTAGCATTCAACCCACTTCCAAATCATTAGGAACCTCATCTCTTCAATGGTTTAACATCAAATCAAACACATTTCTCCATAATTTTCACTTCTATAAATTGAGAGGTTTTACCATGATTATCCTTACACCTTCTTCATTCTTACTATTATCTAGCAAAGAAAAACCCAAGTCAAAATGACAAAATCATCTCCAAAACCTTGCAAGAAGACCGCTAGAATTAGTGTGAGGCCTTGTTGCTTCGTTAACCTTAGCTCCTCATCCGAGGTCTTCTCCACTCACAATCTCATCTCCCATCCGAGATGACACAAGTCTTACCTTGGCTACACCCGATCACTCACACATTGTGATCGCCACTCCACCACCTACAATAACACCAACTTCACCTCCACGGCACCCATCCAAACATCCAAAACACCCACCACCTTCACCACCAAGGTCTTCAACTCTCCACCTATGGAGTTATTTTCCACTCCACCAACTTCACCAAATCCTTTCTTGGAGGACTTAGATGACTTGCCTCCTAGGCCGAATCATCCACCACCATTGCCATCATTTGCACAATTGGCGGATTGCTCATGAGTCACCTCGGTCATCTTTGACCCAAACGCCCCATAGGGCCTAAACCTCTCTCTTCCACCCCATTCACAAAGACATTCATGGTCCTTTGTATGGGGACCATCCACTCCCATCAATGTCCCTCATCTTGAGGACATTGAAGAGTGTGTGGGATGCCAATCCCACTAGAGAGGAGATTCAGCGGAACTCCACAACCTCCACCAATTCAAAGGCATGGTGGATTCTCACTTAAGTGAGATTATGCAAATGCAAAATGCTTTGCTTGCCTCCATCATGACCACCCTAAACATCCCAACACATCTACCATTCCACCACCACAACCTCCCAAACATTCTACCCTCCTAGGCATGGTTGCTCAACTTGTGAGCAAACGGCCCAAACCATGGAAAGGACCGGGTTATGGTCCATGACTTCCAAGAGGAAATGAGGTTCATCCTCAATCATATCCTTGGCGCCTCAGCGCTCTTTCTCATCCACCATCTAACTAGGATGGTCATAGATTAACATTTCTAGTTCTTCTTTTCTTAGGATTTTTTTCTTTTTATTGTACTAAAACACATCATTGTGTTCTCCTTTCATGATCTTTGTTCATGAAAATTTTAACTAATGAATGGTGTTTTATTATAGTGTTGGTACTTTTACATAATGTTTGGAAATGCTTGTGAATGATCATTCTTACTAACATTTTTTGTAGCTTTATTTTCACAATCCATGTATCTTCCCATTAAGCACCCAATTTGGGGAGCTTTGATCAAGGGAGATAATGGCTCGGCTCATTACATTCGCATCGCCTCTTCTTTTGTTGAGACAAAAGGGGAGAAAATATAGAACTTGATTATATTTTGACTTTTCCGAAAAGTCAAGGCGACATTGACTTTACGAAAAAGTCAAACAGATACATCATTGATAATACTTGACTTTTCTTAAAAGTCAAGCGCATACTGACTTTACGAAAAGTCAACATCATGCATCAACTAGTGAATACTTTGACTTTCGAAAAGTCAAACATCATACACTTGCATTATCATTCTCTTTTCAAGTTCTAAAACTAATATTTTTATAACTCTTGCACAAACTTTGTATCTTTTATAAAAATAAAATTTATATTTTGTCCTCAACAAAAGGGGAGATTGTTAATACAAATATCGTCATTAAATATTATTTATATTTTGATCTTTACCTAAGTTTTGTTAACGACAAAAGTAAATTTAATTTGTATAAAAGCTTAAAAGCTTGTCAAGTTTAATAGATATTAAAACAAGCTTTTTCAAACAATATATTCATCATTCAACATTTACATATATGATTAGTGACATCTTGATATGACTCTAATCATTATGTATGATAGTAGTTTTAGAATGTGTTAGGTTCTTAAACCAAACACTACTTAAGTACTTGCATATTTCTAAAAATAGAAATACAATATATGACATCATGTGATGCATCATGGAAATCATTGGAAGATTTCATTAGATATTTTGTGTGGTTGTACTCTTCATATCTTGCACAATCTCATAGATAGAGTTGACTTTGGCAAGATTTGATATCTTGGTTTGTCGGACCGTGATTACCAAATTGGTACCAGGCAGGAACCCTTTAAGGGTTCCATGTCCGTGGACGCTCACATCCATTTTGGCTATAAATAGCAATGCCAAGCCAAGTAGTTTTTATCCCTTCTACTATACTCTCATACATATCTTCTCTCTAACCTTTCTAAATCAGTTTCATATCATATTAGTGATCTCTTTTGTAGCAAAGAAGATCAAGTCACATTCAAGCTTCAAACGAGAAGTTGGAAGTCTTGTTTGTTTAGTGTTGTATGATCTAGTGTTGATTCATACTTCATTGTTGTATTAAACCATCATAATCTTGTGAGTGTGAGTGGTTAGTATTTTAGTCCTCAAAATACATTGTGTGTGGGAGTAGTTGTACCCTTGGAAAGAACTCGACATCTAGCTTAGTGTCGGAAATAGTGTAAGCGAAGTGTAAAGGTTTTCTCCACCGGTGAAAGGAGCTTGTTGACTAGTGAAGTTAAACTCTCGAGTGTGAGACTCGGGGAGTGGAGTAGGGCAAGGAAATAGAGTCCTTGTGGGCCGAACCACTATAAACAACTTGTTGTGGTTTGATCATTTCTTTCCTTATTTACTCTTTACATATTACTTGCATATTTCATCAACATATCCAAAGATCAATATCAATTGATCTTTCAATAAGTTTTAAAACAAATTTTTAATTGGTAAACTATTCAACCCCTTTCTAGTTTTCTCACAGTACCCATAGCATGCAATTAAGTTCCGTTACTTGAAAAACAAAGATAAACCCGGATTCAACGGGAACTAAGGGTTATCGATGAACATTATCATTAAAAAATATAAGCAATCTTGCACAAATATCATACACTTACTCAAGGTCCATTAGCTTTAAAGGTCTTTTTTTTTCGTGATTTGCCGTGTGTAGCAAAATTGTCCAATTATTCTGACTCAATCACGTGCCTAATCTCATTTAACAACCACAGTGTTCATGTTACATATATGTTAATTAGCTACTTACTGGTAAAGACTGGATACCAGGATAATGTATAACTCATGCCTAGTTTTGACAATTAGGTCTATTCTTTACATTCATACTTGGATAAACCAAAAAAAAGTAAAAAATAATCATCTAAGGCATAAACTACATAAAATCAGGAGTAAACTACACCATTCGTCCTTGTGGTATACGTTGACCATCAAGTTTCGTCCTTTGACCAAAAAAATTGCACCGTTGGTCCTTAACTGCGAAACGTTACTCAGCGTTGGTCCCTCACCCTAACTGGTTGGACTAACGGGCGTTAAAGCTTGTAAAGTGGAGGGTATATTTGTCTTTTCCTACCCACCACACCATAAACCTCATCATCTTCTTTGAATACCTCATTCTGCTTCTTTCTCTAACACTTTCTGCTTCTCACTCTAACAAAACAATAAAATCAACAACACACTTTCATCACTATCATCTTATTTCATTCTTTACATCTTCATATCAAAATATCACAACAAAAAATAAATAACGCAAGAATGGAGTTTTCTCCAAGAAGCAAAAAGAGAGATTGCTATCTCTCTTCCTACTTATCCTACTTCCTGCCTTCCCTTTTTCTTTTGTTTTTTCGTCCTCCCAAAAATAACGCAAGAATGGAGTTTTCTCTCCTCTCCACAAAGTCAAAGATATCCACATCACTATCACCATCCATTTTCAGTCACATACCTTGCTCTAGCATGGTTATGGAAGATAGTGGACAACGATGGAAGCTAGAAATGGGTGTACCCCCTTCGAAGCCTCAAGAGAAAGAGAAAACAAGACTTCCTCCATGTTCTCTATAAGGAGAGTGTTTTTTTCGGGTCTAATACATTTTTCACACACAATCATATAAAATTAGGGTTTGTAAAGTTAGGGTTTTCAAAATTAACTTAGGGCTTTGTAAATTCAGTTGTAATAAACCTCAATTCAAGTATGTTTCTTGTAAGCAGTTTTGGAATCCCAAGGATTGTTCAAATCTGTTTGGTGGTCTCATGTGGCCTTCTCTTCACTTGGTTTCACCCAATTTTTGTAAAATTATAGTAGTCCAGAGACCACAACACAACTTCTTTGGTTTCTATTCCGGTTTTTTGGTCTTGGTTTTGTGAGACAAGAATCACAAACACATACCCTTGTTCATTCTTGGTGGGTTTCGTCTTCCAAATCTTCGTTAAGGTCTCGGGTAGGTTTTTGTATTTGTTTTAAGTTTCGAGATCGATGATGTATCAAATGGAGATCGTTTTATTGCTCTTTTTTACTTTTGAATCTTGATTGTGGTTGATATTGTAGAGATAAATGTTGTTGGATGTGATAATGATTGTAGCAGTTGTTAATTGTGATAAGATTAGGAGTTGTAGTTGGTGTTGAGATGGGACAAAAAATTGTGTTTTGTTTTAATATTTTGATAATCAAGATGTAAGGAATGATAGAAAATGTTGGTGATGAAAATGTGTTTGGTTAGATCTTGTTGTATTGCTATAAAATAAAGGTTTTGGCTAATAATTTGAATATCCGTTGTAGTTTATTTTAATTCTATGGAAATGAGATGTTGATGTTTATGAAGAATGAGCATAAGATTTTCATTTGATGATTATGGGTATTGATTTAAGGATTTGTGAAGGTGGTGGGGTATGATGAGAGTGGTGGTGGATGGTGGTGGGCAAAGATATAGAAGAAGAAGAATAAAAGTGAAGATGAAGTGTGAAATGACAAATATACCCTCCACTTAAATAGGCTTGCTCGTTACTCACTTGATTAGGGTGAGGACCAGCTGAGTAACGTTTCGCACAGGACCAGCGGTGCAATTTTTTGGTCAAGGGCGAAACTTGATGGTCAGCGTATACCACAAAGGCGAATGGTGTAGTTACTCTAAAATCGGTTATACACAACTCCGTTCAAAACTTTTTAGTATGAATTTTTAAATTAGATTTTATTAAGAGCACTCTTGAATAATTGTTAAGCCTATATTGAAGATATATAATCTAGTAAATTCAATTAATTGCTCGTCCATTATGATATTTTCTTTTCAATTGTCAAATCAAATATGACAAGACTTCAAACTCTCGCCTGGGTTTGTTACTAACCACTAAAGCGGTCTAAAATTATTAGTATACATTTTACTTGGCCAATGACATCTAGTAAAAAAATATATCATGTTAAAAGATATACTAATAGAATGCAATTCATCATCCTACACCTTGTGAAAGTTAAATTACCAAAGCGCCGCAAGGCTTGATCGACATTGCAAAATCTCTTTGAAAGGCTTGAAGTCACAGAGCCATCCTAACCGTAGCTTGCATTTTGGTGCCCTTACATGATTAAAAATACACGTGCTCAAAAACATTAATGAATAAAATGTACAATATTATGCATCGTCCATTAATGAATAAAATGTACAATAAAAATGATATAAAGGTGATACCTTCTCGTCCATTATGATGAGTTCAATCTGTAAGAGACAATATTGTGCATCGGTTGCATCCAAGTCCTAACGATTCGAACACCTAAGATAATATTGTCTCTTACAAACATTGAGGTCCGAGTTGAAACCATTATCAAACCTAATAGCCAAATTTTTATTTGTAAATAGGAATATGAGTATGAAGATGAGTCTTAAAGACACAATCATCGTAATCCATTCATAGTAGTGATTGTAAATTGTCAATCAAGAAAACAATTTACCTAAAATAAGTCGATCAAGAAAACAATCATCGTAATCTATTTTTTGAGAACATTTTCATAACAAACCGATTTACCTAAAATATTTCACAAGTAAATTTCAAACATGACAACCAATTACAATCGAGTTTAAAAAATTATATCAGGTCCCCACAAATTAAAAAATCTAATCAAAGACCAAAAAAAAAAAAAATAGTCGATACAATTATAAAGAAAAAATTGTAAAAAGCGACCATTAAGAATTATTGAGCAGTAGGTAAACATCGAAATCATTCAAATCAAAACCAAAAAAATTAGTATACCTTTTATGCGGATCTTTTGACATCTACGATATCAAACATGGGGTTATGATTGTGTGTTCGAGTTGTGGAGGAACAACTATTACAGGGATCTTGATTTTAGGAGGAGATATGATCGTTTTGTTGGTGACCAATTTTGGGAAAGATATAATTTTCGATCAATGAGTATGAGTTTTGAGAAGATATGATTTTGGTCAATGAGTGCGCTTTTCCGATGCAAAGAAACGAATGATGTTTTTTTCCAAAGGTTGTAGTTTTAATTTTTTTTAGGTGCCACGTGTCAAGTTGTGGGTAAAGTTATTTATGGAAAAAATTAATTAGATGGCTAATTAAAAGTGTGTTTTATTAGATAGTATATAGATAAAATCAAAATTAGAATGTGTTCGTGTGCAAAATGTCCGTGAGAAAAAGTCGCCCATTGTAAAAACTCGATTGGGTCATAAAAGGCCCAATTTAACTTAGATGCTAAGCCCAAAGTGAACCATTTAACGAACCGGTTATTATTGCGCCATAATAACTCCTACCACCACCACCAGTCCACCACCGCCGCAACGAAAAACCCTTAATGAACCGGTTATTCGTAAGTTCATACACCATTTCTATTGCTTTATTTAAACTACTATATATATATATATATATATATATATATATATATATATATATATATATATATATATATATATATATATATATATATATATATATATATATATAGGTCCGGTTCCATTGAGAAGGTTTTATTTTGAGAAGATTGAGAAATCTTCGTTTGAGCAATTGATTCATGTTTTGATTTGATTCACAAAAACATCATTTTATGGTGAATCGAATCTATAAATCACAAATTTGATTCACAAATCATTGTTACAATCGAGTTATGATGATGATTCATTAAATTTATACAGATGATTGACATTCTACATATATCATAAAATTGAGAGATTTTTAACATTGATTCAAATATTTTTTACACATTTTGAATTTGAATCACATTAAAATGAGTTTACGTTTGAAAAACATGAATCATAGTTAAAAATCTATCGTTTTGAAAACCTTCTCAATCTTCTCAAAATAAAACCTTTTCAATCGATCCGGATTCTATATATATATATATATATATATATATATATATATATATATATATATATATATATATATATATATATAAGAGGAGGCATGCCACATAAAATGCCACTTGGCATCCCATAATGCCAAGTCGTATTTCCATGTCATCATTAAATACATGTGGCATTTATGTGACAAAATTGACTTTAATTATCTCAAAAATGATGAAGCTAGGTTCGAACTTGGGTCTATGAGTAACACCGCCATATATGTTTACCACCGCACCAACACAATTGTTGGGAATTAGTTTGCGACTTATTATTGATAAAGGTATGTAACTAAATAACCCTAAAATAAAGCCCGGTCAATCATTACACGAGTACTTTTTCCCCAAAACCCTAATATCACTCATTCATCTCATTATCACATATACGGTATTTTTTCCTTCTCTCGATTTGATGTGCGGTCGTTATCCGTGCACATGATGTGCATATAATAAGTGTCATGTAATCTTTTAGTATATATTTTGTAGAAGAAAGTAACATAAGGTATTCTATGGCATTCACTTCTCTTGAGTCGAGTAAGTTTTATGTTACGCTCAAGGATATAGCTTGAAAACTCACTTAATGTTTTTATACGAGATTAAACATGTTGATGACACACCAATTGATATACTTACCGTATAGTTGAAAGAAGATGAGATACTATTGCTTGGACCGAGCTTCTTCTTGATTCTGGATTTCTGTTGATTCGCCTTATTAGCGCAATACTGTAAGTATTTGTTATTATTATTGTTAACATGAATTGTTACAGATTGGCGGAAAAAGGGCGCACATCCGTGTTACTAATCATGATCGAACAATACAATTATATGTACCATGGGTTTTATGTCCAAATTAATGCTTCCTTGTGTTGTAGTTGTCAATAATACATTAAACCTCGCTATATTTTTATGTAAAACCAAATACATGAAAATCGACATAACAAAAGCTATTTTGTTTCACCATCATAGATTGTCACCGCAATGAATTCACTATCCGTAGTAGTACCGGTAGGTAACTTTGTTCAAAAGATATCTGAATTTTAGAAGGTAGCTTTGTTCAAATGTGGGGAGTTTCGCTAGAGTCGTAATGAAACATTATGTTGCAGATGGTGCATCTGGAATGAACTTCATCAACGCATGTTCCAAGTGGCCCGTGGCCTTAGCATAACCATGCTTCCCATCATGCTCTAACTTTTCTTTCTTGATCACGTTGTATAGTGGGATTGCAAAAGATCTTATCTTATATATAGTACTCTGTAGTAAAGATGATTTTTTTTTAAGTTTTTATATATATTTTTTGCAGCGTACTAACATTTATTTATGTACCAGATGGTACATACTTTCTATTAGTTGTTCTTTGGACTTATTCTTTGTGTTACTTAAAACAAATACTATATTCTGTTTATAGAAAGGTGTTTTAAACTCTTTTTTTTACTTCTTACAGCCGGTGATTGTGTATTAATGAGGCTGGTTGGTTTGGACAAGCTTCCGTATGTTGCTAGCGTGGAGAAGCTAGAGGCGGATCATAGGAGAAATGTGAAGGTTAAGGTTAGGAGGTATTACAAGCCGGAGGAATCGTTGGGAGGGAGGTGTACGTTTCATGGTGCAAAGGAGCTATTTTTTTGGGATCATTATGATTGGCAGAGTGCATGTACGATTGAAGGGAAGTGTATTGTGCATTCTTTTAGGAATTATAAGAAGTGGTGATTATGGCTCTGAGGACTATTTTTGTCGGTTTGAATACAAGATCTTCATCGGTGCGCTCACCGATCGTGTCATTGTGTGAGTACACTTTGATTTTTGTGGAATTGCTATATTCGAACTACGAGTAAAATTAATTGTGGTTTTAATTTTCGATAGATGAAGATATCGCAAGTGTAAGATGCCGATAATCCAGATAAATTCATGGTGAAGTGTGAAGGATGCATGGACGGTATATATATCTTTTAGAAATTATGTCTTTTATTTATTAAGAATTACATGCTATAGAGCTTTATGTTGCATCAAGCATGTCGAGAGATTAAATAGTTATAAGCTAATTTCTTACTTGAAGGAAATGATATCAGTATATCACCCATCTTTTCTCCAAGAGCTAAGCATGTATTTACCACGATAGTCTAACAAAAAATAGAAAAGAAAAATGTTTTTATATTGTTTGTGTAATCGCTCATTGGGTCTCATGCTGACATGGCCATTCGTTAGAAGGAGAGTTGCTGATTTTGATCATTCTAAAGAAGCATTGACGATCGCATGTGACATGATATGATCTTCTATTGACCCCAGATCTCACCATCTCTATTTCACCAATCCATTTTTGAGGCCATAAGAAAAGATGCAATCGAATTTGCTAAAGAGATTTCGGTCGACTTTAATTTACAATTACTGATCGAACTACAATGGTATAAGATTCGAATCTCTATCGACTCACTGGGTGTCTCGGTTTTAGAGTGTCACTCAATGAGAAGGCGGAACATATTCCAATAAAGAAGAGGCAATTTTATTCGGGGCCTCATCACCGCCATGAAATCATCTTGATTCGTCATTGGAGGGACATGCAATTAGTCCCAAAGTTTCAACTTGTCTTCCTGTTATATCTAAAGAGAAGTCTTGGAACATGTGAACAAGGTGCGAGTGACGATGGCAAACTTGATGAAAAGGTGTTAATGAAGGAAGACGATTTTCGGTATAAAGATCGCGTGTGCGTAGTTTGCTAAACTATCTCCGGTGAGACTTTTAGAAGAAACCGAGAAGGTTGTAGGTGATCCCCAACTTCCCGTTATGCATCGTGCTCTTATTGATACAAGTGTTGAATTTGCATAGATCTCGAACAAGCAAGCGTGTTAAGCGATTATAGCACTCTTTAACCGAATATGCACATTTCAAAAGAGGTATTTACATATACTACTTTCTTATTTTATTTTATTTTAATCTTTTTCAGCAATGAGAAGAATAGAGAAACACTAAGTCGATTAAAGGCACTTAATGTTGAACAAGAAAGAGATGTGGAGCGTGTTCGCCAACGAGATGAACTTCTATCAAAGGTTTGATTGGAAACTATATCTTTTATTATTTGATAAAATTGGAAATTAAATATTATTTTATGATATCACGGTGAGAATGTAGGCGAGAATGTATGAAGAAGAAATTGCCATGATTAAAATATGATATGAAGAAGGCTGAGTATCTCGAGGCTAAAGATCAAGAGATAGAAGCAAAGAAAAAAATGGAGGAAGCAGGGAAGATGTTGAATGATACTAAAGAACCCTTTGAGTATGTTTACTTTTCAATTTATATATTTTGATAAGTTAGTCCATGTAATGTAATATGCATCTAATTGTAATGTACAAGAACATTTTTCCGTAGTAAGCAAAAGCGTGAAAAAAGGATCATGATATCAAATGCAATAAGTTGAGAGACCTTTTAGATAATATTGACACATCACGAAGCAAATGTTGGATAGAAAACCGGTGGCACAGTGTTTCATTGTTTTTGTTTACATGTTTTGAAGAAATAGTTTATATCAAAACTTTATCTTTCTTATAATGGTTTTATAATTTTTATGGTGCTAAAGTGAAAGGGAAATATAAGGACATGGAGGAATTGGAGAAGCAAGAACAATCACGGCAGCGAAAATCTCAAAAGTCGAAAAAGATTTAGCAGATGCTGTGGAATTGAGGTTGAGGTGAGATGTCGGGAAGAGGCTAATAATAAAGCTAATAATTTATCTTCTTCGGTTTGGCTTCAAACTCGAGATTTTGTTCATTGCTCTTACGGGTGAGGCAAGTTTTCTTGATAGAAGTGAAGTCGATTCCTACTAATGCTATATAGAAAACCGATGCGTTCAATAGAGATCAAGAATTTTGTGTAAGCATTTACTAATGGGAAGATAGGCGGTCGGTCGGTACGGTAACAGTCAAAATGGGTCAAGTTTGGTAAGTGTTGAAATGGGCGGGTTGACCTATTTTACCACCGACAAGTTGCGCTTTTAGCCAACAATTTTGTGCATGTCCCATTAGAAACAAAATATTGAATGGGTAGAAATCACGGATAAAATATGACCATTTTCAATTGTATTTAGGCTTATTAATACTTGAGTTTTTCGTTGATCCGCTTACTTGGTCTTCCTCACTTGTATAGCATCTTCTCCGGACCCACAATTAATGAAAAGGTTCGAACCTCATGTTCTCGGATGAGGTATTGCTCTTATTTCGATATTTAAATGTTATTTCATCTCTCCATTTAATGTCTATCCTCACATATGCGTAAACAAGACATAATTTATGTAACTGCACCGATAAGCTTGGAAGCCGTGAAGCAGCTTGGATATGGCTAAAGGTGCGAAGAAATGTTACAATAATTTCCAAATACTTATGATTATCGCATTTTGCTAGATAGTCAAACTAAACACTACTATTGAACCCCTATATATTCAACTAATAAGCATACTAACTCTTGTAACAATTTGCGTGTACGGAAAAACAAATTCATTTTCTTAATGGTGACGTCAATTACGCCTCGGTATTTGTAAAGGTTGTTCGCTTGGCATATTCTAGAACCATTTTAACGCCCTATTCAATTCTTAAATACAAAGAAAGATTATTTTGTTCTTTCTATATATAAAGTTCTTAGTTGTGCATGCAAATTCTTCTTGAACATGTTTCTCTACTTGGTGCCGTTCTTGTAATTAATGGTCCGAAACAACGAAGTTATATTTAGAGATCGAGGACAAGAACACCAAAGTACAACATCCACAATGACTTCATAAGCAGATAATCCTCTTATGTTTCTCGGTTCTAGGTCAATATGCTCGAGTTCATTAGGTCGGGATGAATCATCTTTAGTTCCTCAACGTCTAAGAAATCCTCAGAAAAGAATTGGTAGATCAAATTTAGAGTTAGAATTATTCTATATCATTGCTAGGAATAAGTGAAAATACAAACAAATTTTTATATAGATAAGTCGAGGTGAATACAATACCGCACAAATTTGCGACTTTAAAACTTTGAAACCAGTTTCGTGTCCAATAATTGCCTCGACACGGAACCATAGACTATGAACATCATCTTCGTGGTAACATTCAAGTCGTGCTTTCAAATTTGTTAATAGTGAATCCCTTATCACAAGCTACCGGAAGATTTGAATGGATATAGTACTCAAACAAAAGCAAGTTGGGGGTAGTAATATCAATTTCTTCCAAATTAGACTCCGTTAGTAGTGCAAGTGTCCTCAAGGAAGAACTCGACAACCTCAGGTATTTGCAATTATCGGGAAGGCTCAAAGTCAAATCTTCTATAAAGGGGATATTGGACAAAAAGCCAGAAAAAACTTCCGACTTCGAGGGGGAAAAGGCATAGTAAGTCAATTCTTTTAGCTTTTTGCATGAAGCCAAGTTTATATTAGGTGCCTCACTGCTTCTGCTATTTATAACACATATATCACGTAGATTTGGAGCTTCAATATCTATAATCTCAACTAAACAGTCAATCCGAACTTTTTGAAGATTTTGATGCCCATAAACACAAATTCTTTTGCAACCAAAGCGGCTACAAACGTTTAATTCCTCAAGTTGAGGGCAATTAGTGGTGACATACTTGATTGCTTCATCATCTAAATGGAGACATTCAAGGTATAACTTCAAAGAGTTGAACCTCACTTGATCAACCATCAAGGACGAAGGCAACTCACAATTACGTAAGTCCAAAGTTGTTAATGAAGAAGCATATAAGAGTTGGTTAGGCAAATGGTACTTTGGCATCGCAGTTAGGCGCCCACATAATTGGCCTAAAATAAGTATTAATTTTCAACACCTTTACATCTTTCTTAAAAATTAACCCAAGGCATCATCAACAATTCCACTTCAGAGTCACATAGCTCAAGAACGAGGTTAAGCGTGTGCACCGACATTTTGTTGGCAAAATAGGAAGTGGTATACTCAACATACTTGAAAACTTGTCTCTTACATTTCCATTTTTGCTTGGGTCAAAAGGGACGCAGTATAACTTCATGACTTGCTCAAATTTTCGGATATTGAAATCCAAAATTAGGAAAGAAGCCGTAATGACAAACCAATTCTTAGACAAGACACTCATCCGAACACGCTCTTTTGGAGAGTCCAAAAATGACATGATGTGATGAATGATAAACTCGGGAACCCGTGAAATCCGATCCGTTGTATCTTCTATGTTATCCTCCATCTCCTTCCTTAATTTCATTCTTTCAGAAGCTAGGGTTTATACTTTATACCAAACACACTAATTACAAACTGATTTTTCTTTGAACTGCCTAAAACACATGAAAAAAATGGAAACCAAGTTGTAAGAGAGATATACACAAGCAAAAAACGCATTGATTAAACATTTTCACCGTGCTAAAAACTCAATTATCTTTGCTAAATAGTCAATCACATGATGATCAATTAACCCCAGATGCAACTGTTGTTGGGATGGGAAAATTACCAACACATCCCGAGTTATAGCTTATTTTATGTGAGTCCTTGATAAATCTCCATTATGATGTAGGTTACATCCGCTTGTATAAAGATGACAATCGAAGATGTAAAGAAGCTGGATCGGTTTGTGTGCTCGACTATGCTCCTTATTTGATGCACAAGGACCATTTAACTCATTCTTAGTAGCACCACCGAGGTTAAGGTGAGAGGCCATTTCATTAAATGTTAGTGTTATTGAACTTAATGTGGTCTTGGTAGTCGAGATAAATGCGCCAAACCGATTATAATGAACTTCTCGATTATAATGTTATTATTGAATGTGCTTTCGAGAGAATGATTTGTTATTGCAATTTGAAGTTGCAACTCAAGTATATGCATTTTTGTAGTAGGTCTAATATAAGTATTCTCATGTTTGTACATCCGGAGGCTATATCTAATGCTATTAAAGAGGACTCAAACGAGGTGAAGGCCGTTGAACTCGAACCCGAACCCGAACCAACATGGGACAATGACGACTACTCACTCCTACACCGGAGACGGAGGCGCAGACGCAAGTCACCATGACCTTAGGCGTGCAAGAGCAAAGAAGACTAAACATTGTCCCAACCTCAATTGGTGCAACAAAGCGTGGCACTTGTATTACCATCATCGAAAGGAAAGCTCAACGAGATCGATCTCGTGTACCCATACCCAATGTCTCAGTAGTGGACCTTGTGGTTCGGGTTTCCAAGAAGACTTTTGCAAAGGAAGTAAATGCCACCTTCGAGAAGCTGCAGACAATGAGCTAAATGGTATTACATGCGTGTGTGATGAACCTCTTGTCTGCATTGACTTGGATGCGTGACGTGCCATCAACTATAGACTCATCACTTACCATGGTTATGGAAGATGATATGGTGAAGGTGATTGCGTGGTACGACAATGAATGGGGAAAGGTTCTAGCCATTACTGACTAAGGTAAAGATAAGCTTTTGGTTAATATGGGTGTTTGGTATTGTGTTCGAACATGATTGTTTAATTAGTGTGTTTTAAATTAGTAGAAAAGCAGTTTATAGTGTTTGTTTATAATCAAATAATATGTTTATAGTGTCTTAGTAACTTGGCATGATAGACTAACGGAGGGTTAACCTTGCAAAATCCGGTTTCCTCTCAAAATACAAACCACCGAGACGATATATGTAATTTACTCTTTAAAAAATATCTAATTTTATTTTTACAAAAATATTTTAATTTTATTATAATAAATTAAAAAAAAAACTTTTTTAAAAAAATAAATTTTGTTAAAAAAATATTACAAAATTTAAAAAAAAAACCATTTTACCATAACACTTAAAAACTGTTTATTTAAAAAATTAATTTTATTAAACTTTTTTGCTATAACACTTATAACAATTAAAAAAAACTTAAAAAAAATAATTTTGTTAAAAAATTATTATAAAATTAAAAAAAATCATTTTACTATAATATTTAACAGAAACTGTTTATTTACCAGATGGGAGGTGTTGTTGGAGAAGCCTAATGACTTATTTTTATGAAAATATTCGTTAAGAAAAAGGGTATGAAGTTAAACCCGGTATCCATGATGTATTACGTTGGCCCTTGCAGGAATGTCCTCTTAACTAAACAGCTAGAAATAAGACGTGGCAATTTCACTCCATTTAATTATGAATGGATAGATTCGAGCAGTGTTTTATTTCAAACAGATTAAATAAGCTAGAATTGGAGTAGGAGTCAAACAAGTTTTGAAATCAGCCAAAGTCTCTATATAACCTTTTAAAATTTTTTATTTAAATATTTGGATCATGATTAACTGCATTAGTTATCAGTCATGAATAAAAGAGTAAATTTCATAGATCATCCCTGTTGTTCGGTAAAAAATAATGGAAATCGTCTGCCTTGGATACTATTTGGATTACGCCTAATTGCACTGTTTTCGCTCACTTTTGGTCCCCCAAGTATGCAATTAATTCTGCTTGTGTTCCCAAAAGGGCACGGGTGAGGGACCAAAAGTGAAAGCAAAAATGCACATCATGTAAATAGTATAGATGACAGATGATCTCCGTTATTTTCACCAAACCACGGGGACAATTAAAATATTAGTGGTTCAACCTGACGTATACATTTTCAACGAACCACGTTGTGAGTGAATGATTTTCCGCCTCTTAAAAGTTATTCTTTTCCCTTTCCTACGACCATTCTGTTTATACATTTGTGTGCATGTGAACAGAATCTTGATTGGCTGTGCACCCCTCTTTGTTTTCTAATTCCATGGATCTTTTTGGTGAAGCCAAAGATGGATGCACAAGGAACGTGGAACTTTCATCCTCTATTGCTAATACTTAACTCGCTCTGTACTTTTTTCTTTAAATATTTCGGCTTTCTTTGTAATTTAACATACAAGTGTGCTGACAATTCGAGTGGCTGGAGTTGTTAAGGACTGGGTGGTGATCTTATTGTCAGTCGTTATCTTTGCTAATACGAAGCTTACCTTGATAAAATATCTTCAGTTAGACAATAGGTAATTAGTTAAAACTTCATATATGTATTATTTCATTCTATTTTGCTCTATATCACTGTTGCTAGGTATAATAACAAGTGGTCGGGCGGGAATGAGTACTTTTTGTTAGTGGTTGGAACACGATGGGTTGGGGTGACCTGAAACCTTTTTTTTTTTTTTTTTTTTCGATTTGTCATTTATTTTATAGATTATGTGATTATAAATGTTATTCTGGAATAGATTATTAGATTATCGTTAAATGGTATTTGATTTATAGAGTACATTTTTTTTGTTATAGTGATTGATGACCTTTTATAGTTTCAAAATACACATTAGGCGACTTCCGACCTGTTTAACCCATTTGACCCGTGAGAGATAAAACTTAATCTGGGTTGACCCATTTTACAAGTATATGATTTCTATTAACTAAAGTTATTTTTTTTGATGAAACAATGTGCTTTCTGATTTTCCTTCAAAAATTGTAAGTGTTTGCGTTTTCCTTATTATTATTGATTAAAAAGAACTTGTATTTAGTGTATTTATATATATACTTATAGTTATTGTTGACATATTTTACTATAGCGAAAGAAGGCGGGTAATCGTAGAAGTCAAACTATGAACCAAGATTAGATTTGAGATCTATTTTACCCTTTGTGTATGATGTAAGAGACAGATACTGTGAGGTGTGTTTTTATATATGCCATGTGTTATTCAAAAAAAAATTCCCAAACAATTTAGCAAATAAGGAAAAAAACTTTATTTATTATAATTTATGTTTTTTTTAAATGATTTAATTATTTCAAGAAAGATTTAGTTTGTTTGAAATACATATTTCCCCACTAAATGTCGCGTGTTTAACCAGAAACCCCATTAAGGGTTTTGCTTTAATAACTCACCATAGCTAGGATTTAAAAAATTTATTAAAAAAAACATGGTAACATTACGAGAATTCTAAAAACACATACTCGAGCAATCTTAATCGTGTATCTTGGTTTATAAAATTTCGTTTAAAAACTTATTGAAAATAAAACCTTATATAAATACTAACTACGTCATCAAAAAAATAATTAAAACACGTAACACACCAAAATATAATTATAATATAAACTAAGAAATTAATGATATCAAATTTAAACAATAAAATTTAATAACTCTGAACAAAAACACTAACACTGCTTTAACTAAGAAATTAATGATATCAAATGGTAGTTGGAGCATCTTTAAAGAAGCCGCCCTTTTGACTACTACCTCTCTAAGGATTATGTCATCATTATCAAAACCATATAATCACAACTTTTTCCCCTATTCTTGGTAAACACACTAACATTACCACTTAACAAACAAAGAGTATCAACAAAAAAACTCCACTTGTAACCCAACAATACATACATATTCTCATCACAACAAACATCAAACAAAACCATAAATCCATTCACAGATAATTCAAATTCGTTAACATCATCTAAATTTGGTAAAATAACAGCTGGAAGCACCCATATATATAATAACTAAATAAACATAATTAACAAAAATAAAATAATAATAATAATAATAATAATAATAATAATAATAATAATAAATGTTAATAATATTATCAAATGTAAAAGAAGTTAATGATTAATATTGTTTAGAACAAAATGTTAGAAAGTAGTTACCTACTTTTAGCCGTTTTATGGATTATGGTAACATCAATTATATTTCTTAACCGTTTAATTTAACTTTTAATAGCTTTTAACTATATATTTGTTCTACTAAATCCTAATAATAAAAACCACAAATTAAAGTACTTACCTGCTTTTAGTCATTTAATGGATTATGGTAACATCAATTATAGATCTTAACCATTTCATTTAACTTTTAATAACTTTTTAGTATATATTTGATCCACTAAATCATAAAATAAAACCACAGTCATACCCGTCCATCGGACGGGTTTTGACACTAGTATATATATATATATATATATATATATATATATATATATATATATATATATATATATCATTTATTTACAAAATTTTATTATTATTATCTCTATATAAAAGATGGTGCAATAGATGGTGTTTGTAATGTATTTGTTTGTGATGTATCAAAATGAATCAATTCTCACGATTATAGACTACTTATTAGTAAAAACTTGAATAAGTCGATGTGAAGCAATAAGCTTGGTATTCTTACCGCTTATTTATTCTCAAATTGGAGGGTAAGGAGTTCTATCCAAACACCGATGATTTGCTTATTTGATTTAAGATTAAGGGGTGTTTGGGATTGCTTATAAGTGCGTAAATTTAAGTACTTACATGAAATGGTGTTTGGATTTTTCGCAATTTGTAAAATAAATGCAAGAATTCTCGAGAAAAAAAAACAATATTTTGTTGAAGAAGTATTATTATGTTTGATGTTAAAGACTAATTTTGATTCCATCTCAAATTTGACGTTTTGAAATAGCAGAGCTTCCTACCTGCTTATCTGAATCTACACTCAGAATAAACCGATAAAAGAAACACTTTGGATAACACTTAGGGTGTGTTTGGTAAGGAGAAATAAAGCCAAAGAAATGGAAATGGTTCAATTTCCTCTGTTTGGTAAGATAGAGAAATCAAATGGCGGAGAGTTTCAAATTCTCGAGAAAAATAATCCTTTGTATTTTGATTTCTTTAAATTCCATCCATTTGACGAAGACAATGGTATCTTTGTAGAGAATTGCCCATATCTTATTTAATAAAAAATAATAAAACCTTAAAAGGTGGGTGTACAAAAGGATAAAATCACGTGACATGCACATTTCCTTCACAACTCCAAATAAATTGATGAACCCTAACCCCCAAAATAGCTAGTTTGAAAAGTTTTTTCTCAGATCCATTGCCTTTGGTTGCCATCTGCATGCTTTTCATCCATATAATTAACCCCAGATCATGCTAACTTGATCCAATTTGTATTCGTCAGGCATCTTCCTTACTTCATCAAAATACTCAAGTTATTAGGTATTTGTTCATGAAATAGGCACAAGTGTTATCACTTTTATTTTTGGTAGAGAGTGGTTTGTAATTAGCGTTATGAGGTTTTGGGTTGTTCTTGACATGAATTTTGTATCTTAAAATCTTGATTCCATTTTTTAATTGGGTGTTTCATACGTATCTTTTGAGTTTGAACGGGCAGATGCTTCATCACTTTGGTAACTAATAACTAGTTTGCACTAGTTCTTCAAATTTGTTATATAAGTTGTTTTTACAAATTTTTTTTTTTTAATTTTTTTTAATGTGATTTTCTCATTAAACAAAAAAAAGTATTAAAAAAAATAATTTGTTTTTTAATTTCTCCGGTCAAGTCTCTGTTGTTACCAAACAGTGGAATTCATCAAAATTCTCTACCAATTTCTATTCTCTGCTTCATTTCATTTCTCTGAATTTCTCTCTACCAAACGTGCCCTTAAAGATAAGATGATAAGGAATCATGTAACGATGTTAAACCCTCGTTTAAGATTTTTAGATTCATTATTTTTCAAATTTAGATTACGTTTGGTTTTGTATTCATTGTTCATGGTTGTTTTGTATTCATTGCTTAGGTAGTTTCCATGTAAGCCTTGTATTTACAAATCCGCCACCTGGCCGTTATTAACAAAATGATCCTATTTGGTTTTTGTTGTAAACTGGTCATTGTGCAGAGGATTAAAGAACATTAATATATATTGATGGCGTTGGCTTCTAAGTTATCAAACGCGCACAACTAAGAACCCAAACTCTTTCTCTCATTTGGACACCCGTAAAGAGTCTTAGGAGTGACTAGTGATACTGGTTATGTATTCAAGCCCACATCTTGACATTATGGACGTTGGTGTTGTTTTGAACCTGTGTATTTTGTGCAACTATCATCTATTGTGGTTGTTGACTTGTTATGTTTAGTATACATTTCAAACTTCTGCACCAAATTCTAGTCTTACATCTCAATTGTTGTTATTCGTTTTTTCCATCCTATTTTAAAATCCCAGAGAATGCAATACTCAGTTTGTACTTAGTAACTTACAAGTTTTAAATGGAAGCATGTCATTATTATAACCGAATCTCATTTTGATTGCTCTTAGAAATAGGTGATAGAAATTTGTTTATATTTGTAAAGCGTAAGAGTTCTTCCATTTATTTTGTTTGTTTTCCTAGAGTTCGTAAAACATTGTGTTTTGCTAATATAGTTTCCCCTTGTAAACAGATAGTCCCCGTGATGGCAGTCCAAATGGTGCGGGACGTATTGTATAAAGATGAGGTCACGGGTTCAAATCCCGTCCCCATGTCCCTTAATCATGGTGTTACGCGATGTACGTTTCACATGTTGCCTGTGGGTCAGTTTCCCATCCTTGGTAAACAGATACGTTCACAGTTTTCTTTATATCTACAACATTCAATGTGAAAATATGGAAGCCATCAAGTAAAGCCTGAAAAGGTGCTTACATTCTATATGCTTGTTATTTAATGTCATCTTTATTTTCCATATACACATGTATAGCATATAGATTAATCGAATTCTACTTGTTAACTCTCAAAGGTCTACAATCTTTTTAAATTTTGGCGACTGATGTGGAATTGTTTGATATAAGCTATTTGAGTCGACTAAAGTAAATAACTAAATATAGTGTTAAAGATACTGAAAAATGTGTCCGCCATTGTTATTAACCATGCATTTCACCATATGAATCAGTGTTCTGCTATAATTATATAATCATTCACATCTACAACTTTCAGTTCACTTGGTAAATGGATCAACTTTGTAGTATAATCGATTTTGATGACTTGAAATCAAAGATTGCAGTATGTTCACCTGTGCCCATACATCTCTTTTTCTTTTTTTCTTTTTGTTAGTGTTTTTATAGTATATTCCATCTGGAACTATATATATGATGTAATATTTAGGATTTCATGTCAAGATGGAGAATGTGAACTGAAGGTACTTAGAATCTGTTAGTGGTAATTTAGCCTTTTATATATTGAGTTGGTTACTTCCATTTTAGTATAGGTAGAAGTCAGTAGGGGGTTGTGAAGTTAAATTAACGAAAAGCAGATAACAAAATACTAGATTTTCCGACTTGTTGACAATTGCATAGCAAGATGGATCTATGAAGCATGGAGCTATGTGATCAAAACGTCATGAAAGTTTTGATAAAACGTGTGTTCAAGCCCAATTCCAAACCACTTATATTTGTGGGCTAATATATGGGCTTTCAACTCGTTGTCATCTATGCACCATCCTCAATTTCTCCGCCCCCTTTCTTGATATATCGCAAGGAATGCAACCGCATAAACCAATCTCTTGCGGTTGCCGTTACATAAACTTGTAATCTCTTTGTATGTGTTTATTTGTAAAGAATATGACTTGTTGAGTTTCCTGTATATCTATGCTTTTGATAAAATCTCTGTTGATTAACATTGTTTCCTTCTTTGTACACAGATAGATTTTCAACTCATACTCAAATCTAGAAATCCAAGGTTAGATTGCCAAAGCCATCAAGAAAAAGGTACGTTTAGTTCGTTTAAGCTGTTATTGTTCTAAGTCATGTTCATATCTTCTAAACATAATTGGCATAATGGTTAATGCGATTTCACTAGTTAAAGTTCAACGAATAGCAATTTTTTCATTTTAGTGAACTCATTTGGGGTTTTAGTTATAATAGTTTGGTATACAACTTTTCACTAGACATAATTAATTCTAGCGTTACAGATGGTGACACTGCCACCGCCTAGTTGCCAACCCTATACGCCACCACATGAATAATCATTCGGTTACAAGCATACACATAGGTAAAAGAATTAACCTTGTAGTCAGTGCAAAGGCAGACAATAATGTGTCACAGATGTGTAAAATGTAGTTTAAAACTTTACAAATATAACTAGAGACAACTCACATTAGTTCAGTGAATGCGATAGTATAATATAGTTAGGGTAAAGTTCTCACCTCTACGCCTCTCGATGCCTTATTAGTGCTCATGTCATTGTGTAAACAACATTTGTTGTCACAAGAAAAAAAATTGCTTTCTCTTCACAAGGTACTTACTTTTTAGGAGAATAGTCAATGATAACTTAGAATATGGTGATTATGATTTGAGATTATAGGTTTTTATAAAAAATAGTTAAGACATCTATTTCTTGGTAATTTGTGATTTTGAACAAGTTCTGTATCATTATTTAGAGTAACTTTGTTTTTTTAGTTTCTTCATATTATGCTCATGTTCAGTGTTTTTTTGTCAATGTGTCACATACACAATTTGAAAACGTTCTCTCGCTTCACTTAACATAGGCCTTCACCTTTTTGCACCTCTTACATAAGGTAAGCTGCAGGCGTGGTCGCCTCAGTTGCACTTTTCACCTCTGACTACCAGCTTGTTGTTTGGCCATCTTCTGATTACAAGAATACATAAATTGTACATCCATACAAAGTTAGGGATGATTGCTCAATGAATGTTTTAGTGTTCTTTTTCTGTTACCAGCCTAGAACTAAACTACTGAAAACAAAAGGGGATGCATTTTAGGGGTCAAGGCTTATATGATGCATACAGGTAGCTACAGATGTAAGGAACGCCCAATAAAAACTTTTGTAGATAAAGTTATCTACACACGTCTTTTACTGACGTGTTATTAGTTTTTCTAATTATTTAGTTGAATTTCTAAAAAAAGCCTTCGACTTTAAGCTTAAGAAACATTAAACATTACAAAAGTTAGCGGTTTTGGACAAAATTGTCAAGTATACATGTTTAGTGTTCATTGGGGTTTACATATTTTTACTCCATCTAACTTTGCTTATACTTAACAATTATGTTTGTTTCCGTTTGCAAGAATATTGTTTAATTTGCAGTGAACAATAAAGTGTGGTTGTTTAAAACCACTTCTTCATGTTACTGGGATTCACTCTATTTTTATATGCTATTTTTCAACGTGATTCTGTGATCTGGTGGTTCTGTCTAAAGTGTTTATCGATAATTTAACCTTTGATAGGAATATATATGGCGGGGGCTCCGGAGGCTGCTCGGAATTCAAGGTTTGAGCAAGTTTCTGTTATTAGTTGTACCAAAAGGGTTTGTGAAGAAAACAGTGGCAGTTCAAACTCCGTGAACAAGAAAAGGAAGTCAGTTGGTTCTGAGAAGAAGGTTGACGGATTTGTCTTGTGATAAGCGTACAATGAATAGTCATATATTGAAGTATCTTTTCAAAGATTCTCCTACTGATATACGCGTCAAGAATTGTTCATGGTTGAGTGAGAATCAACTTGTTGGTGCCCTTGAAAAATCCAACTTGCAAAACCTGAAGGTAAGTAACCATATGCTTTGCTATTTGTAGATAATAGGTTTATTGTTTTACAATGATAACCAACATACTCTTTTCATTTGTCCTGTATTAGTCATTGTAGCAACTCTAAAAATGATGTTTTTATACATAAACGTTAATATTTATGTGTAAAATGTTATATTTATATGTAATGCTAACAATTGATATGAAAATACTAAGATTATGGGCTACAAAACCATTTTTAAATGAGTTAAACGTAGAAAAGAAGTACTTGACTAAAACACTACCAATATAACTCCTGAAGTAGACTGGAGTGTTTACAGTTTCTAGATGTATGAAAACTCTGCATTATGTTCATATAGAACTCATTACATATTTTATCATCTTACTAATACATTTTATGTATTAATTTTTTGTTTAGACAGTTTATTTTCTTTACAATCTAAGACAATAGCTTTTCCTTCTGTATCTTATTTAAAATCATCTTTTTCTCAAACAGGTGCTTCAACTAGAAAACTGCCGGCAATGCTCATTCAAAGAAGTTATACCCAATATTTTGGCTAGATCTTCAAATAGCTTGGCTTATCTAGGGATACTGTCGTTAAAAGGTGCGGCTAAAATATCAAAC
Organism: Chrysanthemum lavandulifolium; assembly: GCA_022545495.1. Lineage (NCBI taxonomy): Eukaryota > Viridiplantae > Streptophyta > Magnoliopsida > Asterales > Asteraceae > Chrysanthemum > Chrysanthemum lavandulifolium. The sequence goes on from CM040238.1 coordinate 221,066,899, forward strand.
AACACTTTGTGGCCTCTTCTTGTGTCAGCACCATTACTGCACTCAATTAATTTAAGCGGATGTACCTTCCTGACATGTTATGTAGTTATGATGATTCTTGATTGTTTCAAAACAACTTTAAAGGAGCTATACCTTGACGATTGCCCAAGAATAGATTTTATGTTTTGTGTATCAGCATTGATGAATTTTCAGCATTTGGAAGTTCTTTCAGTGGCAAGAAATAGAACCGTATGCGATGATTTTGTTATACTCGTTACTGCAGCATGTGGTAAAAGGTTAAAGGAGCTTAATTTAGCCAATTGTTGGTAAGAATTCTAAGTGATTTTGAAAGTGTTTTTTTGGCATAAATGCCAACATTCTTTTCATTTGTACCATTTTAGTCATTAAAGATGGTTTCGTGTCCCGTTTGGATCATTAGGTAGCCCAACGTTAGTACTTTATATAAATTCACATTTTTTTAAATAAAACATTTACATAATTATAACTTTTTGTATAAACATTTATCATTTTTAAATTCCAGTTTTAATGCCTACAGTTTTGCTTACAAAATGACCAGCATGGGACACAAAACCACCTTTTAATGTCTCGGGTGTACTAAAAAGCAGAATGATACTGAGTCTTTTGGTATTGAATGCCAAAAAAAAAAAAAACCTTTTTATTTATATGTGAATCAGACCAACTTTGTATATTGATTTTGCAGGTATATGACGGAAAGGAGGTTGCAAGCTATTAGCATTTTTTGTCCCTTTTTGTGTTCACTTAATGTTTCAGATGTAGTTAATATGTCAGAGATGGGTTTGTGTTATCTTGCTGATGGTTGCAAGTCACTTGAGTCACTTTACATTGATGGTAACTACCTCAGGTACTCTCTAAATTTGTAGCTATTTCACAAGTATTAACTTTTTATCTTTGGAAATACTTACGCACTTGGTTTTGAAAAATTTAAAACTGACATAATGACATGTTTTTTCTCTCATTTTACATCTATTTTTCGTAAAACTTCGTATAATCTATTTTTAGTTTTTACACAAATTAGGGAACAATTTTTCATTTTAAATGTTTTTTTACTGCTCATAATGCTTTAAGTTTGTCATTTGACAGTGATGAAGTTGTTGCTGCATTTTTAGAAACTTCGGGAAGATCGTTGAAACAACTTTCACTGAGTAAAATCGGCCAGGTATACATATAGTCTTTTTTGGATTTTGCCTGGTCCGTTTAGAGATGAAACATTGATACCTCTGAAACAAGATAGTCTTCATTTGCAGCGTTTATATTGCACATTTTACAAAGAGCGTGTTTTCATTATGTGCATATTGCTTACTGATTAAAACATCAATTGCAGGTCAGCTTCAAAACTGCATTTGCTCTTACAAAATATGCAAGAAAACTGGAAACTGTAGATCTATCATGGTGCACTAAATTAACTGAGGAAGAACTTGGATACATTATCGACAACTCTTCCTCGCTAAAGCTGCTGAAAATCTATGGATGTACCAAAGTAAGTATGCAACGTATGATGCATTCTTTTTATATGACAATCTAAGCCTATTTGGGTCTTGCTTGATTCCAAACGGGTTAAATCAGAAAATTAATGGAACAGGTCAAATGGGTTGAATTTAAAAGTTGCCCAAAATTTATTTATATTCATACAGACTCCTAAATTGTTTTTATTTACATAAGATTAAGAATATTATTGTATTATTATTGTTTCAGTAATTCTAATTAACGTTCTTTTTTTAAATGGGTAAAGGTGTTTGCTGGTCAAACCTGGGTTGGCATTACAAAATGACATGTTTCAACCGAAACCTGTGTTGACCCATTTTACAGCTACCTGACCCACCCATCTTGCCAGCTCTGCTAGCATTATCTTTAAATTATAATCTGTCATCTGGCCAGTGGTCACACTGCAATAACCAAATGTTTTGTTTATGCAGATCGCATATGATTACCGACTCAAAGTCACGGGTTCCCGTATGTTATGTTATACCTTCGAGTTATGAGCTCGTGTCTTTTTTTTTCCTGCAAATATGTTACCAAAAGAATGCTAAAAAGGTTGCCGTATGTGGCTTTTTCCTTCGTTTTTCTCGCACCTATATATGCATATGTCAAAAGTTACAAAAACAATGTTTAACTGTGCTGATTCAAAGTTTGGTGACATCATAGTTAGATCAAATGGTTTCTTATCCAATCTTTACAAAAGAGGATAACTTCGTAACTTTTCTTCATGTTATAAAAACAACTATTGTTTCAAACAGAAGTTGTGTAATTGATTTTCTCTGGGATGGATGGAGTAATACTATCAGGTCTGTATCAACCATGATATTGCATTCCTTTATTCATGCACAGTTGGTGAAAGTAAAAAAGACGCTAAAAAGATCGCAAACGCAACTTTAAAAAAAATACTTTTGAAGTTTCTGGTTTCCTTCTATGTCTTGCAGATGGGATTAGTAACTTGTACAGTTGGTTTTTTGGTAATAAATGCTACAATTAAAAAAAATGTTTTTGGCATACCATAAGAAAAGAAATGACTATCTGCAAGTGTAAACTTGTGATTTAGAATCATAGGCTGAAACATACATATCAACTTTTCTCCATTCCTTACAAGATCTAAATCACTAAAAAGCTCTACACTTCAAAACAAGGGCAAGAAGTAATAAAATGGCGATGATCCCACCTGAAGAACCTCCGACTCTATATATCCATTATGGGTCAAACCTTGTAAGACTTTGATCCAAGTAACAAGAAAACACTGCAACGATTATCAAAACCATCAAAAATAGAAGCAAATAAGTTGAAATGCTAATAAAAGGCTGCTCTTCAAGCTCCAGTTCTTCGATAGTAAGTGGCTTTTTATCGATAAATAGTGGCGAGATAACTGCTATGAGTCCCAAGCTTATAGCAAGTAACTTTTTGCTTGATGAGTGTGTTGTTCCATTTCTCCTGCTTGTATTTAATAAGAGAAGATTTTCCCTTAAAGATATCTTTGATTATACTTCCTATACATAAATGTTACAATTTTTATTTTACTTTTCATTTTCATGGAAAAATAAATTGTTAGAATTGTATCATTTCCTTTTTAATTTTTTTCTTGATCTTTTTTTTTTAACCAAATTCATGATTTTGTTTTGTTTTATTGGACGTGGTAATTTTGACCCTTTTATTTACGAATGGTTGGATTTAGTTAGGAATTGTTAGGGCCACCAAAAGAAATGAATACTATTTTCCCTCCCAAAAATGAATACTTCACATAAAAAATGAATACTATTTTCCTCCCAAGTAGAGGTTGGATGGGTTGAAACCTTCGCTTTCAACCGAGAGGTCGGGGTTCGATCCTCACTTGAAAGCCAAAGTGGCGCCGCCACCGTGCCACCGCACTCGTGACCATCTTCGCCATTTCCCAAGCCACTTAAGGGCGTGAAATGGGGAAGAGACTAGTTTTTTTTTTTTTTTTTTTTTTTTAATTGGTGGATCTACATTCGTTTGTGCTTGTGTTTCTTTAGCGTGTTTTTTATGAAGGTGACAAAGATTAAAGCATTTTTTCTTGTTAAGAATCGAGAGTTGATGTCGCCATTGTTGTTGAGGGTAGAAATTAGAAGTTTTATGTAAAGTGAATGACTGAATGGTTGAACTTTTAAATTGTTATTTATGATTTGATTTTTTTTGTTTTTTTTTTGTTTGTATAAATAATTATTTAAAAATGGGAGAAAACGATATGATAGCAACTCTCGGTAAATGTTGTATACCAAATATAAAATGTTTCATTAATACTGTTCTTTCTTTAAATTGTTTATATTCATAAATATTGTGTATATTATGATAATTTATTTTTTAATAAAATAGAAAAAATGACACGTTAACCAAGTTTGTTGGTTTGGGCTATATGTTGGTTGTTTAAAAACTTTAATGTAACTTTTTTATAAAAATTTAGACTAAAATACACCGTTGGTCCCTAAACTTGGCATGATGCATCGTTATGGGACAAAACCCGGCATTTTCATCGCCATAGGTCCAAACCTTGGCCATTAAATGCCAGAATCGTCCTTGACCGTAGTGGGACGGTCAAACCGATTTTCTTCGAGGTATTATAGACCATTCACTTTTTGACCCAACCTTCAACCCAAGGACCAATTGTGAGTATGGCTACTAGCCGTTTCTTCCCCGATCTGTGCATTTAATTTCGCGGGAACCAATATACCCACCCAACAAACAACTTTACCAATCACATAAAACCACATTATCCGAAACGATAAACCGCAAATCGAAATCAAGAATATAAATCCTCATTTCCGAACTCAAAAGACCAACCCAACTTTCAACAAAACCATGTCGATCGATCGTTTTACCAACATGCGGATGAAGTGATCACTAACATTTTGAATCGGTTGCCTTTGTTAGAAGCGGTGAGAACCTCTAGTTTGCATAAACTGGAGGTCTAAGTGGACTTTGCTCACCGATGTCATACTTGATGAGGATTTTTATTATTTAACATACGAGTTTGATGGTAGGCTTGTTACTAGATTCTTAAATCGGCTTATGGGTCCAATAAGAAAGTTTGTCTTCATTGTAGAGCCAAGATCAATTATTGGAATAGACAACTTTCATTATGAAGCATTCATGAGTGGCTCTTGTTTTGGTGACAATGGAATTGAGGACCGATTATTACAAAGCTGGTAGGTGACCCGATACGTTCCCAACCCAACTTTACTCTCGTAGTGAGTTGAAACATCCGGTACTTCATGTTTGTGCTATGGCTACTTTGGAATATTTTCATGGCTTTCCAAATCTATCGAGCCTAGAATTGATTCATGTCAATTTTCTAAGCTGTACAGTTTGGGACTTTATTGCTAGTTGTCCTCACTGAGTCTCTTAAAATGAATCGTCCTAGTACAAACGAGATGAGACTATGGGATATTGCAAAACTTGGGAATTTGAAGAAGTTAAATTTATCATTAGGTCGTTATAATGTTGTGACGACAATCACAACATCCGATATCTTTCACTTGACAAGACTTCAAAATCTTGAGACCTTACATTGGATTTTGGTGATTGCGGTAAGAACAATTTCAATTTTACAACTTATAATTTAACAATGTTATAGAGATGTGTAACAAGAATGAAATTTAATCAGAAACTTCTTGTAGTTGATACATGAAGCTAATCCTAGGATGAAGGTGCCTTTGTTTCCTCGATTAACCTTAAGCTATCCGATGTCGATTTGGTCATCTCCGAATTTGAAAATCTTGGATACCGAGTAAGTGTAATGTCAGAATGCATATGTATCAAATAAAACATTCCTAAATTTCCATGTTTGTGTATCTCAACACTATTTGATTTTTCAGTCGCAAACACGCTTAGTGATCTACCTTTGCAAAAATTTCCCTTTGTTGAGACACAAACACATCGACCATGGTCATTCTGACGGTGGTGTTTTGAGCTTTTCGAGCAGAGCATGAAATAACTTTAATAAAGTGTATATTTGCGTGTTCCGGTCGCTAAAGACAATCAATATCGCAAAGCGATAGGAGTCATGATGGGATGGAAATACCAGAACAAGCGGGAGTTGGCTAGAAGTCATTGAAACTCCACCGAGCTTCCCCACACCGTGGTAGATTTCTTTGATTGGTTGTAGCTTAAGTTTGGGTTGAATACCTTGGACAATTAATGTTGCAAAATATTTTGGTAATTTTGTACAAGAATTGTTTATATGGTTTACTTAAAATTAGGTTGTTCATATGTTGTTGTTTATGCGATTGTAGGTGATGAAAGTTTGACATTCGAAGTCAAACTTTCATTTAGCATGTTAATTTGATTGTAGCAAGTAAACCGCATTTCGGTTTACTTTAGTTAGTCAATACTTGAAAATGGTGAATGGGTTAACGTGAACGAGAGTCGTAATGTCGGAAGGATTGAAAACCTTTGGAAGATTAAGTGCAAAATGAAGAATTGTATTTGAAGTTTGATGATAAGGATGGCTAGTGGAATGTTCAATAATATATAGAATGGTATTTGAATTTGTAAAGTCAATATTGCAAAACCATTACTAAATATTTGTTTTGGAGTGAATTGATAATTTGATATGTTTTAGAAGTTTGACTTAACAAAGTCAAACTTAATGGTTTTACGTAAGTTGGCAACGAGGGACCAATTGTGTATTCTAAAGTGATTATTAGGCGGGAGTTTTAAGTATGACAACGCAACCAAGACAAATTCGAGGGGACCGAGTGTTAAAAAGGTAACTATTAGACCCTTGACCGTCTCTCACCGAAGACAATATTAACTAGTGCACACCAAACGATAAACTCTTCTACCACTTTTTCCACACACAAACAATTTTCAATGGCGATTTCCCATTTTAAACGAACTCATGGAGGTGGCTAATTCGCCAAATTTGAATGATCGTATGGCTATCTCGGTTTGAAGAAGAGGCGCGAAGGGATTCGAGGAAGCTAGTTCTTGGTGCATTCAACATCAAGAGAGGAATCATCAGCGTAGGAGCCGATAGAAGAGAATCAAGCTCGGGACCTCGTGGAATTGTGCTTGACCGTGTGGATGCGCCGACCAAAATCCGATCGAGGCACACAAACCAACTTGCCCAACTCATACTGATTGTTGGTCAAACGGATGAAGGTATTCGGTTCAACCAAGAGTTTGTTAAGAAAATGGTGAACATAATGCACGAATTTTTGGTTTCCATGGGGTAGATAAAGGCGGTCTTTGGGTGATAGTTTTGCTAAAAGGGTATGTAAATTAGATTTGATGTAGTTGGTTATGATGTTTAATGAATTTATTAATGATAAAATATCATTTGGGTTATGTGTTGTTTAACTGTTCTTGTATTGTGATATTGGGTGTATTTTAGTGTTATTAGTATCAACAAAACCAAACATCCCTTATATCAAAGAAACCAAACAGAGCCCTTGTATCAACAAAACTTTAATCAAGAAACCAAACACCCTTGTATCAAGAAAAGCAAAGGCAATGGCTTAAAAGATGTGGTGAAAATGCAAATACTTTAGCACTAAATCATAATGTATCAACAAACATCCGCTTGTATCGGCTAAACCAAATGGCCCTTTTATCAAGAAAAGTTGTTACAAAGAAACCAAACACCCGTATCGGAAAAATTAGGCGTGGTTTCAAAACACGGGTTCAAAATGCAAACGCTTTAGCGATAAACAACAATGTATTGACAATGGTGTATTGTAACATCTTTTGTTTGACTTAGCAAAGTCAAACAAACTTATGAAACCAACAAATTGTAACTTCCTATTGTGGTATGACTTGAGTAAGTCAAACCTATTAAGAAATGCAAAACGATTTCAAACACAATTACTTAAATAAGAACACAAAATTTTATTCATCGATTTCATGTTCTCAAGAACTACAAATGTTTACTATCATCTAAACATACACTTAGCTAGACCCACAACTCTCCCTATCATCGTTTTTTCTTTTCCTTCCTTTCTTTAAGATATTTAAACAAAATTTCCGATTTTTAATCCTTTATCCCAAATCGTTAAACTTTGATAACAAGATGTCATCCTCTTTCTCCTTCTTAACACCCAAACGCTTTTCATTTAAGCATCGCTTCCTCAACGAACTCAACAAACCCTTCCCCTTATCGTTTTGTGCCATTATTTTTTTCTTTTTGCTTTGGGTAGAATGTGTTGATTGTATTTTAGGGTTCACTCTTGGTCGTAGCCGATACATATATGGTTGAAGGTTGGATTACATTTTAACTAGGTTGGGTCAAAAGAGTGAATGGTCTATAATACCCTCGAAGGAAATCGGTTGACCGTCCCATTTCGGTCAAGGGCGATTCGGCATTTAATGGCCAAGGTTTGGACCTATGGCGATGAAAAGGCGGGTTTTGTCCCATAACGATGCACTATGCCAAGTTTAGGGACAAACGGTGTATTTTAGTCAAAATTTAATGTAACTTTATAAAGTTTAATGTACTTTTATAAAATTTAGTTTGTTTTAAAAAAAATAGGAAAGAAATTAAAATAATGGGTGAGTGGGCTCAAATGACATGTTATGAGTGAAGGGTGTTTTGGTGTGTGAGTGTTAAAAGTGAGAATGTTGAGGTGGCGCTGATGTGGCTCTGAAAAGAAGAAGATGGCATGCCATGGTACCCCATGCTCTAACAAGCTCTAACAAAGAAATCTAGAAACGTTGTTCCAACCTACATACAATTAGTGAAGAAGAAAAGATTTATAGTGCGTTTAGTTGGAGAAAAATTCTTTTGTTTCTATCTCTAGTTTAGAAAACACTTGAAAATATAGAAAACGATTTAGTTGATGTTTGTATTTTCTATTTTGAAGAAGGGAATGATGGTTTGTGGGTTACAAAGGAAAACAAGGAAAATAACTAAAATTTATTTTGTAGTTTTCTTTGTTAAGTAAGGAAATAGGGATTTTGGATTTTGCAAAACATTTTGTCGGAAAGCGTTGATTTGAACAAGGGTGTTTTCCTCAACCTAACGCACCCTTAATGTTTTCATAAAATTCATATTCAATTAGAAATTTCAAGACTTTGATTTGTAGATTAATTTGTTTTATGCTGACTAGGAGTTGTTCGCTGGAGGGTATTGCTACATGACAGCGGATCTATTAAAAAGAGAGGAAAGTTTGCAAAGTCTAAAAAGCCTCTTATAACTTGACACGTGTCCACCAACAATTCTACCTCCGTCCTTTTTATTTTACTAATTTCGTCTAAGGGCATTTTTGCCTTTAACATGTTTTTAATTCAACCCCGAACTTCAAACGCAAATAACTTTTAAACGACAAACTTTTACGAAAACCGATTTCACCATAATTTTAAAATTTAATCCTCTTTAATTTGATATAAATTTTGATATATATATCGAAATTTTTTTAAGATTTCAAGTGGGTTATGATTTTTTGAAATTTTGGCATATTCGACCTACTTTTATCTAATTTAAAGGTTGATTTACATAAAATTTAAAACAAGAAAGTTGTAGATTTTAGTTCACTCTTTACACAAGTTTTGAATCACTCAAATCCGATATGAAATAAGTGAGATATCGCACGTTAAAAATGGCGTTTAGTCATATTTGTTGCACACAATGTGTTTGATAAAATGTCAGCTTAGATTTTTAGTGTTAAAATTACGTTAAATGCTCTAAATTTTATACCACAACGCATCATTAATCATTTTATTAATGTAAGATTCAAAAGTGATTTTTAGTACTTAATTTAAAATAAAATGAACGCTTTGTTCATCGCTTAATCTTGGTTCATCAATCGATGAATCGATGAATCAAATCAAATCGATGAACAAAACCAAATCGATGAATCGATGAACCAAACCAAAGCGATGAACCAAATCAAACATAGTTCATCGCTTTATTTTGTTCATCAATAATAGTTTCACTTAACATGTTAGTGTTTTTTTGTTTTGTTCATCAGTTTATTTTGGTTTATCAATCACAGTTTCAGTTTTAGTTTGGTTCATCAGTTTTTGGTTTAGTTCATCAGTTTGGTTTGGTTCATCAGTTTTTGGTTTACTTCATAAATCATAGTTTCAGTTTTGGTTTGGTTCATCAGTTTGGTTTAGTTCATCAATCATAGTTTCAGTTTTGGTTTGGTTCATCAGTTATTGGTTTGGTTCATCAGTTTAGTTAGGTTCATTAGTTTTGCTTTTATGCTTTTTTAACAGTTTGATTTGGTTTATCGATTCATCACTTTGGTTCATCGCTTTAATAATTAAAAACATTAACTATTAAAACACCACTTTTGAATCTTACATTAATAAATGATTAATGATGCGTTGTGGGACAAAAATTAGTGCATTTAACTCAACTTTAACACTAAAAATTTAAGCTAGACATTTCATCAAACACTCAGATGCAACAAATACGAGTAAAACACCATCTTTAACGTGTTATATCTTACCCATATGACATCGAATTTGAGTGATTTGAATTTATAGGTAAAGAGTGAACAAAAATCTATAACTTTTATGTTTTAAGTTTTCAAGATTCGACATTTATGAGCGTAAAAATAGAATCGAAAATGCCAAAAAATCAAGAAAATCAAGAACCATTTGATATGTAAAAAAATTCAAATATTTATCAAGATTTATACTAAATTAAAGAGAATCGAATTTTAAAAATTATGGTGAAATCGGTTTTTCGTAAAAGTTTGTCGCTTGAAAGTTATTTCGTTTGAAATTTGGGTGGAATATGAAAAACGGGTTAAATGACAAAATACCCTCTAACCAAATTTAATAAAAAAAAAAGGAGGAGTGGGTGGAGAGCGTGCACGAAATGAATTAACTTTAAACTTTTTTTTTATTCCTTCAGAGGATCGCAACCCATTGCTACATAGTAACAATTGGATTAGGAAATAGTAAGATGCTTGAAAAAGCAAATTACAAACGTGGATTAAGAAAGCGTTACATGTATTCCTAAACCACTCTATTCAATTTAGAAAACTTTTATACCCATACTAGAAAACCAAATCATTGAGGAAAGCATGATGTCATACTAGAAAACCAAGTGTTACATGTATTCCTAAACCATTCTATCCAATTTAGAAAGCTTTTCTACTCATACTAGAAAACCAAGTGATTGACGAAAGCACGATGTCATTTAGAAAAAGTAACGAGATATAACGGTAATCATAAAGTGTAAAACAAATATACAATTCTAAAAGCTAAATGCTAAATGCTTCAAAACACGTCAAATATTCTTTGCCAAACACGCCCCAAATACAATGAAATTAGTCAAATGAGTCATAACCTTTACAGTGAAATTGGTCAAAAAGTTTTAAGCCATAATAACTAGATACCAAACACTCCCTATAACTTTAGTTCCCATTCCCCTTAAACACAACCCGTATACCAAATACACTAGTTTCTTTCATAATTCGTTACCCAAACTTCAATCACCATTACCATCAATTAAGTTTCTTTATATTCCCCCCACCAATTTTGTAACGATGGATACTCTGGCACCGTCAATAGCAACAGCATCACATCCACCGAAAATATAATGAAACTGGAACAAATCGCTGACCTCCCCAATCCACCACTGTTGCAACCTTGATACCTTAATTATCCATTTTTATTAAGGTACATAATAAAAATAATAATGATAATTGTATACTATGTTTCTATTGTAATTGATTCATCACAAGTAGTGGCGGAGCTTCAACATAACTTTTGGGAGGGCCATCAAAGTAGTTCATGTATATTAAGAGGGCCAAAACTATAATTATAAGAATTTAACATCAAAATACAAAGCAAAGACACTACAAATTTTTTTAGTGCCACCACCTCCTCCAGCTCCATTAAGCTCCGCATCGATCGCAGGCCTTATTTGTGTAATATTATTAGAGTAACACAGATTATTAGATTAACGGTTAGTTACATATGTATTCTTTTAGTGTTCCTTCCTTATGTTCACATTTCTTGGTCGACATCTTATCATATTACATGTGTTACTTGTGCAAAGTAGTAGTCAATAAGAGTATTGGTGCGGTTTTTTGTTTTAGTCAATGAGTCAATGACAACATTAATATTTGTGTGATTTTGTTTTAGTCAATGAGTCAATGAACCCACTTCACTTTCTTCCCCCAATTCACTTTCCTCTCTGCTTTACCTTTTCGATTTGCAATTTCACATTAGTTCCTTTCTTAAATTGAGCAGCTTGTTAAATTTCCAGCCTTTATTTCATACATGATCAACGCAATTAAACATCATCATGTCTTCTTTATCTTCCCAACAAGACCCAGCCCTCATGTCTTTTGGTGATTATGTTGAAAGCTTAGAAATAGATTATGAAGAGATAGAATCAGCCACCAACAATTTCGCTGATGAAAATCTCATTTCACAAAATACTTCTCTTAAGGTTTACAAAGGGCAGCTCTTGGATTCGGAGTCAGGAGAGTTGATCAATATTGTTGCACGGGAATGTCTGGATCTGAGTGTTGCGAACAACGAGATAATGATGTCTAGAATCTCAAGCATAAAAATATCGTTTCTATTTTTAAGCTTGCTTGGAATGATGAAGAAAGATTCATTATAAACAAGCATGAAGCCAACGGAAGTCTGGACAGACATCTAAGTGGGTCAACCCTCACTTGGATCCAAAGATTACATATATGTGTACGTGTTGCGGATGCATTGCGTTACATTCATAATCTTCAAGACGATGAGTGTGTCATACATGGTAACATCAAGAGCTCACATATATTACTAGATCACAACTGGGAACCCAAACTAAAGGGTTTTGGATTTGCTACAGGAGTTAAAAGGCATCATCTTCACCTTAGTAGTAAATACGGTGGCTCAATAGAGTATATGGACCCAGAATTTGAAAAGACGGGAGGTTTAACTCATAAATCAGATGTCTTCTCCTTTGGTGTTGTGTTATTTGAGGTCCTATTTGGAAGAAAAGCGGAAGGAGAGAATTGGTATTTTGCTCGATTGGCGAGATCACATTATGAAGCGAGAACACTTGATGATATGATCAATTCTGATCTACGAAAACAAATAGATGAGCATTCATTAAAAATCTTTTCAGAAGCAGCATATTCTTGCTTGAAGGAAGGGCGAGCACTACGTCCGGATATGGATCAGATTTTCAAGAAACTTCAAGAAGCGTTGGAACTTCAGCAAATCCATGAAAGTTATGTAAGATCGTCCAACCACTTGAAGGTAAATAATCAGTCATGCTCCTTGTATATACAATAATTTTATCAGTTAAATACTTTGAAAAATGATTGAGATGCCTAAATATGACTCACTTTGAAAAATACTTACATCCATCATCCCTAGGGGTGTCAGTGGGCCGACCGAATCCAAACCCGAACCCAATAAGGCTTATGGGTAGGGTTGAATTGGGTTAAAACATCTTATCGGGTTGCGTGACCCAACCCAATATACTAATCTGGTCGGTTTAGAGTTGACTTATTTTTGTTATCGGTCAACCCGATAAAACCCGAAATGTATTTTTTAAATTATTTTCTTAAAGTCGACATATCTATAGAATAAAATTTTGTATATGGTGCTCTTCACATATGAACAAATGATGTTCAATACCCTCCTGGTGCGAATAAATGGCATCCCTATATTTTAGTTGGCAATATGCTTTAATGCAATTCTTTCCTGATGTTACTGTGATAAAAGAAAAATCATATTTTTCTCAAAAGTTTGCTATAAATCTTAGAAAAAGTGCTCACAACTTGGATTTTGGTGATTTGTTCCACGTTGGTTAATACTCACGTGGGGTTTATATCAATTAAGTTTGTATGGAGCAAACTTAAACAGTGTTTGTAACTTTTAGTGTAGCCTCTAATTGACATGCATCAGTTGTAATTTTATAAATTATGATATGGTTCGATTTGTCAAAAGCTCAAGGTCATTTTACTTTTAAACAATCATTGGTTCGATCACAGAAATCAAAAGTATAAACATCTCACTGTAAGGTAGGAACCCGATTAACCCGAATTACCGACCAAAACAACCGAAACCGATAACCCGATTACTTATCGGTCGGGTTGCGGGTCACTTTTTCATATTAAAACCCAAATCAACCTGAACCGATAACCCAACGACCCGACCCGTAACACTCTACCTATGGCTGTACTATAATTTCATAATAAGTCCCTAAATCTAAAATCTACATCGATGGTCCTTGTGGTTTTGAATCTGCACACATGTTTCGAAAAGACAATAGTGCCTTTTATTTTACCCAAACATCTATTAACTCACATAAATATCTCCTAACTATAAAACAAAATAAAACAAAACAAATGTAAAATAAAATCCAAACATCTCCTTTTTGAAACTATTTATCCAACAAATTAAAAGGAAAGAAAAAACTTTAAAAACTAAACAAAATTAAAAATAACTGCTAGTTGTTTGAAATTAGTGTTAATGTAAAAATCTTGAAATATACAGAGCTCCAAGTTTCAATTGATTATTATAACTTAAAATTAATATAATGAACACACATATCATGATACATACCGTAATTAATATTACATGTAAAACTTACACCCAATTACCAGCTTTTACGGGTTATGGGAGGTTGAGATGTAGACAAGCCTACCCTTACCAAGGGTAAAGAGGCTTTTTCCGATTGTATCAAGGGTAGAAAAGGACCTCCAGCCTTGCAAGGAGTAAGGATCGAATCAGGGGCGAAGCTAGAATTTTTTGGTCGAGAGGACACACTTTAATAAATTTTAGAAACTACGCTATACATTGGTGACGGGAGGGGGGGCAAATTACGAAAAAGCTAAATATCTTCAAAATTTACACTACAAATTTTTTCCGCTAGAAGACACCATTGATATTTTCATATATGCACATACGTTATATATATATATATATATATATATATATATATATATATATATATATATTCGGTTAGTGTAGAAAGTAACTTAAGATAAAAAGTATAAGAAGGCATATGAACCATTAGATTGTTTCATTTAATGTTAAACTTGTGTGTGAGATCATTTTGGGTATAAAATGTAAATGTTTAACTTAAAGAGGGACTAGTTGTACAACTATATGTATGCATAAGGATACCAAAGTCATTAAAAACAATCCATTAATTACCATTTAATACATTGTTTGATCACATTTTTATTAGAAATTATTACACGCTACATTTTCATTAACGTTATTTTATTTTATTCGAAAAATAATTTCAACGTATTACATTGTTGTACACATTCAACATAATCCACGTAAGTCTTTTTTTTATTGTTCCAAAATTAATTTCACATATTAAATTGACACATTTAATACATCATTGTACACATGTTTATTAAAATTGACACACTTTATAGAGTGGCACATTTTTATTAAATTTACCGTGACACACTTATTTTTTATAATTTATTTATGACACACAATTCTTTTATACATAACGAGTGACACACCAATTTTTTAACACATTAGTAATGTCATACTAAATTTCTTGATATTTATATAGTGACACACTAATATTTTAGTAAATTAAGTAGCACACAAAATTCTTTTAATACGTTTGTAGTAACACACTAATTTCTATGACACATTTTAGTGACAAATAAAGTCCTTTTGCACTCCTAATTTTACAATACATTAACATAATAAAATATTAACATGGAAACAAAAGTTTAAAAGTTAACTTACACACAATGAAAATACAATTAGTTTGCGATCCATTAATAATACTTAAACATCACCCTCAAAACAAAATAACTAAGCATGAAAGAAAACTGACGCTAGGCAAATTGAGACATAAATAGGTGTTTAAAGAGGATTAAATAAGAGTGGTTAAATGTCTTAAATACCCTTATTAGTTACATTACAAATCTTACACTTTTAACCCTTTTTACCCAGTATACTTTTATTTGATCCAACATCTATATATATATATATATATATATATATATATATATATATATATATATATATATATATATATATCGGATCAAATAAAAGTTTTTTGAGTAAAAGGATAAAAAGGTTTATGATAAAATTTATCATTTGATTAATAAGGGTATTTAAGGTATTTAACCACTTCTCTTTAATACATCACTTAAAACTCTTTAACCACTTATTTAAGTTTCAATTTGTCTAATCATGTCACTTTTTATCTCTAATAGCAAAAGCACATACATGTTCGAATGTCCTTCTCTTTCTTTTTAATTATCACGCTTGCAAAGGAAGAATTTACCTAGTATAAATTTTGTTAGTAGAATTGAATTATGAACTAAGTGTGTCAAAAAAAATTTGTTTAATTTTTTATAAAATTAGTGTGTCGTTACAAATGTATTAAAAATATATAGTGTGTCATTACATACGTAAAGAAAATTTGTGTAATAAAATAGTGTGCCACTAAAAATGATACTAAAATTTTAGTGTGTCACTATATATGTATCAAGAAATTTAGGGTCATTACAAATATAGGATGTGTGTCAAAATGTATTCGGATGTGTCACTCACTAAAAAGATGCCAATATATCTAAGATTGTATATCAAGTGTGTTAATATGAATATAGATGCGTCACCTATTAAAACGATACGTAAATATGTTTAAAGATGTGTATCAAATGTGTCAATATTGATAAGGATGTGTCACTCTATTAAAATGATGTGCCAATATATATAAGAATATATCATTTTTTAAAATATGTGCCAATATTTTGTAAGCATATCTATTAAGGGTCAATTTAATAAAAATTTGGATAAAAGATGTATCAAGTGTGTCAATATACAACACATTTATCAAATGTTATTATTTGTAATCATAGTTTTAATGATTATAAAATATACGTATTTTTAAATACATGCACATCTAATTTGACGTAGATATAATAATAATAAAATATATGTTTTTTATACGCAATACATATTGGAAATGACCTTGTTAATTGGTACCTACTTTTTTTATCATTCAAGTTAAGTTCCTTGTTGAAATATACGTTTTTATCATTCAAACTTGGTTCTTAAATTAAATGGTAGCCACAAAACCGCTAACTTGGGTATTAATGGATGGTGTTAAAAGGACCTTGTTACCTTTATTGATACATGCAAGGACACACCTAGTCCTTTATGAGTTACATATTTACCTTTTCTACCCAAAATGATCTCATACACACATCTAATATTAAATGACACAATCTAACGGTTTATATTCCTTCTTATACTTTTTATCCTAACTCACTTTTCATAATAACCACATTCTATATATATATATATATAAAGATGATTTCTTGATGGTTTTGTATTGTATATTATATTGATTTGCTACATAATTTACTTATTATAATTAAATTTTGGTTATTTTAATGGTTTTGCATTTTCGAGTTTGAAGGCTAATAGTTTAAAAACGGGTGTTTGAATTTTATACATAATAGGGAGATATGTATGTGTACACTAAAAGGGTTTTGGGTAAAACCTATAAGATGTTAGAGCACAAGGTGAGGGAACAGCGGATAACACGTTATTGGTATGCTACCTGAGCGCCACCTCACCACCTCTTCAATAACATACCAATAACTAAAACACCCTCCCTCATAACACACCACTAACATGTTATTGGGTCCCACAAAATACCCCACTAAAAATACTCATTCACCACACACACAAAAAAAAAAAAAAAAAAAAAAAAAAAAAAAAACATCACCAATGGCTTGAGCCATTCAAATGGCTTGGGGACCTTTGGCACACCGACACATTACATGGTATGATAATAACATGTTATTGGTTCATAGTTGGGAGTTGGGACGAATGACATGTTATCGGTATCCCATACCGAGTGCTCTTATTGTCATTATATAATATTAGTAGTGCTAGAAATTACGTGTACAGATTTGAGAACCACAAGAAACGCTAGTATAATTTCTATATTTAGGGACTGAAGGAGAAATTTTGGTATAAACACACAAACTATCTATGCTATTTATAAAGGGTGTATGGTCAAAGTGAAATTGTTAAATGTTGAAAAGTCAATATGAAATGTTGAAAAACTTAAATAAAGAAATATTGTAATTGAAAGGCAAAGATTTAAAACTATAAAAACTAATTAAAGGAAACTTAATTATTCGAAAATTAGAGTTAATTGTCTAATTTACCCTCTTTAATACCCCCTTATACTTTCAAATGAAAACTATAAGAACTTAGTAAAGTCGTTAGAAAATTCTGTTGCTATGCACGAGTACAACCGTTTGAAAATTACATTTTGATCATTTCACGTTTTATTTTGATCGTTATACGAAACACTTACCACAATATCGCATATTGTTAATTGTCTGTCACTAGGAACCTCCGTTGCTATGCACGGGTACTCGTCTAGTCCGTGTAATTTTCTTCAAAATAAATTTTGAGAAGAGTTCATTTTAATACCATAAAAAAATGCATATCAAAAGATTAATCACAGCTACACATTTTCTTGATTAAATAACAAACTTATTTCCACCCTTTATCTATAAAAGTTAACATTTTTAAAACCGTTAATCGTTAAAAAAAAGAAAAAGAACGCCATTGTTGCGCGATCATTTAAATATCTTTAATAAATGGACATTTTGTATATTTTCGAAAAAGATATTTCATGTTATTTTTTTCATTTTTATTGGTTATCGAAAATTGCATTAGAATCACATCTGCTTATTACTTATTTGAAAGTTCGAACGTTTAACACATGTAGTAAAATGAACACAACGCTTTCTAAAAAAAAAAAATTTGAAATCATATATGACACATTAATTTTGACTTCTAAATTAGAGCAATTAATTCATTGAAGTTAGACAAAACACATTTTCTTCAGTTTTTTTTGGGTATTAACAATTTACACTATAAAATCACATGTGATTTATGTTGTGAAGAAATTCTCATATGATTATTGATTCGTGTTCTAACTGAAATATGTTTATTCACTATATGATGAAATTTTGTTATATTAAATTGTAAATTATCTATTTTTATTCACATATAATTATAACTTTATATTTTATATTACATGTGATTTAAGAAACTTTACCGATTTCGATCCCTAAATATTATGTGTGAAACATGATGGTAATTTTATGGACGTGTAGTTTTCAATGCTAAAAAATGTAAAAATGTTCGTAGCTTAATACGAATATATATGTTCATCTTACTACATATGTTTAACGTTCAAATTTTCATAATAATGTTAAATCGCATGTGAGTTTTAACACAATCAATGTTCTTATATTTGTCCAACTTTTATGAATAAAATGTTGATTAATTTTAAAAGTTCATATACAATGTGTGGTATGTGGTTGGAAAATCATGAATGTGCATTTTATGTTGTCAAAAAGCAGGGTAACTTTTGAATTTATACACAAATACTTATGCCTATTTTTCTAAGGTTGTATAGTGTTCGAACTCCGAGATTATTGTTAAATCACATATGATATGTCACAAATATCAATACCAAAAAAAGTAACGAAAAAAAGTTCGTCAAAAATATATGAAAGTGCATATGTATTGATAAATAATAAAATCCTTGTTGCGATGGTGTAATTTGTTGAAATATTTATATTATATACTATATATAAAAACAGTGTCCTTGAATTTTAATTAAAAATCCCAATTAATCTCTTTTTTTCACGAAATAAATGTGTTGCTCAGAACTGTCATTTAATATGAAATTTTCTTTTCTCGTAAAAATTTCATAACTTGATAACATGACACGAAATCTCTTTGAAACGTCTATCATATATGAGATACTCTGAAACGTCTCAAAAAAACGTTTAAGAATGTATCAACTAGAAGCGTCTTCTCATTGGCACTCTTATACGTAATTAGTAATTACAAGCACGTCATGTTCTAATACTCATCTAACTTTATCATGCGTTGTTGTAGGGGAAAAACATGGATCACTTAAGGATTTCATTGAGTGATATTAAGTCTGCTACCAACAATTTTTCCACCAACCGCATTGGGTCAGGTGGATACGGCACCGTGTACAAAGCAGAACTCGACATCTTTGATGATACAATTTCATCAGCTGTTGAAGGAAAGAATAAAGCTGATTTTCCTAAAAAACGTACAACAGTAGCCGTTAAACGTCTCGAAAGGAAACAAGGAGAAGTCGCAGGGTTTTTCACAGAAATTGAAATGCTTACAAATTGTAAGCATCGAAATATAGTCTCTCTTCTTGGCTTTTGTGAAGAAGGTCCCGAAAGAATCCTTGTCTATGAGCATGTTTCAAACGGAAGCCTTAGTGATTATTTTGAAAAAATTGATAACACGAAGAGACTAAGTTGGGCTCAACGTCTACAAATATGCCTTGATATTGCGCATGGATTAAATTACCTCCACTCTAACACAGAGGAGAGACAAGTGATAATACACCGGGATATTAAGAGTGATAATATTTTATTGGACAATAATTGGGTTGCCAAGATTGCTGATTTCGGTCTTTCTAGATTATTCCCTGCAAATCAAAAAGCCAACACGATCAATACCGGTACCATCGCTGGCACACAAGTGTACATGGATCCAGAGTACATGGAGACGGGTAGGCTAAAAGAAGCATCAGATATTTATTCATTTGGAGTAGTTCTTTTTGAAGTTGTAAGTGGAAAAATGGCATATGATAAAAGTTACTCCATGAAAAATGAGCAGGGGCTTTTGGAAATTGTACAAAAATGCTATAAGGAAACAACTCTGAAAAAAGTTATAGATCCTAATTTAAAGGAATCGTCTGAAGGCAATCTTATCCTCGATGACGGACTCGATCAAAAATCATTGGATACATTTTTTAATATTGCATATCAATGTTTGGCTACACAAGCTCAACGTCCAACAATGAAGGTCATCATTGAGGAACTTGAGAAAGCAATAAAATATCAAGTAAGTAAATGTGTTTTAAATACATCATTGATTATCATATTCACAGCATATGGTGCAATTGATTATACTGAAACTTTGCTCATGATCAAGTTAATTATAATAAAAATGTTTGGTTATTTTTATAAAGAGTAAATTACAAGAATGTCCTGTGATTTTTATAGTATGAAAATCTTAATATGAACTTTAAAAAATATTATTAAGTTGGGTGCATTGTCATAATTCACAGGAAAACAGAAAGGATGGTTTTCACATTTCACTCAAAGACATAACTTCAGCTACAAAAAACTTCAATGATGACACGTGCACTGGAGAAGGAAGATACTGGAAGCAATACGAAGGACAGATTCCACTTGCAAATATACTTACTACAGTTATTGTAAAGCGGTGGGATAAGGAGTCTCATCAAGCACATCATCAATTTTTGACGGAGCTTAAAGTTGTTCATGAGAATAAGCATGAGAATATTGTTGCTCTTGTAGGCTTATGTAACGAAAGCGGTGAAAGAATCATTGTTTACGAGCATGCGACTAACGGAACTCTTGATAAACATTTGAAAGATGTGAATCTTACATGGATAAAACGCCTTAAGATATGCGTGGGCATTGCAATCGGACTGAAATTTCTACATGAAGATGCTGACCCATGTCGATCGATCGTTTTACCAACATGCGGATGAAGTGATCACTAACATTTTGAATCGGTTGCTTTGTTGTTGAAGCGGTGAGAACCTCTAGTTTACATGCGGAGGAGTCTAAGTGGACTTTGCTCCGATGTCATACTTGATGAGGATTTTTATTATTAACTTAACATAGAGTTTGATGGTAGGCTTGTTACTAGATTCTTAAATCGGCTTATGGGTCCAATAAGAAAGTTTGTCTTGTTTGTAGAGCCAAGATCAATTATTGGAATAGACAACTTTCATTATGAGCAATTCATGAGGTGGCTCTTGTTTTGGCGACAATGGAATTGAGGACCGATTATTACAAAGCTGGTAGGCCACTTACGTTCCAACCCAACTTTACTCTCGTAGTGAGTTGAAACATCCGGTACTTCATGTTTGTGCTATGGCTACTTTGGAATATTTTCATGGCTTTCCAAATCTGAGCCTAGAATTGATTCATGTCAATTTTCTAAGCATGCAGTTTGGGACTTTATTGCTAGTTGTCCTCACTTGAGTCTCTTAAAATGAATCGTCCTAGTACAAGCGAGATGAGACTATGGGATATTGCAAAACTTGGGAATTTGAAGAAGTTAAATTTATCATTAGTCGTTATAATGTTGTGACGACAATCACAACATCCGATATCTTTCACTTGACAAGACTTCAAAATCTTGAGACCGCATTGGATTTGGTGATTGCAGTAAGAACAATTTCAATTTTACAACTTATAATTTAACAATGTTATAGAGATGTGTAACAGAATGAAATTTAATCAGAAAACTTCTTGTAGTTGATACATGAAGCTAATCCTAGGATGAAGGTGCCCTGTTTCCTCACAATTTAAGCTATCCGATGTCGATTTGGTCATCTCCGAATTTGAAAATCTTGGATACCGAGTAAGTGTAATCTTAGAATGCATATGTATCAAATAAAACATTCCTAAATTTCCATGTTTGTATCTCAACACTATTTGATTTTCAGTCGCAAACACGCTTAGTGATCTACCTTTGCAAAAATTTCCACTGTTGAACAAAACATCACCATGGTCATTCTGACGGTGGTGTTTTGAGCTTTCCCGAGCAGGCATGAAATAACTTTAATAAAGTGTATATTTGCGTGTTCCGTCGCTAAAGACAATCAATATCGGCAAAGATAGGAGTCATGATGGGATGGAAATACCGGGAACAAGCGGGAGTTGGCTAGGAAGTCATTGAAACTCCACGAGAGCTTCCCGGTAGTGGTAGATTTCTTTGATTGGTTGTAGCTTAAGTTTGGGTTGAATACCCTTGGACAATTAATGTTGCAAAATATTTTGGTAATTTTTACGATAATTGTTTATATGGTTTACTTAAAATTAGGTTGTTCATATGTTGTTGTTTATGCGTATTGTAGGTGATGAAAGTTTGACATTCGAAACTTTCATTTAGCATTAATTTGATTGTAGCAAATAAGCGCATTTCGGTTTACTTTAGTTAGTCAATACTTGAAAATGGTGAATGGGTTAACTGTGAGAGTCGTAATGTCGGAAGGTTGAAAACCTTTGGAAGATTAAGTGCAAAATGAAGAATTGTATTTGAAGTTTGATGATAAGGATGGCTAGTGGAATGTTCAATAATATATAGAATGGTATTTGAATTTGTAAAGTCAATATTGCAAAACCATTACTAAATATTTGTTTTGGAGTGAATTGATAATTTGATATGTTTTAGAAGTTTGACTTAACAAAGTCAAACTTCTAATGGTTTACGTAAGTTGGCAACAGGGACCAATTGTGTATTCTAAAGTGATTATTAGGCGGGGTTTTAAGTATGACAACGCAAGACAAATTCAGGGGACCGAGTGTTAAAAAAGGTAACTATTAGACCGCCGACCGTCTCGAAGACAATATTAACTAGTGCACAAACGATAAACTCTTCTACCACTTTTTCCACACAAACAATTTTCAATGGCGATTTCCCATTTTAAACGACTCATGGAGGTGGCTAATTCGCCAAATTTGAATGATCGTATGGCTCTCTGGTTTGAAGAAGAGGCGCGAAAGGATTCGGGAAGCTAGTTCTTGTGCATTCGACATCTCGAGAGAGAATCATCAAGCGTGGGGAGGTGATAGAGAGAATCAAGCTCGGACCTCGTGGAATTGTGCTTGACCGTATGGATGCGCCGACCAAAATCCGATCGAGGCACACAAACCAACTTGCCCAACTCATACTGATTGTTGGTCAACGGATGAAGGTATTCGGTTCAACCAAGAGTTTGTTAAGAAAATGGTGAACATAATGCACGAATTTTTGGTTTCCATGGGTAGATAAAGGCGGTCTTTGGGTGATAGTTTTGCTAAAAGGGTATGTAAATTAGATTTGATGTAGTTGGTTATGATGTTTAACGAATTTATTAATGATAAAATATCATTTGGGTTATGTGTTGTTTAATGTTCTTGTATTGTGATATTGGGTGTATTTTAGTGTTATTAGTATCCAAAACCAAACATCCCTTATATCAATAAACCAAACAGAGCCCTTGTATCAACAAAACTTTAATAAAACCAAACACCCTTGTATCAAGAAAAGCAAAGGCAATGGCTTAAAAGATGTGGTGAAAATGCAAATACGCTAAATCATAATGTATCAACAAACATCCGCTTGTATCGACCAAATGGCCCTTTATCGGAAAAGTTGTTACAAAAAACCAAACACCCGTGTCGAAAAATTAGGCGTGGTTTCAAAACACGGGTTCAAAATGCAAACGCTTTAGCAATAAACAACAATGTATTGACAATGGTGTAACATCTTTTGTTTGACTTAGCAAAGTCAAACAAACTTATGAAACCAACAAATTGTAACTTCCTATTGTGGTATGACTTGAGTAAGTCAAACCTATTAAGAAATGCAAAACGATTTCAAACACAATTACTTAAATAAGAACACAAAATTTTATTCATCGATTTCATGTTCTCAAGAACTACAAATGTTTACTATCATCTAAACATACACTTAGCTAGACCACAACTCTCCCTATCATCGTTTTCTTCTTTTCCTTCCTTTCTTTAAGATATTTAAACAAAATTTCCATTTTTAATCCTTTATCCCAAATCGTTAAACTTTGATAACAAGATGTCATCCTTTTTCTCCTTCTGCCACCAGCTTTTCATTTAAGTCTGCTTCCTCAACGAACTCAACAAACCCTTCCCCTTATCGTTTTGTGCCATTATTTTTTTCTTTTTGCTTTGGGTAGAATGTGTGTTGATTGTATTTTAGGGTTCACTCTTGGTCGTAGCCGATACATATGGTTGAAGGTTGGATTACATTTTAACTAGGTTGGGTCAAAAGAGTGAATGGTCTATAATACCCTCGAAGGAAATCGGTTGATTGTCCCATTCTCGTCGAGGGCGATTGGCATTTAATGGCCAAGGTTTGGACCTATGGCGATGAAAAGCCGGGTTTGTCCCATAACGATGCACTATGCCAAGTTTAGGGACAAACGGTGTATTTTAGTCAAAATTTAATGTAACTATAAAGTTTAATGTACTTTTATAAAATTTAGTTTGTTTTAAAAAATAGGAAAGAAATTAAAATAATGGGTGAGTGGGCTCAAATGACATATTATGAGTGAAGGGTGTTTTGGTGTGAGTGTTAAAAGTGAGAATGTTGAGGTGGCTGATGTGGCTCGAAAGAAGAAGATGGCATGCCATGGTACCCGTGCTCTAACAAGCTCTAACAAAGAAATCTAGAAACGTTGTTCCAACCTACATACAATTAGTGAAGAAGAAAAGATTTATAGTGCGTTTAGTTGGAAAAATTCTTTTGTTTTCTCTCTAGTTTAGAAAAACACTTGAAAATATAGAAACGATTTAGTTGATGTTTGTATTTTCTATTTTGAAGAAGGAATGATGGTTTGTGGGTTACAAAGGAAAACAAGGAAAATAACTAAAATTTATTTTGTAGTTTCTTTGTTAAGTAAGGAAATAGGGTTTGGATTTTGCAAAACATTTTGTCGGAGCGTTGATTTGAACAAGGGTTTTTCCTCAACCTACGCACCATAATGTTTTCATAAAATTCATATTAGAAATTTCAAGACTTTGATTTGTAGATTAATTTGTTTTATCTTGACTAGGAGTTGTTCATTGGAGGTATTGCTACATGACAGTGGATCTATTAAAGGAGGAAAGTTGCAAGTCTAAAAGCCTCTTATAACTTGACACGTGTCCACCAACAATTCTACCTCCGTCCTTTTATTTTACTAATTTCGTCTAAGGGCATTTTGCCTTTAACATGTTTTAATTCTTGAACTTCAAACGCAAATAACTTTTAAGCGACAAACTTTTCGAAAACCGATTTCACCATAATTTTTAAAATTTAATCCTCTTTAATTTGATATAAATTTTGATATATATCGAAATTTTTTTAAGATTTCAAGTGGGTTATGATTTTTTGAAATTTTGGCATATTCGACCTACTTTTATCTAATTTAAAGGTTGATTTATAAAATTTAAAACAAGAAAGTTGTAGATTTTAGTTCACTCTTTTAAGTTTTGAATCACTCAAATCCGATATGAAATAAGTGAGATATCGCACGTTAAAAATGGCGTTTAGTCATATTTGTTGCACACAATGATGTGTTTGATAAAATCTAGCTTAGATTTTTAGTGTTAAAATTACGTTAAATGCTCTAAATTTTATACCACAACATCATTAATCATTTTATTAATGTAAGATTCAAAAAGTGATTTTTAGTACTTAATTTAAAATAAAATGAGCGTTGTTCATTAATCTTGGTTCATCAATCGATGAACGATGAATCAAATCAAAGCGATGAACAAAACCAAAGCGATGAACGATAACCAAACCAAAGCGATGACCAAATCAAACATAGTTCATCGCTTTATTTTCGTTCATCAATAATTTCGACAACATGTTAGTGTTTTTGTTTTGTTCATCGTTTATTTTGGTTTATCAATCACGATTTCGCTTTTAGTTTGGTTCATCGCTTTTGGTTTAGTTCATGATTGGTTTGGTTCATCGTTTTGGTTTACTTCATAAATCATAGTTTCGATTTTGGTTTGGTTCATCGTTTGGTTTAGTTCATCAATCATAGTTTCGGTTTGGTTTGGTTCATCGCTTATTGGTTTGGTTCATCGGTTTAGTTAGGTTCATTAGTTTTGCTTTTATTTTTTTTAACAGTTTGATTTGGTTTATCGATTCGTCACTTTGGTTCATCGGTTTTAATAATTAAAACATTAACTATTAAAACACCACTTTTGAATCTTACATTAATAAATGATTAATGATGCTTGTGGGACAAAATTAGTGCATTTAACTCAACTTTAACTAAAAATTTAAGCTAGACATTTCATCAAACACCTATGCAATAATATAGTAAAACACCATCTTTAACGTGTTATATCTTCTATATGACATCAATTTGAGTGATTTGAATTTATAGGTAAGAGTGAACAAAATCTATAACTTTTATGTTTTAAGTTTTCAAGATTCGACATTTATGAGCGTAAAAATAGAATTGAAAATGCCAAAAATCAAAAATCGAAATTTTGATATGTAAAAATTAAATATTTATCAAGATTTATACTAAATTAAAGAGATCGAATTTTAAAAATTATGGTGAAATCGGTTTCGTAAAAGTTTGTCGTTGAAAGTTATTTGCGTTTGAAATTTGGGTGGAATATGAAACGGGTTAAATGACAAAATACCCTCTAACCAAATTTAATGAAAAAAAGGAATGAGGTGGAGATAGCGTGTGGAAATTTGAATAAACTTTTTTTTTATTCCTTTAGAGGATCGCAACCCATTGCTATAGTAACAATTGGATTAGGAAATAGTAAGATGCTTGAAAAAGCAAATTACAAACGTGGATTAAGAAAGCGTTACATGTATTCCTAAACCACTCTTCAATTTAGAAAACTTTATACCCATACTAGAAAACCAAATCATTGAGGAAAGCATGATGTCATACTAGAAAACCAAGTGTTACATGTATTCCTAAACCATTCTATCCAATTTAGAGCTTTTCTACTCATACTAGAAACCAAGTGATTGACAAAACGATGTCATTTAGAAAAATATGAGATATAACGGAATCATAAAGTGTAAAACATATACAATTCTAAAAGCTAAATCTAAATGCTTAAACACGTCAAATATTCTTTGCCAAACACCGCCAAAATACAATGAAATTAGTCAAATGAGTCATAACTAACTACGATTGAAATTGGTCAAAAGTTTTAAGCCATAATAACTAGATACCAAACACTCCTATAACTTTGGTTCCCATTCCCTTAAACACAACCCGTATACCAAATACACTAGTTTCTTTCATAATTGCTTACCCAACTTCAATCACCATTACCATCAATTAAGTTTCTTTATATTCCCCTTTAATTTTGTGATGGATACTCCTGCACCGTCAATGAAGCAATCACATCCACCGAAATAAATGAAGCTGGAACAAATCGTGACCTCCCAATCCACCACTTTGCAACCTTGATACCTTAATTATCCATTTTATTAAGGTACATAATAAAAATAATAATGATAATTGTATACTATGTTTCTATTGTAATTGATTCATGCAAGTAGTGGTGAACTTCAGCATAACTTTGGGAGGCCATCAAAGTGGTTCATGTATATTAAGAGGCCCAAACTATAATTATAAGAATTTAACATCAAAATCTAAAGAATCTGTTTTAAATATTTTTTTTAGGGCCACCCTCCTCAGCTCCATTAAGCCTCCATGCCATCACGAGTCTTATTTTGTGTAATATTATTAGAGTAACACAGATTATTAGATTAACGGTTAGTTACATATGTATTCTTTAGTGTTCCTTCCTTATGTTCACATTTCTTGGTCGACATCTTATCATATTACATGTGTTACTTGTGCAAAGTAGTAGTCAATAAGAGTATTGGTGCGGTTTTTGTTTTAGTCAATGAGTCAATGACAACATTAATATTTGTGTGATTTTGTTTTAGTCAATGAGTCAATGAACCCTTCACTTTCTTCCCCAATTCTTTCCTCTCTGCTTTACCTTTTCGATTTGCAATTTCATTAGTTCCTTTCTTAAATTGAGCAGCTTGTTAAATTTCCAGCCTTTATTTCATACATGATCAACGCAATTAAACATCATCATGTCTTCTTTATCTTCAACAAGACCCAGCCCTCATGTCTTTTGGTGATTATGTTGAAAGCTTAGAAATAGATTATGAAGAGATAGAATCAGCCACCAACAATTTCGCTGATGAAAATCTCATTTCACAAATACTTCTCTTAAGGTTTACAAAGGGCAGCTCTTGGATTCGGAGTCAGGAGAGTTGATCAATATTGTTGCACGGGAATGTCTGGATCTGAGTGTTGCGAACAACGAGATAATGATGTCTAGAATCTCAAGCATAAAAATATCGTTTCTATTTTAAATTGCTTGGAATGATGAAGAAAGATTCATTATAAACAAGCATGAAGCCAACGGAAGTCTGGACAGACATCTAAGTGGGTCAACCCTCACTTGGATCCAAAGATTACATATATGTGTACGTGTTGCGGATGCATTGCGTTACATTCATAATCTTCAAGACGATGAGTGTGTCATACATGGTAACATCAAGAGCTCACATATATTACTAGATCACAACTGGGAACCCAAACTAAAGGGTTTTGGATTTGCTACAGGAGTTAAAGGCATCATCTTCACCTTAGTAGTAAATACGGTGGCTCAATAGAGTATATGGACCCAGAATTTGAAAAGACAGGAGGTTTAACTCATAAATCAGATGTCTTCTCTTTGGTGTTGTGTTATTTGAGGTCCTATTTGGAAGAAAAGCGGAAGGAGAGTGGTATTTTGCTCGATTGGCGAGATCACATTATGAAGCGAGAACACTTGATGATATGATCAATTCTGATCTACGAAAACAAATAGATGAGCATTCATTAAAAATCTTTTCAGAAGCAGCATATTCTTGCTTGAAGGAAGGGCGAGCACTACGTCCGGATATGGATCAGATTTTCAAGAAACTTCAAGAAGCGTTGGAACTTCAGCAAATCCATGAAAGTTATGTGAATCGTCCAACCACTTGAAGGTAAATAATCAGTCATGCTCCTTGTATATACAATAATTTTATCAGTTAAATACTTTGAAAATGATTGAGATGCCAAATATGACTCACTTTGAAAATACTTACATCCATCATCCCTAGGGGTGTCAGTGGGGCCAGAATCCAAACCGAACCGATAAGGCTTATGGGTAGGGTTGAATTGGAGTTAAAATCTTATCGGGTTGCGTGACCCACAATATACTAATCTGGTCGGTTTAGAGTTGACTTATTTTTGTTATCGGTCAACCCGATAAAACCCGAAATGTATTTTTTAAATTATTTTCTTAAAGTCGACATATCTATAGAATAAAATTTTGTATGGTGCTCTTCACATATGAACAAATGATGTTCAATACCCTCCTGGTGCGAATAAATGGCATCCCTATATTTTAGTTGGCAATATGCTTTAATGCAATTCTTTCCTGATGTTACTGTGATAAAAGAAAATCATATTTTTCTCAAAAGTTTGCTATAAATCTTAGAAAAAGTGCTCACAACTTGGATTTTGGTGATTTGTTCCACGTTGGTTAATACTCACGTGGGGTTTATATCAATTAAGTTTGTATGGAGCAAACTTAAACAGTGTTTGTAACTTTTAGTGTAGCCTCTAATTGACATGCATCAGTTGTAATTTTATAAATTATGATATGGTTCGATTGTCAAAGCTCAAGGTCATTTACTTTTAAACAATCATTGGTTCGATCACAGAAATCAAAAGTATAAACATCTCACTGGGTAGGAACCCGATTAACGAATTACCGACCGAAAACAACCGAAACCGATAACCGATTACTTATCGGGTCGGGTTGCGGGTCACTTTCTATTAAAAACCCAAATCAACCTGAACCGATAACCCAACGACCCGACCCGGTAACACTCTACCTATGGCTGTACTATAATTTCATAATAAGTCCCTAAATCTAAAATCTACATCGATGGTCCTTGTGGTTTTGAATCTGCACATGTTTCGAAAAGACAATAGTGCCTTTATTTTACCCAAACATCTATTAACTCACATAAATATCTCCTAACTATAAAACAAAATAAAACAAAACAAATGTAAAATAAAATCCAAACATCTCCTTTTAAAACTATTTATCCAACAAATTAAAAGGAAAGAAAAACTTTAAAAACTAAAAAATTAAAAATAACTGCTAGTTGTTTGAAATTAGTGTTAATGTAAAAATCTTGAAATATACAGAGCTCAAGTTTCAATTGATTATTATAACTTAAAATTAATATAATGAACACATATCATGATACATACCGTAATTAATATTACATATAAAACTTACACCAATTACCCTTTTACGGGTTATGGGAGGTTGAGATGTAGACAGCTCTACCTTCCAGGGGTAAGAGGCTTTCGGTTATCCAGTGAAAAGGACCTCCAGCCTTTACGAGTGAGGATCGAATCGAAGCTAGAATTTTTGGTCGAGGACACACTAATAAATTTTAGAAGCTACGCTATACATTGGTGACGGGGGGGGGGCAAATTAAAAGCTAAATATCTTCAAAATTTACACTAAATTTTTTCCGCTAGAACACCATTGATATTTTCATATATCACATCGTTATATATATATATATATATATATATATATATATATATATATATATATATTGCGGTTAGTGTAAAAGTAACTTAAGATAAAAAGTATAAGAAGGCATATGAACCATTAGATTGTTTCATTTAATGTTAAACTTGTGTGTGAGATTATTTTGGGTATAAAATGTAAATCTTTAACTTAAAGAGGACTAGTTGTACAACTATATGTATGCATAAGGATACCAAAGTCATTAAAACAATCCATTAATTACCATTTAATACATTGTTTGATCACATTTTATTAGAAATTATTACACGCTACATTTTCATTAACGTTATTTTATTTTATTCGAAAAATAATTTCAACGTATTACATTGTTGTACACATTCAACATAATCCACGTAAGTCTTTTTTATTGTTCCAAAATTAATTTCACATATTAAATTGACACATTTAATACATCATTGTACACATGTTTATTAAAATTGACACACTTTATAGAGTGGCACATTTTATTAAATTTACCGTGACACACTTATTTTTATAATTTATTTATGACACACAATTCTTTTTATACATACGTGGTGACACACAATTTTAACACATTAGTAATGTCATACTAAATTTCTTGATATTTATATAGTGACACACTAATATTTTAGTAAATTAATAGTACACAAAATTCTTTTAATACGTTTGTAGTAACACATAATTTCATGACACATTTTGACAAATAAAGTCCTTTTACTCTAATTTTACAATACATTAACATAATAAAATATTAACATGGAAACAAAAGTTTAAAAGTTAACTTACACATGAAAATACAATTAGTTTGCGATCCATTAATAATACTAAACATCACCCTCAAAAACAAAATAACTAAGCATGAAAGAAAACTGCGCTAGGCAAATTGAGACATAAATAGGTGTTTAAAGAGGATTAAATAAGTGGTTAAATGTCTTAAATACCCTTAGTTACATTACAAATCTTACACTTTTAACCCTTTTTACCCAGTATACTTTTATTTGATCCAACATCTATATATATATATATATATATATATATATATATATATATATATATATATATATATATATATATATCGGATCAAATAAAAAGTTTTGATAAAAAGGATAAAAGATTCTGATGTAAATTTATCATTTGATTAATAAGGGTATTTAAGGTATTTAACCACTTCTCTTTAATACATCACTTAAAACTCTTTAACCACTTATTTAAGTTTCAATTTGTCTAATCATGTCACTTTTTATCTCTAATAGCAAAAGCATACATGTTCGAATGTCCTTCTTTCTTTTTAATTATCACGCTTGCAATTTACCTAGTATAAATTTTGTTAGTAGAATTGAATTATGAACTAAGTGTGTCAAAAAATTTGTTTAATTTTTATAAAAATTAGTGTCGTTACAAATGTATTAAAATATATAGTGTCATCATTACATACGTGTAAAAATTTGTGTAATAAAATAGTGCCACTAAAATGATACTAAAATTTTAGTGTGTCACTATATATATGTCAAGAAATTTAGGGTCATTACAAATATAGGATGTGTGTGTCAAAATGTATTCGGATGTACTCTCTAAAAGATGTGCCAATATATCTAAGATTGTATATCAAGTGTGTTAATATGAATATAGATCGTCACTCTATTAAAACGATCGTAAATATGTTTAAAGATGTGTATCAAATGTGTCAATATTGATAAGGATGTACTCTATTAAAATGATGTGCCAATATATATAAGAATATATCATTTTTTAAAATATGTGCCAATATTTTGTAAGCATATCTATTAAGGGTCAATTTAATAAAAATTTGGATAAAAGATGTATCAAGTGTGTCAATATACAACACATTTATCAAATGTTATTATTTGTAATCATAGTTTTAATGATTATAAAATATTTTTTTAAATACATGCACATCTAATTTGACGTAGATATAATAATAATAAAATATATGTTTTTATCGCAATACATATTGGAAATGACCTTGTTAATTGGTACCTACTTTTTTATCATTCAGTTAAGTTCCTTGTTGAAATATCGTTTTTATCATTCAAACTTGGTTCTTAAATTAAATGAGCCTAAAACCGCTAACTTGGGTATTAATGGATGGTGTTAAAAGGACCTTGTTACCCATTGATACATGCAAGACACACTAGTCCTTTATGAGTTACATATTTACCTTTTCTACCCAAAATGATCTCATACACACATCTAATATTAAATGACACTAATCTGGTTTATATTCCTTATACTTTTTATCCTAACTCACTTTTCACAATAACCACATTCTATATATATATATATATAAAGATGATTTCTTGATGGTTTTGTATTGTATATTATATTGATTTGTTACATAATTTACTTATTATAATTAAATTTTGGTTATTTTAATGGTTTTGCATTTTCGAGTTTGGAAGGCTAATAGTTTAAAAAGCGGGTGTTTGAATTTTATACATAATAGGGAGATATGTATGTGTACACTAAAAGGGTTTTGGGTAAAACCTATAAGATGTTAGAGCAGGTGAGGGCAATGGATAACGTTATTGGTATGCTCACGAGCGCCCTTCACACCTCTTCATAACATACCAATAACTAAAACACCCTCTCATAACACACCACTAACATGTTATCGGGTCACACAAAATCTGCACTAAAATACTCATTTCCACAATCACAGAAAAAAAAAAAAAAAAAAAAAAAAAAAACATCACCAATGGCAGGCATTCAAATGGCAGGGACCTTTGCTGCACGACATTACATGGTATGATAATAACATGTTATTGGTTCATAGTTGGGAGTTGGGACGAATGACATGTTATCGGTATCCTCTGAGTGCTCTTATTGTCATTATATAATATTAGTAGTGCTAGAAATTATTATACGGATTTGAGAACCACAAGAAACGCTAGTATAATTTCTATTTAGGGATGAAGGAGAAATTTGGTATAAACACACAACTATCTATGCTATTTATAAAGGGTGTATGGTCAAGTGAAATTGTTAAATGTTGAAAAGTCAATGAAATGTTGAAAACTTAAATAAAGAAATATTGTAATTGAAAGGCAAAGATTTAAAACTATAAAACTAATTAAAGGAAACTTAATTATTCGGAAATTAGAGTTAATTGTCTAATTTACCCTCTTTAATACCCCCTTATACTTTCAAATGAAAACTATAAGAACTTAGTAAAGTCGTTAGAAAATTCATTCTTGCTTGAGTACAACCGTTTGAAAATTACATTTTGATCATTTCACGTTTTATTTTGATCGTTATGAAACACTTACCACAATATCGCATATTGTTAATTACTGTCACTAGGACCTCCGTTCTATACTTGCGTACTGCGTCTAGTCCGTGTAATTTTCTTCAAAATAAATTTTGAGAAGAGTTCATTTTAATACCATAAAAAATGCATATCAAAAGATTAATCACAGCTACATTTTCTTGATTAAATAACAAACTTATTTCCACCCTTTATCTATAAAAGTTAATTTTTAAAACGTTAATCGTTAAAAAGAAAAAGAAGCCATTGTTAGCGATCATTTAAATATCTTTTAATAAATGGACATTTTGTATATTTTCGAAAAAGATATTTCATGTTTTTTTCATTTTTATTGTTATCGAAAATTGCATTAGAATCACATCTTTTATTACTTATTTGAAAGTTCGAACGTTTAACACATGTAGTAAAATGAACACAACTTTCTAAAAAAAATTTGAAATCATATATGACATTAATTTTGACTTCTAAATTAGAGCAATTAATTCATTGAAGTTAGACAAAACACATTTTCTTGATTTTTTGGGTATTAACAATTCACTATAAAATCACATGTGATTTATGTTGTGAAGAAATTCATATGATTATTGATTCGTGTTCTAATGAAATATGTTTATTCACTATATGATGAAATTTTGTTATATTAAATTGTAAATTATCTATTTTATTCACATATAATTATAACTTTATATTTTATATTACATGATTTAAGAAACTTTACGATTCGATCCTAAATATTATGTGTGAAACATGATGGTAATTTTATGGACGTGTAGTTTTCAATGCTAAAAATGTAAAAATGTTCGTAGCTTAATACGAATATATATATTCATCTTACTACATATTTTACGTTCAAATTTTCATAATAATGTTAAATCGCATGTGAGTTTTAACACAATCAATGTTCTTATATTTGTCCAACTTTTATGAATAAAATGTTGATTAATTTTAAAAGTTCATATACAATGTGTGGTATGTGGTTGGAAAATCATGAATGTGCATTTTATGTTGTCAAAAGCGAGGTAACTTTTGAATTTATACACAAATACTTATGCCTATTTTTCTAAGGTTGTATAGTGTTCGAACTCAGATTATTGTTAAATCACATATGATATGTCACAAATATCAATACCAAAAAATAACGAAAAAAGTTAATCAAAAATATATGAAAGTATATGTATTGATAATAATAAAATCCTTGTTAGATGGTGTAATTTGTTGAAATATTTATATTATATACTATATATAAAAACAGTGTCCTTGAATTTTAATTAAAATCCCAATTAATCTCTTTTTTCACGAAATAAATGTGTTGCTCAGAACTGTCATTTAATATGAAATTTTCTTTTCTCGTAAAATTTCACTTGATAACATGACACGAAATCTCTTTGAAACGTCTATCATATATGAGATACTCTGAAACGTCTCAAAAACGTTTAAGAATGTATCAACTAGAAGCGTCTTCTCATTGGCACTCTTATACGTAATTAGTAATTACAAGCACGTCATGTTCTAATACTCATCTAACTTTATCATGCGTTGTTGTAGGGAAAACATGGATCACTTAAGGTTTCATTGGTGATATTAAGTCTACTACCAACAATTTTCCACCAACCGCATTGGGTCAGGTGGATACGGCACCGTGTACAAAGCAGAACTCGACATCTTTGATGATACAATTTCATCAGCTGTTGAAGGAAAGAATAAAGCTGATTTTCCTAAAAACGTACAACAGTAGCCGTTAAGCGTCTCGAAAGGAAACAAGGAGAAGTCGCAGGGGTTTTCACAGAAATTGAAATGCTTACAAATTGTAAGCATCGAAATAGTCTCTCTTCTTGGCTTTTGTGAAGAAGGTCCCGAAAGAATCCTTGTCTATGAGCATGTTTCAAACGGAAGCCTTAGTGATTATTTTGAAAAATTGATAACACGAAGAGACTAAGTTGGGCTCAACGTCTACAAAATATCTTGATATTGCGCATGGATTAAATTACCTCCACTCTAACACAGAGAGGAGAGACAGGATGGTGCCGGATCGCAGGCCGTAGTTTGGGCTTGGTCGGGAAGCTCAATGGTGTTCCTATAACCAAGTGGTTTGGTCTGAGTACTCACCAAGAGTACGGGCTCTCATGGTCATTTGGTGGTGGGTTGATGAGTGGTGGTTGGTTGTCACCTTCCATGGTGAAAAGTGATGGGTGTTACGAACAAAGGTCACGAAGAAGGGGATAGACTAAGAGAAAGCTAAAAATGAGAAAATTTTTACTTGATAGGAATCACAAAGAAACCTAAACGAGGTGGACTACTAACTAGCTATTCTATTCGCCAGCCGCGCCAAAACTTGATAACGCCACACGCTGCTCGGGGTCAAGGAAACTTCCTTTCTTCGAGCAAGTTTTATAACACCCCAGGCGTGAACCTAATCGTTGTAGTGTAGTATTAGGGTAAGCCACGGGTATTGATATCGTTCTCTAGGGAATAGGAATGCTAGTGAGAAGTTACTACGCTAAGGTTGAGGTTGAGGAAGATTATTTTGTATTTTTATATTTTTAGAAATGGAAAAGGTACGAATCTCGGTATTGATTTGGGGGTTGGTATTGCTACCGACACTCTACTATTATCTAATTATCTAAGCTAAGGTTGTGATAGTCTATGTCTAATTGATGTGTACTGTGATGATAGTTTAAAGATGTGTTTACTTAGGTTTTACTACTCCTTAATTATCTCCTATTGATGGTTGATTTGTCACGCCCTTATTCCTAGTTGCGTTGTGATTCTAAGGCTATAGGCGTGCTTGTTTCCTAACTCTTTGAAACTACCAAAGGGTCTTGTTTACAAATCCTCTAGTGATTTATAGACGCCTACTCTACTTGGTTGTCCTTGAATACTTTATCCTACAATTACCTAGATAATTATATTCTAAAGTTCACAAAGAAATTTCAAGCATTATACACAACTAATAATCTAGCGACTCTAGATCATTAGTCAACTAAGATAAGTATCAACCAATCAATATTCAATAATTAAGTTTCATATTCCTAAGCAAACACACAAATAAATTAGCGGACATGGAGAACATGCAAGCATACACACAAATAATCAAAGACATAATTAAATTAATGAAGTAAATACTTAGCTTGATGTATAATAGGGTTTAGAACCCTAAAATACCGCACAAGAAAGCCTTGGTTCGGTTTTAGGTTTTACCCAAAAGACTACACATAAAACTCGAAAATTCGGATTCTATATATAAGATTACATCTCGCGACGGCGCCACCTTATGTTTTCGTGACGCCGTGTCGCCGTCATTAGGGTTTCGCCTGGCCACGTAAACCTTCGACGGCGCCACCTTATGACCGTGACGTCCCCCTTCACTCCGACGCCGCCTGGCCGCATCTAGGCCGCCCGAGTAACGACGGCCTACTCCTTTAGAACCCCGACGTCGTCCCTTGAAAACATGTAATTTTTCCTCCGAGCCGTCAGTAAATTCCTTCCCGACGCCGCCGAGATATGCAAAGTGACGCCGCCGCCTTATGTTTCAAAGCAGCTTTGAGTGTCTCGAATTTGACTTTGGCCATTTTCTTCAGATATTCGCGCCTTTTCGTCAAATAAGCATCATTCCAAAGATTTTGCCTTCAAGAGACCTAAAAGTGAAAAGGAACGATATTAAGCAATAACGGATACAAAAGTGATCGAATAGGGGCTTAAATGACCCCTCAAAAAGGTACCTTTTAAAACCTTATCAAATGACAAATAACTTTTTGATTTAATTGAAATCATTCTCCCCCTCAATCAATGACATAAGTTGTTGGTTGAGAGATAGATATTTTGACAAATAAGACCAGATGATTATAAAAAATAGAGTCCGAGTTATATTGCAAAGCAATTGGTTTTCATTAGATAGTAGATAAATGTTTATAGAATCGAAGCAGAGATTTGAAAACATGATAAAGCATGGCTCGTTTCTTTCTTTGAAAAGCGGGTTATCGTCCGAAATGACAAGAAACCATCATTTTCTACATCTCATTTTTTTTTAAATTCGAACTTCATCTAGAGACCTGCACCATTCTTTGAGTGGCAACTCAAAGTCCAGAGATGTTATCGAACCGATAAGAAAAACATGATAAATAAACAATATTTTTGAAGATTTTCAAGATTTTTGATTTTTATGGATTTTGAAAAGATTTGTATTTTTCTATTTTCATTTTGTTGGTTTTATATTTTGTATTTGGTTTTTGAAAGATATATACAAAGAATAGATAGAGTCGAACACCTTTACTCCTCGACGCCTTCCTCAAGACGCTTGAGCGTTCGGTTGAAGGCTCTTAAGCCTAGTCGTGGAAGAATAAACTCAAAGCGTTCTCGAGAAAGAGCTTTGTGAAGATGTCTCGCTAGTTGATATTCGGGTCCTCACTAAGTATAGTTCAACCACGCCATTTTCAACTTGTTCCCCGATGAAGTGATGTCGAATGTCGATGTGCTTTGCTTTAGAGTGTTGAACATTGTTGCAGCAGAGCAATGACACTTTTGTTATCACAAGACATAGAACTTTGTTGAATACAAAGCCATAGTCGATAGTCGATCTCATCCATAAGATTTGAGCACAACACGATGACATGGCCATGTATTCAAGCCTCTAGAGGATATGGAAGTGCTCATTTGTTTCTTTGAAGACCACTAACAAGTTTATCACCTAAAATTGAGCACCACCCGACGATTTCGACGCAGTATTTTGACATCCCGCATGGTCAAGATTCGCATAGGCCGTTAGTGACATATCGAGTCCTTCGAATACCAAAGTCCCATATTAATGGTTCCTTGGAGATACCGAAGACCTGCTTAACCGCTTCAAGGTGCTTTTTGGTAGGCTTAGCTCGGTATCTAGCACATATGCATACAACGAACAAAATGTCTCGGTCTCGTCAGCATGAGGTACATCGTGATCCTATCATACTACGATATTTCGTTTGATCTACTATGATCCCTCGAGTGGTCCTCATCCGCTTTTGTACGCTCCACCATAGAGTGTCAACAGGTCACCGGAGGTAAATCCAATTTTTTAATATTTCATTAGCGTATTTTGATTGATTTATAAAATGCCTCCCGGACTTTGTGAAATTTGTAATCCCAAGAAAATGACATTGTCCCATCATTGACATTTGAAATTTGGAGCCCATCTCCATAGAAAACGGTCACATTCATTTGGGTCACGAGGCAAAATAATATCAGTAGGATCCAAATATTATTGTGTTTGATGATTCGGTGGTCTTGGGAGATCAAAATACATGTTTGCCATTTTAGAGAGAAAGTTAGAGAGAGAGGGTGTTCTTGCTAGAGAGTTACTTAAAAGTTGAATATTAGATTATGAGCACCACCCTTCCATGGATGGAAGGGGTATTTATACTACAAACATAACGACCTCCTATCGGCCTGTGGATCGTGGATACATGGGTAAAGACCCGTCCTTCCTCCACGGTGTTGCACTACGCTAAACTAAACTAATAACTAACTAATAAAACGATAAATAACGTAACTAACGACAAGTCTACGAGCTAACTTAAGCTAGATAACATTTGGGGTGACCGACTCTTCACTAAGGAATTTTCTAATTCCTAACAATCTCCCTAAGGGAGGTCACCCCATGTTTTACATTTTGAATCCTAGCATTCTATTCTTGACATTGTTCTTGAGCTCAGACTTGAATTCTTCATTTCCGCAATCTTTGTGCTTTTGTAGTGCAACTTCAAAGTCCGCATTGATTTGTACTTTAAGTGGAGGTCTTTGAACTCGATCCACATCTTGATGATCTTCGAGCTCTTTGAGATCATCACCACAAGAAATCTCTCCGGATCACCCTTTATTGTGTTGCCATCATGTGAAGTTGTGACTTTTGGACCGACATGCTCACACTTTTGAATCATGACATCTTTCCATCGAGTAGCGGAAGCCTTCATCGGTTCATGATATTTGCAGCAATAAGCATAAGCATAGTATGAAATATCGAGCCGTGTTATGTAGATATGCACCACCATGATTTCTTCAAATTAAGTGTGGAAGCTGTGAGCATGCGGCTTTGATTGACTCCTCAATTTCGATCACCGCAACCGCCCAAGTGTACCGCAACACAACGCTAGCAATAAAACACACGAAAGTGTCTTTGATCACTTTCGTTGAATTGAGGTACACGCCCACGGTTCCTCGCTGATCAAGACAAGCATCGCTCGTGATCGTAGGATTCCTAAGAATCTCCTTGACAGTGGTTTCGCAATGTTCTAGCCGTTCTCAAACCGAACGCCTCAAAGAAGACAACACGGAGTGAGTGAACCAAATAATTGAGATTCACCGATTGATGAAAATGATTTGAAAACAATCGCGTATTGCTTGAAGAAAGAGTTTTGCAATACAACGAAGGTTTTATGAGAAAGATCAATTTTCAAACAAAATACTTTTGTATTAGAGAATGAGTACACATTCGACGTGCTAGTGAAAAGAAGAGATTCGCACATCGAACGGTTTTTCTAAAAGTATTTTTCAATCGAGATACTTTTGAATTTGAAAACATAAGTACACATTCGACGTGCTAGAGAAAAGAAGATTTGCACATCGAACGGTTTTTCCAAAAGTATTCGCCAATTCCATTCTCGACCAAGGTTGATTCAAGATTGAATCTCCCATCGTTTCTATCCAGCTTGTCACAAGCTTGATCTTTAGAAAGATCTCACATGTCACCCACCAAGAGCTTGTTTGATGTTGGCTCTGAAGGATTTCCATCTTCATTGTGAATATTTTAGCATATCACTCGGATGTTCCGCAATACCACAAGGATAATGCGAGGACTCTTAATATATACTTACTTTCCACATTGTGTGAAAAAGCAAGTCTTCAAGAATTTAGTGTCCTAACGAGATATTGTGGATGATCTCTTGGCTCTAGACTCAATAGTGCATATTTGGTTCTCGTGTCGGAGACTAGGGAGAGGGTCTCCTTCTTCAATATCAACAATCTCTAAGAGAAAGTCGATAGATAATGTCGGTTCCCGTGAGAATGAAACAAGCCCTTTAAGAGGAACTTGAGTGGTTTGGGAAGTTTAGTGCAGGCATCACCGGGTCCATGATGTCTTGTCTTCAATACCGTGTTACCTTAGTAACCACCAAGAGTATATGAATTGAACCCGTTTCGCCCTAAGGTTGAATTGATGGAGGGCTATTTCTTTTCACCCTTTTCACATTCATTTCTTTTTCATTCTTCAACCCTTCAAGCTTACCGAGACTTCATA
This sequence comes from Chrysanthemum lavandulifolium, assembly GCA_022545495.1. Taxonomy (NCBI): domain Eukaryota; kingdom Viridiplantae; phylum Streptophyta; class Magnoliopsida; order Asterales; family Asteraceae; genus Chrysanthemum; species Chrysanthemum lavandulifolium. The sequence goes on from CM040238.1 coordinate 221,108,141, forward strand.
ACTAGAACCTTGTTGGGTTTATTCCAAGACTAGCTCGCCTCACCGCACTCTTCCCATATTCTCATTTTTCTCCTTTTTTCATCATACCTAAGGACTCTACACTATCTAGTGGATTGTCCTCGGTAGATCCCTCCGGTTCGGGCGGATCGTGGGAACGAATACCTAACCTAACCATCCTTATAACACCATGCATAAAGTAAAATGGTCGGTCTTTTGGTACAGTTCATTCTTCCTTGAAACCAATTGAAAATCATTTGGAAAACAATCAAGGTACTTGTGATACGAGATCAAAGCATTTTGTACCTTAATAGTTTTGATCATTTAGAAAACCTCCCTCAACATGTGCGTATGATTTAGAAATTGTTTAGCACAAGGAGGCAAGAGGACTTTGAAATATTTTCTTTGATCACAATTTTCATATGAAAAGCCATTTGATTTTCATGGTAAAATTCTCCCTCAATATGTGCATAGGATTTTGAAATCATTTTATCACATAGAGGCAAGAGTTCTTTGAAGCACATCCACGATCACAAAGTCCATTAAGAAAACCATTTGAAAACACAATCAAGGTACTTTATAATCTCTTTAAAAACTTTTGTACTCGATGGTTTTGCTCCCCTCAATATGTGCTTCGAGATTCGAAAGCGCTTAGCACATATGAGAGAGCAACTGCACAACCGAATCAAAACGATCAACTTTTATCAAATTTCATTATTAAATCACAAATTCTCCCCGATCAAAAATATCAAACCCTTTGAGATTTTGGATCCCAAGTGATTTAATTAGGTTTAGAAAACATGGGAGAATATGTGGCCTGGTTTAAATACTCATCATGTTTTTGGATAAATCCTCCTCCTCAACATGTGCATTGTGTATGAAATTGTTTGGCACATGGAGGCAGGAGTGCCTTTAAAGGACTAAAACCAATTCCATTTAAAACAGATTTGAGATTTAAAACACGATCTTTACCCCGATCAAAATATCAAACCATTTGAGATTTGTGATCCCAACCGATTTAAATCATTTAGAAAATTTTGGGAAAGACGGCAAGATTTAATTTTGAAAGATGATGATAAGGACCATTTTAAGACATTAAAGATTGTTAGTGTCGTATGATAGTTTTAAGAGATCTTTTAAGTAAAACAAAACAATTTCACAATCAAACAAGAATGTAAAAATTTCATTTTGAAAGACCTTGATTCTAAAGAAAAATCATACCATGACATAACATTAAATCTTTAGATCACCACTTATTTATTGTACAAACGGACTTTTGTGAAGAAATATTGTTTGAAAATATTTTATTTTAAATCACTCTCCCTCAATCCATGATGTAAGTCAATAATTGAGTGACTTAGGTTTTGATAAAATGAAGTCCGGTGATTTTCAAAATTTAGTCCAATATATTTTCAAAACAATATTTTCCATTTTCAAAACAATTTAATTCAAATTTATTCAAAATTGTTTAAAAATGGTATCCCGCACAAAGATTCGTTAGTGGTTGAGAAGCTTCCGTTGTTGTTGTTGTAGGGTTGGAAGAAAACCGTCTCGCAAATGCAGTGAGACTTCTTCACGTTGCATTTTGAATGCCAACCGAGGTCCATTAAGCTCCGCTTTCTTCACTTGTCAAGAAAACCATCTCACGATGCAAGAAGACCTCTTACGTTGCATTTCATGCCAACTCTCCATTGAAGTCCAATTAAGCTCGCTTTTCATTTGTCAACCCAAGATATAGTTACCCTTTCCTTTCGCATCCAATCATCTTCAATTGTGGGATCCGGATCGGAACATTCTTATAACCAATATACCGCATACGTTAGTGAACACACATACAAATATATGGTGGTCGACATCACCCAAACAACAATCGACTAATAAAAGTCAATCCAACATATCAATCGATCATATAAGGTATGGGGTTAATGTGTTTCATCAAACTCTAATCATCTAAACCTAACAATCATATCCTAAAAACCTAGTCCTTCAACATAGGCAATTATCATTTTAATTAAGCACGAGGATAATTAAGAAAGCTCGTTAGATGATATAGATTTGAAAACATTCTCCCTCAATCAATGACTCATTTTATGAAAAGTTTAAAAGCTACTCAAGTCATTGATTGAGTTTTCAATTTAACAAAAACTCGAATCGATTGTTTTAAAAGCAACTCATTTACCACCATTTTAGAAAACACCAAATATTTTTCTCAAGAATTTTAGACGGAAAACATTTGTGTAGGAACAAGCATCCTTCGACATACTTTCCTCAAATTGTTTTAGGATAAGTGCACGAAATATTTGAAAATTGTTTAAGCGTAGCACTTTCCTTCCTTGAAAAAGCGGGTTGCTATCGAAATAATAGCAAACCATAGTTTAAGCACGGTCAAGTAATCAAGTAATCGCAAGCCAACATTTGAAGCCCGGGTTACATGTAAATAATCAGAAGCCATAATTTGAGACATGTTTAGAAAAGAATATTTACACCTCCTCTCGAACTTCATCTATGGTCCCGCCATTATTGAATGACATTTCTAAGACCGTAGATGTTATCGATACCGTAAGACATGTCTAGAGAAAACATATTTTTGGAATTTTTCAAATTTTTCGATTTTTATGGGTTTTGTTGGTTTTATATTTTCTATTTTCTTTTCTTGGTTTTATATTTTCTATTTTTTTGCTTGGTTTTATATTTTTGTATTTGGTTTTTCGATAAATATATACAAAGATAGAGTAGATGATATAGTTAAAGAAGATGATGATACGAGTACCGAGATAAGGATATCGAACAACCCCGTTGTAGAAGATAGAAGTCATCATCCCTAAAACTTTCACCACCAAAGCTTCCAAGACTCTTGAATCAAGAGAGAAATTGAGCCACTTGAAAGTGAGACTTTGCGCTTCCCCCAAACCGAAAATCCTTATGTTGAGCGATTCAAGCTATATTTCAAGCTTGTTTTAGCCAGTGCACAGAGATGCACACCATAATCATAAATCCTACCGCTCCATTTAAGACCGATGATCGAGATTCTCCGCTCGAGGTTATATCATCCAATAGAAGAACAAAGAACGTATCATCTCACACATAAAATAATCTTCTCAAATTTCATAACCATCAAGTCTCAAGCAATCCATTCCAAAAGGTGTCAAGAGACCACTTCCCCACGTAGTTGAATTGATGCGTCGCCTCTTAGACTAGAGCTCACGAACCCGAACACACAAACCCCAAGACAAAGAAACTTATACCATCAAGTAGCGATTAAGTCCAATAGCTAAAGAATAACCCCGATGTATACTTTTCTCTCCTCCTCAAGAAAGTGCATGAAGCTCAAGAACCCGGCACCGAATGCCCAAAGAGAGAACAACCGATAACATTGAAGAAGCAGGCCGAATCATCGATTATCTCTCGGGTGACAATCTCTACGGATGTCAACACCGAATAAGTGATTATATCTCGAATCACATATTAAGCCCTCAAGTGAGACAATTGAGCATCCCCAATGTACACAATCTCTATCATCACACACTTTTGTACCTCTTTATCTTCGTAAACTTTCTATTACATCACTTCCTCACGTAGTTGGAATAATAACACCAAAAGCCTTGATGAGTAAAACCTTGAGTTTCTCTCGGTCATGACATTTGTTTTCCGGATATCTTCAATCACTTAGAAGAGTTAAGTTCATCAAGTTTACTCGCCATGAGTCAAACCTTGAGTTTCTCTCATGTAATAACATTTGTCTTCCCGGATATCTTCAATCACTTAGAAGAATTAAGTTCATCAAGTTTACTCGCTTTGTGTTTAGATGTGAGTCTCCTTCCCCTTCTTCGGTTTTGATGATTCGTAATCAAGAACTCATTGAAAGCCCAAATACTTGAAATTTGTTGAGAAGAACACTTGAAGTCTTTGTGAGAATCAACTTGTCAAGACTCTCTCGACAATTTTTATCAACCCTTATGTAGACAATTTGAAGTGACCATCAAGAAGAAAACCGATATACCCTACTTGAAACTCAAGTCAACTTCCCACATTTGTATCTTAAGCTTGCACCTAATGATGGAAGAACGTGTAGAGAATTTATGCTTCAAGCAAATCTCTAAGTACTCACTACCCAAACAAAGTATGAGACATTAACACCTCTTGCTTATCCACACCGTCATATGCGTGTGACATCGAGTAAAACAAAGTAACTCCTAATAGTGATAGTTAACCGTGTCTTCAACCATCCACCTCGATCGCCGGTAACTAGATAAGCCAAGTCTTCAACTCAAATTCTTAAGCCCGAGCAAGTTATCAAATAAGAACACGCCTTTGTGAAAGTCAACTTCAATCTCAAATAAGTGATAAATGATTAACTCAAGTAATCACCTTGTGTCAAATGTCCAACAATAGTCAATATCAACGCCTCGAGTAGTCATCGCTAAAGAATATGAGCACGTCTAATTGGGAATTGAATCGACTTATAACTTTCTCCCAATTAGTGCTCTCCCTAAACCGACAACTGCTTGATAAATGCCCAAATTAAGAAGAAGTCTTTAGATCGTTAAATGCAACTCGCCTTTAGTCTTCTAACATGTAGCGTAAAATGTAGAATGATCAGACTCGACCTTCTTCAAGATTGTGCATTGGGGAATAGATAGTTAACATCTTCAACTCACCAAAACAAGAACATCACCAAAAGCATCCCAATCAACTTACATCTTGCAAATCCCTTAACTAAAATCCTCCCAATCAAACAAGAATGAAAGATGTTCATCAAGGAAATCGCAATCAGCCCGAACGAACACACAAGATGGTAACACCAAACTACCAATCACATCAAACAAGAACATAGAGATTGTTCGAATCATCATGTTGATGTATACGTGAAGCATTAACCGGAAGCACTTTGTCGATAAACTCATCAATCCGAGTGAAGATGTCAACCAACGGCTCTTAGAAGAAGAAAACTCCATGTGAAGATGACCCGATAAGAAGAAGCTCGGTTCTTACATGAGTTTAGAGCCGTATGACCATTTAAATTCTCAAATATCAATCAACAATGCAAAAATTCACACTTTTTCTCCCTCAAGAATTGCATACGGAGATGCCATTCTTGACTAAATAAGTGAAAATCATCCAAATGTTCTATTCACACTTCTCTCCCGCAAAATTAGCACATGATGTCGCCATCTTCATTATAATCGAGCAAGTGGAATGAGAAAACAATCAACTGGTAGCCGGTTCACTTTATGACCAAGCGCATGGAAAAAGCATGAAGCATGTTGATGAGAATGGTCATTAATAAGAAGATTTCTTCTTCGTAAGATAAAGCGCACCGACACGCACACTTTTCTTTTCTTTGAGAACGAGGCTTGAATCAAGTATTCAAACGCCATAATCTCTCTTTTCAACTCTCTTAGCAAAACATGTAATCAACCCCATTATCATTCAAGAGGCTCTTTGTCGTGACAAATGATGGAGAAAACCCAATATGATGAATTTGACCTCAAGTAAACTAACCCGAACTCGTGACTTAAACTTGCACATATGTAACAAAGAGCGGTGCCGAGACTTCATGCCCATTTGAATCTCTAAGTACTCTATACTCTTCAACCAACCAACCATCAAGTATAAGACGACATCACCTCTTGAAAATCCACAATTGAATGTGACATCGAGCACTACAACGTAACTCCTTTAAGTGATAGTTATTTTGAGGTGATAAGAGCCCAATTCCCCCAAGTGGTAAAAGAAAAGGTAAAAGTCACCCAACAATAACTAGATTTCCAAGTCTTCGTTTTTGATAATAAGTTCGAACAAGGATCATGAAGAATCTTCATCCATCCATCCCCGATACCTTCAGATACTAAGTACACTCGCCCTTGATATTTCACTTCAACCTCAAATAAATAATACTGAATTAACGCCGTTGTCACATCTTCTCGTTAATCGCTCAAATCTAGCCTTCTTTGACATTTAAGTGAACTCGATAATGGTTTCATCCCGACCATGGTTAAAAGCACATAACCCCGTAGAAACCATGTAATAACCAAACCGCCATGACGAATATCCAAACACACATCCAATTTATGAAGTACACCTTTTATCCCTTCTTCAAGCGTAAACCGTAGCACCAAAGATCAAATAAGATCCCGAAATACACTTTCCTTTTCTCCAAGATGGTTCCATCAATACGGATTTTACAACTCTATGGTTTAAACCGAGAAATAGTTTCTTTCGCGGGATTTTACAAAACCAAGAATAAACCGTAAGATAGATCCGAAATGCACTTTACTAATACCAGATGTTTTCATTGTCACGGATTTTACAAGTCTATGATTTAAACCGAGAAATAGGTTCTTTCGCTGGATTTTACAAAATCAAGACAAAACCGTAAACAATGTCACTTGAATGTGTTATGACAACTTTGGTTTCGTGAATATTTGTTTTAGGGAACATGCAGCGGTTCATCAACAATCATTATCCAACATCAACAACATCATCAACCATCCAATAAACACTTTGGTAAACACATCATTCACGCATTCGCTTCGGCTATTGTAGTGACCACATGGAGAAGTAAACCCGATATGCCAAACTTGATCATGAAGTGAACTTCCCAGATTTGTTACTTAAACTTGTACTAATCCTTGTGAAAAGAAACGGTGTACCCAATGTACAAAACCTCTTGACATTCTCAATCGAGTGAGACACCAAGTGATAGTTACGCTGTGGGTTAAGCGAGAAAGAATCACAAACGTAACTAAATAGCCAAGTCTTTATCACCCTCTATAAATGCCCAAACAAGTCATCTTCGTGGAATGGTAGAAAGAAAGAAGACGAAATAAGTAAACGCGCTCGAAAACCTCACTTCAAATCCAAATAAGAAATATCGAACAAACAAACCCATAGTCAATCTTGTTTAATAAGCAATTCAAGCCGTGACATAATATCCTTCGTGAAATGTATGTACCTACAACCCAAAGTACCAAGTCATAAATCTCATCTTCATCATAACCTTTGCTCCTCAACACTTCGGATCAAATCTAATTATCAAAATCAAACCGACAACAACTTTTAAACACATCATCTCACAAACTCACCATTATCTAATAGCCGTTAATATCAACCTACAGGCGCTCAACAAGCGTGTCACCCTTTTAACTTCAGAAGATAAATCGAATCACAAGCAAGTCACAAGAAGAAATTAGGCTTCAAGGTCTTGTTAATTCAAGGTCTCAGGTAGGTTTAATAATTGTTGTTGTCATGCGGTTTGATTTATGAACGAATCAAGAAGAGAAATTAACATAATTGTTAACTTTCTTCTCTTAGCGATTCGGAAATTATCATAATTAAGAGATCAATGATGAGGAAAACGATTCAATTACAACAATCTTTGAAGATTGCAAAAATAGTTGAATCGAATATGAGATCGATATGTAATTTTTGTTTTCATTTCAATTAGTCGAACCTAGGAGAGAAAATAACAAATAATTGTTATCTTTCTTATCCTATAAGATTCGGATAATAATATGAAGCATGGTCTTCGAAAATGATCGATTTATGATGATATGAGTTCAATGAAAATTATCTTGTAAAGATAAAAGCGTGAACCTTCCGAGATCTAAATTGGCGCTTGATTTTAGCTTGAGTCATGAGGTGGTGATGAGATAGGTGTTGGTTGTCGTTGATATAGGGTTTATAATGAATTAGGTATAGGTTTGAAGTGGAGTTGAGTTGTTTTGGTTCTTGGTTTTGGTCGATGTCAAATCCATCTTCATCATCATTTCTGTCGAGTCAATATGCATAAGTCAAAGGGTCGCCACGACTAACTCGCCACGGCAAACTCGCCACGGCTAAGTCGCCACGGCTAAGTCGCCACGGCTAACTCGCCACGGCTAACTCGCCACGGCTAACTCGCCACGGCTAACTTCACACGGCTAACTCGCCACTGTCGAGTCGTAGCGACTTGTAAAGACAAGTCGCTATAAAACATTCATTGATCTCGACATTTTCGTGTTAAATCGCTAGCTAGATTAGACTAACTCACAAAGAAGAATATTTGACCATTTTACTTTTCCGCAGTATTTCACCAAAAGAACCGTCCATATTCAAAGAAACCGTAAAATTTGCATAAAAATGAAACCTTTGACCTATTATGACCAGATTAAACCAAAATTCATCATGTGACCCATTTGATATCAAAGTTTGACCCAGTTTGACCATGAAATGTATACTATATGACTATCGAGTTTTGACCACAAAAACAATGCAAGGATTGGAAACAACAAAAATTAGTCTGGTACTGTTTAGGACGACACAAAGCTGATGTAACCATAAATTCACATGACACAATTTTTTGACCACAAAGATTGTTAAAAACTGTTTAACAACAACAATATATATCGGACCATAAACATAGTGCAAAACAGTTTATAACATAATCTAAAAACCAACATAACCATGATACACAACCACACAAATCAACACAACACAATAACCATGGCTCTGCATTAAACCACCGTCCTAAGACATTGCGCTTTTAACATCTTTTGTTCGATCTTAGAGAGTACCGAGTTGAAGAAGCACCATAAGGCATCGAGAGCTAATTATTTTCGAGTTGATACAGACGAGAAGGATTCCCAATGATGTTATCCAATGGATGGTCATGTGTCCATTTTCTAAGGTGTTCGTGTGGTTGTTGTTGAAGGACCGATGTAGCGAGTTTATATCCCCGATGAAGATGGTTCGGTGTTGGTGGGCAAAGATGTTTTCAAATGGAGCATCTTCGGAGTAGCAAAGGGATTAACTTCATCAATGGTGCGTAGACAATTCCATGATGTACATTCGATGATTGATGATTTGTTGATGAGACAGAGTGATCGCAGCAGCGCTTCTTGACTTAATGATATTGAAACTGAAGAGTTGACTTCATTGACAGAGATAGGAGCAGCCTCTGTTGTTGGAGTTGATAGATCAGTGGCACTTGGCTCATAATGTTCATCAAACATTGGATCAAACAATTTCTTCAAATCATCTTAAGATGGAGGTACATATGGAGTTGCTGGAGAGGAAATTGGTACAAGGGATGAACCAATTGGACTCATTTGAAGTGCGGGTCCAGAACCGGATTGTGCTGGAGCCATTTGTTGTAGATTCGGTAACCCTTCTTGTTTGAATAGTTTCCATGATATCTCTAGTTCTTTTGTTGTAGATTTGGTAACCCTTCTTGTTTGGTGCATAACCTACAAAAACTCCAATGTCTCTCTAGCTCTTAATTTACCTAAATCTTGACCGTCATTTGTTGGATAGCACAAAGCACCAAACACACGAAGATAGGATAGATCAGGTTTTCGTTTATGAACAAGTTCATATGGAGTTTTTCCATGAGAGGTGTGAATAAGGAACGATTTTGGGTGTGTAGCAGTGGCAATGGCTTCACCATAGAAACATTGAAACCTTCGAATAAATTAGCATTGTTCTTGCGGCTTCCACAAGAGTTCGATTTCGTCTTTCAACTACACCGTTCTGTTGAGGAGTTCGTGGAACGCTTCTTTGAGGACTGATTCCAACACTTTCATAAAATTGACTTAAGTCTCGGTTAACGAACTTTGTGCCATTGTCAGTTCGAACAATTCTAACCGTGTTGTTAAGACGAACTTGAAGTTGCTTGATAAGATTGATGATGACAGTTGGAGTTTCATCCTTAGTCCTCAAAAACTTTACCCAAGTAAATCTAGAGTAGTCATCAACAACGACTAAAATATATTTCTTCCCATTAATCGATTGCACTCTCATTGGTCCGCACAGATCCATATGAAGGGTATGAAGGACTTTCATTACAGAGTTTGTAGGTTTTGGTTTGTGGGCATATTTCGTGCTTTTTCCCAATTGACAAGCTGAGCAAAGATGATCTTTTTCATATTTTAATCTTGGTAAGCCTCTGACAAGATCCTTTCTGGAGAGGTTGTTTATAGTGCCGAAGTTCAAGTGATTGAGACGATGATGCCATAACCAAGACTTTGTTTTAGAAGCCTTTGACAGCAAGCAGATTGGAGAAGACTTCATCATGTCATCGATAGAGATGGTGTATAAGTTAGAACCTCGAGTACCTCTCAATAATTCTACACCGTCAAGTTCTCTAACGAAGCAAGTATGTTTTCGGAAAGCCACTTCAAGATCGGAATCACAGAATTGACCAACAGAGAACAAGTTATGACCAAGACCTTCCACATAGTATACCCGGGAAATTACACTATCTCCAACCACATAATCTTAATAACCCATAATAGCTCCAAAATGGTCGTTTCCGAATCTAACAATCCCGATAAATTTACTCACGAAGTTCATGAGTCATGAGCGATCTCTAGTCATATGCTTTGAACAACTGAGTCCGTGTACCACGTAATCGATTTGAACGATCCGCAGTTGAACATGCATAAGAATGGATGATCGATAATTGGGATCCCCATGCAAGAATGGGTTCCATTTGGTTAGTAATGATGATTGGATCACCCACATCGTACATAGAAGCATTCATATCGTAAATTGATGCAATGGAATCATTATGAATAGATGCAAGACTAGTGTTCGATTTGCCCTATTCAAAGTATGTGCACTTTTAAGGAATAGTTCTACCAAGAGGCATCCATTTTCTAGTGGGCATTTCCGATTATCCTTATGGCCAACGGTATCCATTGATAACCTACCTTTCTAAATGTTCTTCCCGTGGACTTCCACTATTTTCTAACTTTCTTTTGCCTTTGCCATTTCGCCTTCTTAGCATGATATTTTGCATTAACAATGTTAATCGGAGTTTGACAAGATTAGACAAAGCTTTCACACCACATTCATGATTAGAAATGTAATTTAAGCGCACATCATTACAAGGTTTGCAAATAGTATCGAATTCGAATTAATTACAAGACGCCTATGGCTAATACTAGAATCAACACGATTCATTTTATTCGACTCAAGCTTAAAGTTCCTAGGTTGGTCTTCACTCTCTTCCAATGCACATTCTTAGCTCATGAGGTCCTATCATTCCTTGTATTGTCTTGAGACTTTGACCGCCGCTTTAATGTCACCGATTACTCTCAGAGGAATGGGAACATTAGTTGGTTTTGCTACTTTGCATTTCCTGCTTAGATGTGTTGGGATCCGAACTACATGCAGCACACTAAGGTTCACTTTCTTAATACAAACATATCCGAATCGACCTACTTGAAGGTATACTTGAAGTGCACATTCAACACATTGGGCATTGAATGGATATCATACTTGGCACTAGGCATAGAACACGGAATCAAAGGATTAACTCTTTCACCTAAAGACTTAGGGCATATTGTGATTAAGCATTCTAGAATTTCTTGAGATCGTTTGGCATATAAGCATGCATGCCCAATTGCATTATCAAGTGGTTTCTCTAACTTATCCTCTTCAACAATCTCACGGAGACATTCTAGACAATCCTTAAGGGATGAGAAATATGTTTGAATAGCAAGTTTATTATTCTTAAGATGAGGAGGAACATATTTCACAGACAAAGCATATTTATTACAAACAGGTACCTTTGATCCATCATTCTCCCCATTGGTCATTGGCATTTTCCCTTTTACCTAGCTCTTCAGATTCTCAATTTCCTTTTGCAATGAAGCTATTTGTTCGTTATTTTTATTACGAGTGACCTTTATTGATTCAAATAACTCATTGAAATGACGTTTGACCTTTTCATTTTCTTCTAGAAAGCTCTCGTTTTCCTTTTGTAGTGCATTTACTAAGTTTTGAAGATGAAACGTTTGAGAATTCTGAGAATCTAAAGGAGGAGGCATTTGGGAGTCAGTCACATTGGTCTTTTCACCCTTTAATTGAGAGATTTGGGCTTTCAATCTTTTGATCGTGTTGTAATGAGCTCGAATTTGTTCATCACGTTTGCTAATTTCAAAAACTGCATCAAACTCAGGAACATCAGAGGATGTCTTGATATTTGAGGTTTTAACATTTTCTTTGAGATGTTGATATTTTAATTGCAAAGCAAGATGTTCAACTTCTAATTTAGAAAACTGTCTAACCAGGTTATCATGATCATCCTTTTCGATTTTCTCATGCAATTTTGAATTCGTTGTTTCAAGCTCAATTACACGATCATGGGAAACTTTCAAAGCAACAGATAATTCATGAAATTGAGATGCAGTAATAGAAGAATTCGTAGCAACGTAAAACACATCTTGAGCAACACATTGAGAAATCAAGTTTTCATTTAATATATGCAGATTCTTCCTTTTAATTTCATTATATTTAAGTTCCCGTTCATAATCATTGACCTCGACAATCATTGCATCAAATTCCTTTTCCATTTCTTTAATATCAGTGTTTATTCCAATTTTAAGACTCTCAAATTGACCTTTTAACTGTTTAAAGAAAGGCATGACCTCGGTTAAATAACATTCTTTGGTTTGCTCAAAGCCCTTTCCCCGCTTATCCTCGTAGGTGTGATTCTCTTCTTACAAGTTTTCTCAAAATCAACAAACAAATTGATAAACAACATATAGGCCGATTAAGGTCCTGCTATTAGTGGCAATGGATCTAGGAACTAGGTGCATTGGTGTATTAGGAGGATACATAGTTTCTTTTGACAATCTCCTACAAGGGGAATTCGTTTCAACAAGATTTTCAGCCTTTTGCATATCCATATCCTTTTTCCCCAACACTTGTTCTCGTGTAAGAAGTGTCTCGAGGCTTAAAATTTGTTTAAGGAGATCCAGTTTTCCTTAGTGTAATCATGAGGTTTGAACGTTATGTTATTCTTTTACACTCGTGATTTTCTAGCTTCTTGTTCAATTTCTCCCTAGTGACTTCATCTCGATTTCTTATCTTCCTCGAGCACTCAACGCAACTAGGTTTCGCCAGGCTTAAGGATTTCATTACCATCATAAATTACCTTATGAGCAGCTCTAGCCTTTTAATAGCCTCTGGACTAGGTTCCTCAACAAGGGGAACGCTATGCTTATCGCTTAAGATTCTATGCTTAGTGATCATGTGAGTAGTCTAAATGGTATTCCTTGTACGCACAACTTATTCTCAAGTTTGTTTTTCAAAGTTTTAGATTGGAAAATCATTCAAAAGTTTTGATTCCTTAGCATTGAATTCTTGCTTAAGCATTTTCATATTTTCTTGAAGTTCTTGTTTTTGCTTAGCGCTTTAGAAAGCTTTTCTTGTAAGGAGTTTAACTCTTGTTTTAATACTTCTTCTAAAATTACTTTTTCTAATAATTGTACGCATTTGGTTATCCATATCCCGCTCACGGGTAGTTAACTCAAACTTAGCACGTTGTTCATAGATAGCAACTTGTTCCTTATAGGTATTGAGCTCTGGTCAAGGAATCATCAGCACAAATGCGGTGAATTCATCAGCATGCATTCATTGTTAATTGTAGAAGATTCATCACTAGGTACAACAAGATCGTTATCTTGTTTCACATATTGTTCATATGGGATAACATTGTTATTACCCATATTTTCAATATCCGACTCAATGACTTCAGAGATTGTACTTCATGGTGAATCTTTTGCTCATCAACCACATCATATAGTTTGAGTACCTCTTTAATGATGGATTCCTTGGATGGACCGGCTTGTTGAGATGAAGAGGTCATTGGAGAGATATTAGCCATGAAGATAGTTTGTGCACATGGTTCATCATCAACGTCCGAGTCAAATGCATCACGATCGCTACTTGAAAGGCTTGATTGTTCTCAGCAAAGATGCATCGGTTGTTCGTCCACATCTCCATCATATGTTCTAGCATTCCATCATCACCAAGAACAACAGCCTCTTCATTCAACATTACACCATTATCTTGTGCTTGAACCAACAACATCTTGTCCTCAAGTATTCTGCGTTTTGAGGCGTTTTGGTTGAGTACAATTCCTAGCAATGTGCCCTTCTCCACCACGCTTGTAGCACTTGATTGGTTTTAATTGACCTCGAACTATATTCCTTCCACGATTCGATTTCCAACATATCCACCACCAACACCAAAGCATTCCCATAACCTACATTACCTTGTTCATTGTGTGGAGGATAAGCATTCTGCCTTCCTTGTACATTTTCCACCACAATCTTTCCGTCTCTCACAAAGGGCATGATTTTGACGATTGGATGCGCTCGAGATAGTTGTTAGTGTGAGGGTGAGATTCGTGTTTTGCTTGACCATAAGAGCCACTTGATTGATAAAGTGCTCCATGACTGCATCAGAACTAGGTTGCTTATATCCCGAATCAGGAACGGGCTTATGATGATCATTTCCAGTGGGTGTGACTTGTGATGCTTTGGTGAAGAATGCAGTTGTATCATTTGATGAGCTTGTTTCTCCTGGTTGAGATTTGAACTGTTCAAGAATCCTTCTTTCAAACATAGCATGTTTCTCATTCTGAAGAAGGAAGGCATACAATTGCTCATAGTTGGTGTTCTTTAGTCCTTTGGTAAGCTTCACTGAAGTGACAAACTTGTGCCATTCGGGATTCATGTTGTTTACGAATTTTGAGTTCAGCTGAATGTTTGGCATAGTCATCTTGATATTCCTCATATCATTCACCAGCTTGTGGAATCTCACGTAATATTCATAAACACTCTCTTCGTGTTTCATCTTAAAGTGTTCAAATTCATCATACAATTGTGATTCTCTGCTTCGATAGTCAATTCGTAACCCGAGAGAAGCATCTTGACATTATCCCAAACCGCCTTAGCTTCGTGGTTGTGATTGATCGACTTGTAGATGTCTTTAGGAAGACCTCAAGTATGATGTTGAAGCCCCGATATCAAGATCAAATCTCTTTTCTCCTTATCACTCATTTCATCATATGTCTTTGGTCCGTCTAATCCAAAAATCATTGTACCATCCGCTGCAAGATCAATTATGTCTCTTGTGGTCTCAACCCGATAAGGTCCTTCATCAATTGACTTAAGGATGTTAATTCCATTCTCCTTTCCTAAGCAAGACAACTGATTCTTTGTGACCAAGACTCATAGTCGGTTCTATCAAGCATGGGAGGATTTAGTATCGATCCCGCACTTGCACATCATCAAGAACGGAAGACATGTTTAAATTCTACGGATTTTACAAATCTTTGACTTAACCGGGAAATAGATTCTTTCACGGGATTTTACAAAATCAAGAGATAAACCGTAAAACTTATACACTTATGCGTAGACAGCAACGTTAAGCTTAGAACCTTATGCGTAGTCAACAACTTTACGCGTAGAAACTTATGCGTAGATGAGAGCTTATGCGTAGACAGGAGCTTAGGCGTAACAACAAACTTACGCGTAGACACAAGCTTACGCGTAGACAGAGCTTACACGTAGTCTAAAGCTTACGCGTAGAGTTTTAGGGTAAAAGGCTTAAGTTTATGCGTAAACCAAAGCTTAGACGTAAGAACCTTATGCGTAAGTTTTCCTTAGGCGTAAGACAAGCTTATGCGTAAGAAAAAGCTTATGCGTAAGAATTGTTACGCGTAAGTTTTATGCTTATGCGTAAAATTAGGGTTTTACCCACAAAGATCTTTTGCACTTCACAGTGCAAGAGATATCCAAAGTCGAAATGTTTTTCGTGCTTATCCAAGCAAGAAGAACACCGAGTAACCACCGAGATGAAGATCACGTGAAAATTATCTTACGCGTAGAATTAGGGTTTCGATATGTAGAAAGTACAAAATTTGCCAAACACGTTTTATGATCAAAATCGCTTATTAAACCACATTAAGATGATTAGACAACCTTAAAACATCAAAACAACAAAGCTTGAGGATCAAAACCACGAATCTCTCTTACGCGTAAGTCCGCATACACGTAACCAAACACTCTTAAAACCAAGAAAACTTGTAAAGTTTTAACCTTTTTCAAGAAACTGAAATTTAAGCACTCAATAAACCTTAACCCACAAGAATCTTGGATTAAAAAGTGTAAATTTTAAAGCTTTAAGGACACCAAAATACCGTGTACGAGACTACCACTTTACGCGTAACAACTAAACCTTAACCCACGAATAACAAACAAACCAAGAACATGAGAGATGGATGATTAAACCATGGCTCTTGATACCATTTGTAGGATCTTGGTTTATACCAAACACATATTAGGTGGCGTTAGGTTAAAGGTTTAGAGAGAGAAAGTAAGAAAGAATGGGAACCCTAGAGAGACAAAGAAAAATGTATTATGAAAGCTCCAACCCTTTGCCTTGGAGGGCAAAGGGTATTTATAGGGTACAAGCTTAGACGCCTCTATTAGGTCATGGATCAGCATACAATGGGTAAAGACCCGTCTGTCCTCCACGGTGTTACAAAGTAATCTAAATACTAACACTGAATTACTACGACTACGAGCTTTCTAACGAGCATACATACTTGAGGTGACCGACACTTTAAGTACTGGGATTTACTAAATCCCAACAGGTAGAACCATTCACTCATCCTTCCTTGAAAATACCAATCTTCGTGAAGAACTAGCCGCCATTCAATTCGATTGTCTTCTTGACATCGATGAACCAATTTGTCCTAGGTTTGTGTTAGAATTCTATGCTAGTGTGACCGGCTTTAGTGATGAAGACGATGATGAATTTTGTCTTAGGTTTAGAATCAATCAAAACGACTACACCATCACCTTAAGCAACTTTGCTCAAGTGCTAGGAATTCCCAACCGAGGAGCTTGTGTCTACACGGATAAGTGGTTACTCACCGCTCTTGATGCAATCAATGACCGCTCTTCTCTTTACCAAACCCGTTTGGCCGATAAAGATGCCATCCGTGAACACCTTTTTAACCCAAAA
Source organism: Chrysanthemum lavandulifolium (assembly GCA_022545495.1). NCBI lineage: Eukaryota > Viridiplantae > Streptophyta > Magnoliopsida > Asterales > Asteraceae > Chrysanthemum > Chrysanthemum lavandulifolium. The sequence goes on from CM040238.1 coordinate 221,124,944, forward strand.
GGTGATACAACCCGAGTTACCCGAAAGGGAAAAGAGGTAAACCGAGATCCATATGGAATGGAGCTAAATGAACTTAAGCCCGAATTTAAGAAATGGGATGAGCTACTTAGAGCCAACATCATTAGCACCATAGGAAATAGGGATCACATAAACGCTTGCCTTTGTCACATGCTCTACAACTTGTCCACCCGACAACCATTCAACTTAGCCTACTACATAGCTAGGAGAATGATTGATATTCCAACTCAAGGATCGGTTGCTCTTCCATACGGGATGCTTCTCACCCGTCTCTATAGAAACTTCGCACCAATTCCACCAACCCCAAAAGGGATGCACCTTCACTATAAACTCATCCCTCATATCTTTGTACCTTTGAGTGATGAACGAGTTGCTAAGACAAAAGGCAAGAGAGCAAAACCTCCAACTCCATCATCATCATCATCAAATAGCTCCGAAAATGGTCTTCCAAGTTCTCATCTTCCACCTCATGAGTATTACGCGTCTCTTCCCGAGATCGAGAATGAATCAGCAGAGTTCAAGCAAACTAAGGGAATGTTCAAATGCCTTGGTAGGATGATGAACAAGATTTACAAGAAGTTGGACAAATAAGGGTACTTTAAGGAGTGTTTGGAACAATGCATTATCGTTAATGTTTGACACAATTTAGTTGTTTTTATTATGTAGGATGATAATATAACTTGAAACAATGTCGTATGCTAACAATCTTATGCAGGGGGATAGCACAAGTATGCTATCAAATTTTACCCATTTTCACTATTATGTGAAAATCAAAAAGTCTTTCTCAAAATCTATGCTCCACTATGTTTATACATGTGTTATTTACTTATCCTAACTAGAAATGTTTAGTGTAACAACTTTTGAGAAAAATTTCAGGTTTCGGAAAAGTCCCCGACACCTAAAAACGTACTCTATCCATTTTTCTGCACTTCACGGATTAGACGGCACCATCAATTTGGTACCGTCCGTTATGTAAATTGGTACCGCCGTACCTGTACAGGCGGACCAGACGGCACCCTTTTTAGGGTTCCCGCCTTGTATGATTTTGGTGTCGTGGATCCTCCAGGTAATTTTCTGAATTTCGACTCTTTCGTGATTCCAAATTACCATCCATTACTTATAAATCAATCTTAACTAGTTTATACTCTTATTAGAACTAGTATAATTCACTTAGGTATATAAGAACCATTTCCACCAAAATTCAAAATTTGAAAAATCCACCCAAGGAGCCCTTTGGCATAAAGGAAGGAACCAAATTTTGGTACCTTCAATCCGTGGTAATCGATTGTTAGGAAATTCCACTCATTAGAACACATTTATTGCAAATCTTTTCTTCTTCACTCCATCTCTCTTGTATGGATTGACTTGGGTGATATGACTAGCATTCAACCCACTTCCAAATCATTAGGAACCTCATCTCTTCAATGGTTTAACATCAAATCAAACACATTTCTCCATAATTTTTCACTTCTATAAATTGAGAGGTTTTACCATGATCATCCTCACACCTTCTTCATTCTTACTATTATCTAGCAAAGAAAAACCCAAGTCAAAAATGACAAAATCATCTCCAAAACCTTGCAAGAAGACCGCTAGAATTAGTGTGAGGCCTTGTTGCTTCGTTAACCTTAGCTCCTCATCCGAGTCTTCTCCACTCACAATCTCATCTCCCATCCGAGATGACACAAGTCTTACCTTGGCTACACCCAATCACTCACACATTGTGATCGCCACTCCACCACCTACAATAACACCAACTTCACCTCCACCGGCACCCATCCAAACATCCAAAACACCCTCACCACCTTCACCACCAAGGTCTTCAACTCTCCTACCTATGGAGTTATTTTCCACTCCACCAACTTCACCAAATCCTTTCTTGGAGGACTTGGATGACTTGCCTCCTAGGCCAAATCATCCACCATCATTTGGCACAATTGAGCGGATTGCTCATGAGTCACCTCGGTCATCTTTTGACCCAAACGCCCCATTAGGGCCTAAACCTCTTCTCTTCCACCCCATTCACAAAGACATTCATGGTCCTTTGTATGGGGACCATCCACTCCCACATCAATGTCCCTCATCTGAGGACATTGAGGAGTGTATGGGATGCCAATCCCACTGAGAGGAGATTCAAGTGGAACTCCACAACCTCCACCAATTCAAAGGCATGGTGGATTCTCACTTAAGTGAGATTATGCAAATGCAAAATGCTTTGCTTGCCTCCATCATGACCACCCCAAACATCCCCAACACATCTACCATTCCACCACCACAACCTCCCCAAACATTCTACCCTCCTAGGCATGGTTGCTCAACTTAGAGCAAACGGCCCAAACCATGGAAAGGACCCGGGTTATGGTCCATGACTTCAAGAGGAAATGAGGTTCATCCTCAATCATATCCTCGAGCGCCTCAACGCTTTTCTCATCCACCATCTAACTAGGATGGTCATAGATTAGCATTTCTAGTTCTTCTTTCTTAGGATTTTTTTTCTTTTATTGTACTAAAACACATCATTGTGTTCTCCTTTCATGATCTTTGTTCATGAAAATTTTAACTAATGAATGGTGTTTTTATTATAGTGTTGGTACTTTTACATAATGTTTGGAAATGCTTGTGAATGATCATTCTTACTAACATTTTTTTGTAGCTTTATTTTCACAATCCATGTATCTTCCCATTAAGCACCCAATTTAGGGGGAGCTTTGATCAAGGGGGAGATAATGGCTCGGCTCATTACATTCCGCATCGCCTCTTCTTTTGTTGAGACAAAAGGGAGAAAATATAGAACTTGATTATATTTTGACTTTTCTCGAAAAGTCAAGTCGACATTGACTTTCTCGAAAAGTCAAACATGATACATCATTGATAATACTTGACTTTTCTTAAAAGTCAATCGCATACTTTGACTTTCTCGAAAAGTCAACATCATGCATCAACTAGTGAATACTTTGACTTTCCGAAAAAGTCAAACATCATACACTTGCATTATCATTCTCTTTTCAAGTTCTAAAACTAATATTTTATAACTCTTGCACAAACTTTGTATCTTTTATAAAATAATTTATATTTTGTCCTCAACAAAATGGGAGATTGTTAATACAAATATCGTCATTAAACGTTATTTATATTTTTGATCTTTACCTATGTTTTGTTAACGACAAAAGTAAATTTAATTTGTATAAAACTTAAAGCTTGTCAAGTTTAATAGATATTAAAACAAGCTTTTTCAAACAATATATTCATCATTCAAGATTTACATATATGATTAGTGACATCTTGATATGACTCTAATCATTATGTATGATAGTAGTTTTTAGAATGTGTTAGGTTCTTAAAACCAAACACTACTTAAGTACTTGCATATTTCTAAAAATAGAAATACAACATATGACATCATGTGATGCATCATGGAAATCATTGGAAGATTTCATTAGATATTTTGTGTGGATTTGTACTCTTCATATCTTGCACAATCTCACTTAGATAGAGTTGACTTTGGCAAGATTTGATATCTTGGTCGTCGGACCTGCGGTACCAAATTGGTACAGGCGGAACCCTTTAGGGTTCCGCGGTCCGTGGACGCCTCATCCATTTTGGCTATAAATAGCAATGCCAAGCCAAGTAGTTTTTTATCCCTTTCTACTATACTCTCATACATATCTTCTCTCTAACCTTTCTAAATCGGTTTCATATCATATTAGTGATCTCTTTGTAGCAAAGAAGATCAAGTCACATTCAAGCTTCAAACGAGAAGTTGGAAGTCTTGTTTGTTTAGTGTTGTATGATCTAGTGTTGATTCATACTTCATTGTTGTATTAAACCATCATAATCTTGTGAGTGTGAGTGGTTAGTATTTTAGTCCTCAAAATACATTGTGTGTGGGAGTAGTTGTACCCTTGGAAAGAACTCGACATCTAGCTTAGTGTCGGAAATAGTGTAAGCGAAGTGTAAAGGTTTTCTCCACGGTGAAAGGAGCTTGTTGACTAGTGAAGTTAAACTCTCGAGTGTGAGACTCGGGAGTGGAGTAGGGCAAGGAAATAGAGTCCTTGTAGACCGAACCACTATAAACAACTTGTTGTGGTTTGATCATTTCTTTCCTTATTTACTCTTTACATATTACTTGCATATTTCATCAACATATCCAAAGATCAATATCAATTGATCTTTCAATAAGTTTTAAAACAAAGTTTTTAATTGGTAAACTATTCAACCCCCCTTCTAGTTTTCTACAGTACCCATAGCATGCAATTAAGTTCCGTTACTTGAAAAAACAAAGATAAACCCGGATTCAACGGGAACTAAGGGTTAATACGTTGAACATTATCATTAAAAATATAAGCAATCTTGCACAAATATCATACACTTACTCAAGGTCCATTAGCTTTAAAGGTCTTTTTTTTCGTGATTTGCCGTGTAGCAAAATTGTCCAATTATTCTCGACTCAATCACGTGCCTAATCTCATTTAACAACCATGTTGTTCATGTTACATATATGTTAATTAGCTACTTATCGGTAAAGACGGATACCAGGATAATGTATAACTCATGCCTAGTTTTGACAATTAGGTCTATTCTTTACATTCATACTTGGATAAACCAAAAAAAAGTAAAAAATAATCATCTAAGGCATAAACTACATAAAATCAGTTATACACAACTCCGTTCAAAACTTTTTTAGTATGAATTTTTTAAATTAGATTTTATTAAGAGCACTACTGAATAATTGTTAAGCCTATATTGAAGATATATAATCTAGTAAATTCAATTAATTGCTCGTCCATTATGATATTTTATTTTACAGCTGTCAAATCAAATATGACAGCACTTCAAACCTCGCCCTTGGGTTTGTTACTAACCACTAAAGCAGTCTAAAAATTATTAGTATACATTTTACTTGGCCAATGACATCTAGTAAAAAAAATATATCATGTTAAAAAGATATACTAATAGAATGCAATTCATCATCCTACACCTTGTGAAAGTTAAATTACCAAACTGCCCCAAGGCTTCAGTCTGACATTGTAAAATCTCTTTGAAAGGCTTGAAGTCACCAGAGCCATCCTAACCGTAGCTTGCATTTTGGTGCCCTTACATGATTAAAAAATACACGTACTCAAAAAACATTAATGAATAAAATGTACAATATTGTGCATCGTCCATTAATGAATAAAATGTACAATAAAAAATGATATAAAAGGTGATACCTTCTCGTCCATTATGATGAGTTCAATGCTGTAAGAGACAATATTGTGCATCGGTTGCATCCAAGTCCTAACGATTCGAACACCTAAGATAATATTGTCTCTTACAGCATTGAGGTCCAGGTTGAAACCATTATCAAACCTAATAGCCAACTTTTTATTTGTAAATAGGAATATGAGTATGAAGATGAGTCTTAAAGACACAATCATTGTAATCCATTCATAGTAGTGATTGTAAATTGTCAATCAAGAAAACAATTTACCTAAAATAAGTCGATCAAGAAAACAATCATCGTAATCTATTTTTTGAGAACATTTTCATAACAAACCGATTTACCTAAAATATTTCACAAATAAATTTCAAACATGACAACCAATTACAATCGAGTTTAAAAAATTATATCAGTCCCCACAAATTAAAAAATCTAATCAAAGACCAAAAAAAAAATAGCTGATACAATTATAAAGAAAAAAAATTGTAAAAAACGACCATTAAGAATTATTGAACAGCCGGTAAACATCGAAATCATTCAAATCAAAACCAAAAAAAAATTAGTATACCTTTTGTGCAGATCTTTTTGACATCTACGATATCAAACATGGGGTTATGATTGTGTGTTCGAGTTGTGGAGGAACAACTATTACAGGATCTTGATTTTAGGAGGAGATATGATCGTTTTTGTTGGTGACCAATTTTTGGGAAAGATATAATTTTCGGTCAATGAGTCTGAGTTTTGAGAAGATATGATTTTTGGTCAATGAGTCTGACTTTCCGATGCAAAGAAACGAATGATGTTTTTTTTCCAAAGGTTGTAGTTTTAATTTTTTTAGGTGCCACGTGTCAAGCTGTAGGTAAAAGTTATTTATGGAAAAAATTAATTAGATGGCTAATTAAAAAGTGTGTTTTATTAGATAGTATATAGATAAAATCAAAATTAGAATGTGTTCGTGTGCAAAATGTCTGTAGAAAAAAGTCGCCCATTGTAAAAACCTGACTGGGTCATAAAAGGCCCAATTTAACTTAGATGCTAAGCCCAAAGTGAACCATTTAACGAACCGGTTATTATTGCCTTGAATAACTCCCTACCACCACCACCACCACCACCGCAACGTAAAACCCTTAATGAACCAGGTTATTGTAAGTTCGACATTATTTCTATTGCTTTATTTAAACTACTACTTATATATATATATATATATATATATATATATATATATATATATATATATATATATATATATATATATAGGTGAAGTTAAAATAAAAAGACAAATATCCGTAAAAAGAATAAAAGATTTTTTTCAAAAAGTTCACGAAAAATTCCCAAAAATCCTACAAGATCGGGTATGTTGGTGCATAAAACTTTTGTGAAAACATTTTTATAATTTTGAGTTTTGATACGTTTTTAATGCACAAAACGAATTTTGATGCGCAAAAATTTTGATGCACAAAATTTTTAACTTGTTTTAGTTTGATGCGCAATGTTATTTTGATGAAAAAGTCAAAAGAAGTTGGGTGCAAAAACCAATTTTGATGCACAAAAAAGATTTAATGCGTAAACGATATTTTCATAATTTTTTTCGGAAAAATATCCACTTTTAGAAAAAGTTTTCACAACTTTTCATGCACCATCATACCCGATCCTGGGATTTTTGGGAATTTTTCGTGAACTTTTTTGAAAAAAATCTTTTATCTTTTTACGGATATTTGTCTTTTTATTTGATCTTTATCCTATATATATATATATATATATATATATATATATATATATATATATATATATATCCATTATATATAAGAGGAGACGCTGACGTCATAACGCCACTTGGCGATCCGATAACGCCACGTCATATTTCCATCATCATTGTATTTATGTGGCATTTTTTTATTTTTTAAATGACATGTGGGATTTAATTAATATATGTACAATTTTTTTTAATAAATTTTAAAATTCGTTTTTGTTTTTGTTATTTTTTTTAATGTTTTTGTAACGTTAAATTTATAAAATTCGGTTTTATTATTTTTACAATGCTAAAATTCGGAATAATTAAATTTAAAAATGTAGTTGGAGAGAATCGAACATGGGGTGTTATCAACATTACTAAATGTGATAACCACTAGACTAACAAATGTTTTGTATTATATTTTACAACTCCTAATCTATAAACCTGCCCAACCAATTATAATTTAAAACTTATCCACCATAAATATACGGCATTTAATTTCTTCATGACACAAAACCCTAATTTTTCCTCAACCATCTTCCCTAATGATCGGTAATTTTTATTTTGCTTCTTGAATGCTTTATTATGTTCATGATTGTTGTATAGCTTTTGTGCATATTATGCGTGTTTGCAGGTACATAAAGTCACGAATTCTTGATGATATTCAGTCTCAGGTATGATTTTCTGCCTCATATGTTCATAATTTTGTTTTATTTTCTTGCCTATATGGCTATTGCTGTGCGTTTTTATTTTTTGTAGGCTACATGGAAGTTCATCTAATCACCCGTGTTCAACATCAAGCGCTGATACATGCATATTAGTCTGAGCAGGTAAACTGTTTTTCTGTTGTATATTTGTTGTTTAGTTGGCTTAATGTTTTTTTTAATCTTAAGTATTGTACTTGTGATGATAATTAGCTAATGCATGGAAAAAATGATTTACAAGCCATGTCATATCATACTGAATTCCAAAGGTTAGTTTACTTTATTCGGAAAAAATTAAACCAACTGGTCTCAAGCTTTTTTAACCATGCTGCTTGCCAAGCTGCCCTTTTGGTCGTTGATGCAAGGTACCCAAGTTGTACATACAAGCTCAAACAGTAGCAAACTTTTACTTAGCGTTGGAATCTGATCTCACAATAATACCCCTCATAAACAAAACCGTGTCAAAACACATTTAAAGACAATGTTTGACCTTGACCCGAGTGATGTACTTTTGACTTCTGCGAAAACTGGTCTAGGTCTTGAACATGTACTTCCGGCTGTTATAGAACGAATACCTCACCCACCTGGAAAATGTGATTTGAATCTTCATATGTATTTGATTTGAATCTTCATATGTATTTGTTAGATTCTTATGATGTTTGTTTACAACTACATAGATACTTTAGGGGGCCTGAGCTTTTAGTTGATCTACTAAACTATGATTATTCCTTAGACATGTGGAGCCTTGGTTGCATGTTTGCTGGAATGGTGAGGCTCTCTACCCCAATAATTTTGATGTATATATTAATGGTATTGTTGACATGCTGCTGTGACTCGTGTTTTTTCTCATCAATTTTTCATCTCTTCTTGTGTTGATGTAATATGTAGATTTTCCGGAAAAGTAGTATCTCCTAACTAATCATGGGAGTGCTTTGGTTCGTTTCTCTATCTGTATGCTAATTAAAACAAGATATATGGAAGGCACATGATACGTATAACACCGCAGGTTGAATTTTGAATTTTCGGATTGATTACTTAAACAACATATTAGCATATTCGTATTTTTTCCCCGTTATTTTGATTTTATATAAGCACTTTTGAGGTTCTTAGAACAATAAAGTTATTGTTAGGTGTTGTTATGGTTTCATGTCCCTTGGTGGTGATCTTGCGCATGCGAGTGTCTGCTCTTGATTTATATCTTTAGTCAAATGTTGAAAGAATGCTAGTTCTACTCTTGGTGCACAAATATAGTTCTGCAAGACAAAATGAGCCGGTGATAAGTCGCGGATCGAAGGTCGGCTCAAGAGAGGAGGATGGTGAGTCGGTGACATCACTGCTTAAAGTTATGTTCATGATTAGTATGCTAAATAATACGAGTAGCAGCTCAGGTTTACAACATGAGATACGGATTTTGGGCAAAAGAAAATGACAAGTTTCGATTTTGTTGCTACCTTCTTTGCTTTTGTTTATTTGTCCTTGGGTGATATATTGTAGTCAATTATTACAAAAATGAGAAAAAAAATGAGTTTTGTTGAGAGGAATGGGACTAATTTTGTGGTGTTATATGCAGGTTTCATTTGGGTTCCAGGTGCGGTCAGATTAAATTTGGTATTGTGGATTGTACTTTATACTTCTTGAATGATGAAAAAACAACCAATTACACCTTTGTATCTATGGTTTATATTTGTTCAATTTTAGTATTAACTTTGGTTCATATTCATTTTAGATTTTGCATTCACTTATTGATCAGGAATCATGCTTTTTAAGTCTGAAAGTATCCCTCCATTTTAGCATGATGGATACATCAAGTTAAGGTCGTAAGACTGATAACTCATTGGAGTATGGGTAGATACATATTGTTTACGTTAGTTTGGTGACTGGGTTGCAGGCCAAAGTGTGAAGACATGGATTTTAACTGCATACATGGAATCATTTGTTGCGGTTGGATAGTCGGCAATGCCTAAGTTTGCAGCGTTTGCTTTACATGTTCAGGTTATGCCGCTCCTTCACTTCAAGTCCAGGTCTTATGAGCTTATTTCAGCTGGTAATCCACTGAGTTGTAATTATTTATTTATCTTTAAATTTCAACCCATATTATCCATTTTAAATTTCAACATATAATCTGTTATAAGGTACTAGGGGTTAAGCATGCTCTATTGTTTTAAAAAGCTTGAGCATGGTAAGGTAGCTGGTATTTTTCAGTGAATGCCTAATTATGAAATTACCTATAAGGTTAGTTTATCTCTATGTTATGTTGTATTCAAGCACTGTGATGTATCACAACAACCTCCTTATATACTTATTTTCTATAATAGATGGACACGCCATTGAATCCAACAATAGAGCTTTCCAGGTTGGTATACGAGCACAAATACGAGGAGGCTTTTTACTACTGCCCTGCAAAGCAATGATGTCGGGATTGCTTCTGGTTATGTTCTCAGGTATTTTTTCTGTGCAAAGTTTTTTGAAAGGTGTTAAGAAAAAGAATTGATATCCGAGTCTCGACACTATTTATATATTATTACCTGGGTTGCAAACCACTGTGAAGATTGACAAAGCTAGGTTTATTATATCTTTGGTGCATAAAAAAGTATCTCATATAGTGCATATCAATGAGTTTTTTTTATTGACCATTGTACTTTTAAAACTTAAGTAACAAAAGGAATATTCTTAAAAATATTTTATTTATAATACTATTTATATTCTTTCATTAATAAAACAATAGAAAAAAAGAACGGAGCATTAAAACCTAAAGAGACCATCTTCCTCCTCATGCACGGCTATAACATAACCTCATATTCTTAACGTGATTGAAGTTCAGCCCTCATTTTGCCCTGATTGTCACTGTCATATTCTTAACGTGATTGAAGTGTCATTATGTTTCATTATAACAAGAATAAAGAACTTGCCTTAGTCAGTCTATAGAACATCAACAAGAAAAGAACTGAAAAGCTATCTTTTTGTAGAATGAAACTTCTGTATCATGCACTAATGTACATTCAAGGCATAATATAATAAAGTATATTATCTGATTGCTGTAAATTAACCAATCTTATGGGTCAAGGGTTTAATTCAATCGTTGAAATACATTAACCATGTAGTAGTTTGGCATGGAGATATGAAATTTGTAATAGTTTTAAATCTGGAATATGTTTTGACCCATTTACTGGTACAAATGTGACTGTAAGCCTGCAATAGCTTTATAATTTGGATCAACCTTTTACTATCTTATATTCATTTATTAATGCAAAAGATGTCATAACGGCTAAGAAATTGCCTCTATATTTTATATCATACGATCCGAAGACAACGAACTCCATTCATCGATACATGAAGTTGTGTTTGGCGACAAAGTATTGTACAAAATCCAATCCAAACCCTGGTTATCAGTTATCACATTGCCAAATTCCACTCTCTACGTAGCCAAATCCAAAACTTGATCCTCCTTCTGGTCTATTTTTCTGGCTACCTGATTATGCCTTTCGATATATTCTTGAGTCATTTGATTCCAGAATTTCGTCCAGAAGATATCCTCGCGTATATTCCTTCACTTTTAGCTCAAATTCAGGTATTATTTTAATGATTTTGCATGAAATGGTTTGCTTCTTTATTGTGATACACTATAAGTATAAAATATACAATATATCCACAATTTGTTTAAGATAATTACACATTATGACGGGTCAAACGGGTGAAAGTCACCTAAAATGTATTTTCAATGCACACTAACCTCCATTTTATACAAACATTAGGTTACTGTTGTAATTGTAAAGTTTTCGTTTAGTTATTAAAAACATTCTTCCTTAAATAGTTTACAAACTAGACATGAGTGTATCCATTTCAATCCAAACCTTGTTTGACCAGTCACCCATCCTGCTCATTTTCCCACTTCTGTCCATTGTGATGCATGAACAAGTGACATCATAACCACAATATCTATCTCTTTCATCATTCTCGTGAAATTAATATCGACTCTACCTTTAGATGGTTATGCTGATAGGCGATTAGGTAACTGTAATATGAAACATTCAATATGAAATTTGCAATATTCATAGGACATCCGAAGACGAAAGCTGGTGCATTTTTTCATGAAAAAAGCATTCGGCATGATGCATCCGGGATTTAGTACTTACTAAAAACTCAGTTTAACCAAGTGTTTTTTAGTCTATGATTCCATGTTAAAACTCTTTTATCTGTTGTTCCATGTCATAGGTCTGAGATTTATTTAGCCATGTCAAAGGAAGTAAGCTAAGTGGCCTAGACATGTATCTAGCATATTTTTTTCTCAGGTGACCAATTCTCGGTAGTAATGCAATTATCAGTGAACAAGATTCGAAATACAAGCACCTGTCTACATGACGCTAATGCTATATTTTAAAGGTGACAGTTTGCATCAGTTTCCTTGTGAGTGATTTAGTTTGGTTGTGTTTGTTCTCAAATTGGTAGAGTAAAATAAAAAATAAAAAACTATGGGAACAAGTCAAAGACAGTTAAAATTTGAAAGTAGCCCGAAGTACTTTTTGTGCATGCCTCCTAAATCGTTTTTATTTAAAGTTTTATAAGGTTGTTGTAGTACTATCTTTTTAACAAATCTGAACATCTTCTAGGCATTTTACGATATATTGAACATATCACATATCTAAATCTCATCATTAGTAATAGTTTACAAGAGCAAAAATTTTAAGATACTGTCACTGCACAAGTAAGCAAGATATGAATTTGAAAAAAAAAAAAAAAAAAAAAAAACTTATGTATGTAAAATCGTACAAATTAACCTCCATCAAAAACATTGTTTGCTGACTTTGAACTTTTTGTCTTCATACTCGATCAATTACTTTGCTTTTGCATCAATATCCCAGGCACGTCTCAAGCTTTTTGGAGGCCGAAATCAAAGTTTTTAAAATGTGGCCTTTTTATGAATAGGGTTTTGTGTAAAAGTTATACACTATATATTCGTATATCAAATGGTATTACTATATTCTTCTTGATTGATATCTAATCGACTGTGAAAGAGAATAAGCCCTACTAACGATTAAAGAATGTTTATATATAATTCTGATTTTAGGCTATCTTGCTAGATCATGCACAATTGATATGTACCTGATATTTGATTAGCGGTTCTGCATTTTTCAAAAGTAGTTGACGTTGCATTGGTGAAATGTTTTTCCAAAAAGAGAAGTTCACGTCTGTGTCATTCTAACTAAGCAACATACGTTATGAGAGGTCTTAAAGATTTTTGTGCTTCAAACAACCTGCATCAATTGAGAAACCATAAAAATACACATGACTAAAAGGGTAGTACTACTTGAAGAGAATATGATCAATTACATACACATAAAAATTGTTGCCGACAATTTTATCTTTTTTCTTTTGGTTTCTTTCCCTCTGCAGATAATTTTGTACCTCCATCAAATTCATTACATGTGTCTCAGATTGAAAGCAAACTAGCGAATGCAGTTGAGTCACTGAAAATGAAGCAGGATGACATGGAAAATATTCAAAAGGTGACAAAACTCACCTCAAAACTTGATCATTAGTTATAATTACTAAAACCTATTTCCATGATAATGATACAAATTATCTTTATCTTTTTGCCTTTAATAAAAAAGATCATAATAAAGCAACTGAGCTTATTTTAGTATGAGAGTCGAAAAAGGTCATGGTTGTAATATACATGTAACTTGCAAAACTAAACCTTTATTATCTAAATGGGTAGCAAAGCTTTCTAATGGTTAAATATGAAAGCTCAGCAAACAAAGAAAATAATTATTTCTAATGGTTAGGATTTGGTTTATTAATTGTCTACGTGATACAAGGTAAAGATGTGGTAAGATTATGGGTTTTTAATGCCGTATGTAAGAACTTGCACTTGAGATTCATGCAAGGAAGCTTGATTACTTTATGTAGCATGACTTTGTAATTAAATCATGTTTTAGGTTTCTTGCTTTATGGAGGAAGGTAACCTATTCACTACTTTGTGCTATTATTATTATTATTTATTTTTTGTTGAAACTGGAAATTTTTGCACTTTCCTCTTTTGACTTTTTGTAAATTGTCATGTTCAATGCTGTAAATAGGAATGTTTTTCTATAAGAGAGTGTTTGGTATTTCTCTACATGAAATGTTTTTCTAACATATTACCATTTTCTACCATTTCATGGAACATATTGGTAGCTCAAGAAGCAGCCGGTGGCCTTTGGAATGTTTCTGTTGGCGAAGATCACAACGTTTCATACTGTTTAAGCGTTTGCCCTAAACATATTGTTCAATCATTTATTTTCAGGAGGCTGTTGCATAAGCTGGTGGTATACAAGCATTAGTTTATATGATTTTCAAATGGTCTAATGATGGTAATGGAGTCTTGGTTTATGCCTTTATTTCTATGTCACAAGTTTATGCCTTTCGTAATGTTTCAGTAAAAACTAGAAACAAATGTTACAACTTGGACATTCATCGTCTCGAACATTCCTCTAAACGTATTTCCATGAGATGCAACATGTATGCTTTGACGTTTGAGGTCAAATGCATCAAACTTTCAAAGTCAAAACTGAAGAGTTTTTTTTTTTTTTTTTTTTCTTCTGTAAACTTAAGGATCAAATGGTGATATGTGGTATGCCCATAACAAGGGGAGGCATTAGAATACTACTTTAGTGTTTATTTGAGAATCTACTAATTTATATTAATGTTATCTTTCTAACTTGCAGTTGTGTTTATACGATTTTAGTTATAGCTTCAAGCAAAGTTGGAAAGGCTATTAGTGTGTTAAAAGATCAAACAAGTATTGCATAACAAAGGTATTGGAAATGAAGCACTTCATCTCGAGTTGCTCATAATAAAGCCAATGGGCCATAACAATCAACCAACTAATGATAAGTATATAAGGGGTATTATTAACAGCACTTCTTACTCGAGAAGTTAGGTGAGCAGATTTATGATCCATGTTTAGTATAATGTGAAGTTGGTTTTAGCTGCTTTAACTTTCATGAATTAATATGGTCAGGAAATTGACTCATTGTGTACCAACGATCTCGATCTCTTGAAAGGCGGCTATAGCAAAGGATATTGCATTAAGCTATGTTGTTACAAGGTCGTTAACGATGGAAATCCAAGAATGTAGAAGGAGCCAATTCTTGTTTAGCTACTTTTCATCAGAATATGGGTGTAATCCCAAAAAATTACCATGAGGAGGTAATTCCTAATATGCAAAACTGTTATGCAGGACGCAAGATGGAACTGGGTGGAGGGTAAAGGGTCATAACGAGCTTGGTTTAAAAGGGTCATTCGTTTGTCCATTTATTATTTATTTATTAGTTAATGTCGTAACTATAATATATGAACAAAATGTTATTGCAATAATATAATCATTGGTTAAAATGATTTAGGAAGTTGTGCGCATCAAAGATAAACTTTGTGCAAGGTTTGACCTGATAGACCCTTTTAACTGTTCCATTGCGTTATTGGTCGTGACTTTGCTCATATAGTTGCAGAGACCCATAAGCTAGGTGAAGTTGCATTCCATGATCTTTGCATATAACTTGCAAAATTAGTTAAGCATTATATAGCCTCACATTGCTCATATACAGGTTATAAACAAAAGCCATTACTAAATGATGCATGAGAGAAGATTATTGCATGGTTAGACAATATCAAGAAATGGTTCAATAGATACCTCCAATATTAGATTGAATATGCATCGTATCATGTAAAACAATGTTGTTGTGTTTCGAACACATGAAACGTTAAAGAAGCTACTCCGTAAAAGTACGAATAAACAATAAAATTAAAACTTTGATATTTTTCTACCCTTTTCTGTAAGCACATAATTTTTCTAATTATTTTTGTAAAAGATAACAACAAACCATTGTGGTCCTCTTATCAGATTAACATTCATAACTTTTTGTTCTTTATTCAATGTATAAATATTTTACGATGTTCGTACTTCATTAACTGTTGCTTAATTTAATCCTTTGACACTTTTTCAACCATTTTTTACCCGTCCTCTTTCGCAATAGTCAAATAACCAACACCATTACAAGTAAAATTATAACACATGAAATCTATCGTCCTCTGCAAATCAATGCAACATATCAGATTTTTCATAAAAGACACACATACAGAACTATTATAGACACAACTAATATAACATTAACATTTGCTACATATTTTTGTTGTGTTTATTTTACCAAAAAAAAAAAATAATAATAATACAAAAATAAGAAGTTAATATTTTAAAACAAGTCATTTAACTTACTTTCTTCCCAGAATGACAAAGTTCGTTGCATTCTCAGCAAACTTGTGGCCCCTAAAAAATGAACATCTGTGGTGGGACTACCATCAGTATCGAAAGCCATTAACCTCAAAACATTAACTGTTTCCTCCACAAAATGTAGAACTTGAACATCCCTATCAAAGTTTTCACGAGCAAATTATGTCCACTTACCACCCGTTAACAATATCTGTTCATTAATTTTTTTCACAATTCGAACTTTCAACCTACGTGCACTTGTCAAGTACAGATCCGTGTTCTCATTAAAACACTCTTCTTTATATATCTCAGGTAGTTCCTACAAGCGTTTTAATTAATTGTTAACGTACGTTGTGAGTTTATTCAATTTCAAGTGTGCATCATGTAATTATTCAAGAAATATACCCTTGTTTCTTGAAAAGAGTTTAAGTTCATCGGCATTACAAATTCAGTAGGCATTTTCCTGCAAATTACGCATTTTATAATTATGTTTTCGTTAGCTGCTTTATTAATTAATGTCACAAGAATATAACATACAAACAAATAAACCTTGAACATTAAATAATACTACTCATTATAAAAGATCACACGTACAAACACAAACTAATTATTATCATCATTTATCTTCCTAAATTCATGTAACCTCCACTCTACATTAACTACAACTTAAACATTATTACTCTTATTAATTTGTTACATACTTGCGCCAAATCCTGATGACAAACACTTGGTGTGCACAAACTATCATCAAAAATTATTTTCATTGGAAATCAAAATTCTACAACAAAGAATAAAAAAAACACGCAAGTAATATCAACCAAACTGATTGAAAAAGTAGCAAATACATATCTTTTTATGCACTTATTTTCTTATTTATTCTTACAACATAAGAAGATTGTGCACCTTAACTTAATCGATCAACTCATGCAAATCCTAACTAATAAACACATACAAATCTGCAATAATTATCTAACATAATATTATCAAAGGTGAATACCTATATCCGTTTAATTATAATCGCAAACCTAAAAATATTTACATTATATCAAACTAACATATTATTCTAATCGTAATAAAAAAAAACTCACGGATTGAGAGAGAGAGGCGATTGAATATGATCGGATGAGTTTGGTAAGTGGTTGTGTGTTTTATTTTTGATAATTACTTCTATTTGTTGTGTGTTTGTTAGTGGTAGATTGTTATGACGCCTCACTCTTTTTTGCATATCTCGAGAGGTGACTCTAATCATTATGGAAAGACGTAAATGCATAAACATAGCTTACTCATAACCAGTGTGTTATTTTTTTTGTTCATTTGCATCGGCTAAATTAAGTAAAAGTTACGTTATTTTTCATTTACATTGCTTCACTCTTTTTTTCATAATGTTAACACCTTTCATCGTATTTTTCACCAAAATTTACCTTACTTTAAACTTTATAACTTCCATAATTTTCACGGTTTCTTAAGAACAATCATTTGCATGGTTTTAAATTTATTCCCATGAATTTCGCGGGTTAATAAACTAATGTTAGTATAAGTTGCATAATTCATCTAAATTTGGTAAAATAACAACTTGAAGCACCTATATACAATAACTAAATAAACATAATTAACAAAAACAAAATAATAATAATAAATGTTAATAATATTATCAAATGTAAAAGATTTTCATTATTAATATTGTTTAGAACAAATGTTAGAAAGTAGTTACATCCTTTTAGCCGTTCTATGGATTATGGTAACATCAATTATAGTTCTTAACCGTTTAATTTAACTTTTAATAACTTTTTACTATATATTTGTTCTACTAAATCCTAAAAATAAAAAACAAAAATCAAGGTAAAAAAACACAAATCAAAATATTTGCATGCTTTTAGTCGTTTAATGAATTATGGTAACATCAATTATAGATCTTAACCGTTTCATTTAACTTTTAATTACTTTGTAGTAAATATTTGTTCCACAAAATCCTAAAAATAAAAACCACAAGTCATACCCGTCCATCGGACGGTTTTGACACTAGTATATATATATATATATATATATATATATATATATATATATATATACTGGCGAAGTACCGCGCCTAGCGACATCGGTTTCTAGCGGCGGCACAATTAACGATATGCAATATTGTGTAAGTGTTTCAGATAACGTGAAAAGATCTCGATGA
Organism: Chrysanthemum lavandulifolium; assembly: GCA_022545495.1. NCBI lineage: Eukaryota > Viridiplantae > Streptophyta > Magnoliopsida > Asterales > Asteraceae > Chrysanthemum > Chrysanthemum lavandulifolium. The sequence continues at coordinate 221,143,016 of CM040238.1, forward strand.
GACCTGATTCATCAGTTTGTATCGGTTTTAGTCCTCTCTGATTTTTTTTTCATATGGCTTTAATTGGTTAGCCGAAAACCGGTGGCGACACCGGTTCCCGGTTGAACACGTTGGTCCGGTCCAATCCGATTTTCAAAACTATATGTAACATCAACTTGTTAACTTGTATGAAGTTTTGCGTGTTTTATTAATTTGTATAATGTGTAGAATAACATGTACATTTTATCACGATACAACAACGATACGGAAACGATGGTCAACTTTACCGCACAATGTTGCTTTAAAAAATGGCAGACTTGCATCACGATACAACAACGATACGGAAACGATGGTCAACGATATAGCTATTCGTTTAGGACGTGTAATATTATATATCGTTTAAACATATAAGGTGTTTTCAAATAGCGGTTTTAGCACCATATAGTGATGTCTATATTGCTAAGTTGTGATGGTAAATGGTGGTCCGTTGCGTGGTCGAAAAAGGTGATATCCGAAATTCTGACTACATAAAAGATTGGTTTTATGATTCATTAATGATTTGTAAATGATATTAAGTGGGTGTTTTAAAAAGAAATATAAGATAAGATGATTTATCGTTATTATTTTATACCATGTGATATATTATGTGTACTTTTGAGTGAAGAGTATTCTAATAATATCATTATTTAGTAGGTGTTTGAAAGATATAAATGATAAAATGATTTATGTATTATTGTTTTGTACCATTTGATATATTAATTGTACTTTTGAGTGATGGGTATTTTAATTATACTACTATGTTTTTCTAAGAACCGCTTGTTGGTATCCTCATGTTACCCTTTTTTTCTTGCACATCCACTTGTTAAATTGAGTATGATTTTTGTGTAAGCTCGTTTTATAAAATACCTTTTGATTTTAGTGTCATTCTTGTAATAAAGGTCTCATGTCATGTATATCATAAGAGAGACTGTTACTAACTTTTATTATAGTATAAAATAGTATTTTAAATGTGAAATATTAATGTAAATCAACAAAATGGTAGAGAACACTTTCCAAGTCCGCCCATCTATCTCATTTTTTTAGATTCCAGAGTTTGAATTGAATATAGTGCCAACATATTAGGCACGAAGGCAAGGAGAGGTTTCACCACCTTACACATCGCCACGCCGCCTTTCCTCTCTCTCTCTTCCACTCACTACCACTCACCAGACACAAGTCACCACCCAACTCACCTTAATATTACACACTTTGAACAAAAAAAGCTACAAACCAAACGGACAAATTGCTTTTGTGGATCAATAAGGTGAGTTACTCACCTTAATTTTCTTGAAATGTGTGAGTTACAGTGATTGTACATCAAGGCAAGATGGTGGCGGGTGAGTGGAAGGCAAGGTGAGCGACTCACTCACCCTCGCCACCAACCTTATGTACTTATTGCTTTGAAAAATCTTTACTTACACGTTTTTTTTTTTTTCTTTTTTTTAGTAAAAAAAACTTTGCATTTTTTGTTTCAAAGCAAGTGTGTGCTTTTTTACCTTTGTCTCAATCATCATAGGATTTGGCAAGGTCCCATTACATTAATTTTTGTTTTCAAATACAAAATGGCACCCAAAAAGTAATCTTTTACTGGTTGTGGAGCTCGAGGTACCTGCCAATGCTAAAAAGTACCAAGACCATCTCGAATAATGGTTCCCGAGCTACCTATTTGTGGCGACCTCCCATTATGTTTAGCCTTAGTGTCTAGCGTCTTTTGTTTGTTTTGGGTGCAATTTTTCTTATTTCCATTGCAAATTTGTTGACATATTTGTTTCTCGGGTTTTAAGGAATTCTTTATTTTTATTACAGTTTATTCTTTGTCAGCTTTTTCGTAACTTGCAAAATTTTGAAAGTGTCTCGATAGGTTTAAAAATCTTTATAACCTTTTCAGAAAGTCCAAAATAATTAATGTGTAGATTTTAGTCAAATTTGTAGCAGTGAACAGATTCAATTTACCAAAGTATGAGTGTGTGCAAGAGGTTGAATTGATTACTATTCAACAAATCATTAAAGGCCAAAACTTGTACAATGATATTTCGTCTTCATCTATTAAAGTACATCAAACCTATTATTTCTCCGTGACCACGACACCAACTTGTCCAAATTTCATATATTTCAAAAACAATTACTGTCATAGTTTTAAAATACAAACTTATAGATTTCAATTTTCAAACAACCCATTATTTGACTTTTTAAATAGCACAAATGATATAAACTATTCAAATAAACACTTTTAGCTAAACCACAAAAAACTTAAAACTACCTGTCAAAGGCCACGGATCCAAACATACCAAAGACAGATTCTTACAGTAAAAAACACATCAAGATCTAGAAACAATTGAAATCCTTAGATCAAAATAGCACCATTGGTAAGGTCAAAACACAACCCGGTTAATTCCAAATACAAAAGAAACAACTAAAGATCCAAAACATCTCCAAACACCAAGGTTCACCACACTAAAATTCAGTCCAAGAAACCACTACATCTGGTTCTACCACCAACAGACAAACCATCAATGGCAATATGTCTCGCTTTACCCATAATAAACACAAAGCTAAAACACAAACCACCCTAACAAGCGGCCAAATCTCAATTTAAGAACCAAGAAACACAAACACAACCAGATTTAGTGACATTCATCTTAGACCTCACATACAAAAGTAACCAAAACATCTCACAATCGTCAACATATATTTTACAAAACCACTAAATCTAGTAAAATCACCAAGAACCGAAACCACTTTTATTTATTTCTCAATACCACATAAACAAACAGCCAAAACGCCTAAACCACTAAAACCACCAACAATTCGTTCACATAACCACCCAACAAAACTACCTAGCCAACCGAAACCACCTAACAACCGACAAAGTGTGGCGATTTCAGCAGACGGCAATGATAATGGTGGTTATGGTGGTGGAATTGGGTTGAGAGAGTGGGTTTCGATTTAGAGAGAGAGAAATGAAACAAAAGTGATGAGTTGTGTGTGTGTTTTCTTAGGTGATACTGTAATATATTATGGTTGAAAACTCTATGGGTGAATATCAACCCTTGATGTAAAAGTGTTTCAAAATAAATGGTTAAGATTTGTTTGGTTGGTAGGGTTTATGTGTCTTTATTGGTTAGGTATTTTTTAGGTTTGGATATTGGTATGTGTACAGAATTTAGGCCATGATATGGTTTGGGTGTTGAATCTTAAAAGGAGGTTGGATTTGGTACGTGATATTGGTGTATTTAAGGAGATGTGTGTAAATTTAGGCTTGTGATATATTTTGGGTATGAATCTTAAAAAGGAGGGTTTGATTTTACGTGATATTTGTATTTAAGGAGTATAGAATAGATATATATCATTTATTTACAAAATTTTATTATTATTATCTCTATATAAAAAGATGGTGCAATAGATGGTGTTTGTAATGTATTTGTTTGTGATGTATCAAAATGAATCAATTCTGCTGATTATAGACTACTTATTAGTAAAAAACTTGAATAAGCTGATGTGAAGCAATAAGCTTGGTATTCTTACCTGCTTATTTATTCTCAAATTGGAGGGTAAGGAGTTCTATCCAAACACTGATGACTGCTTATTTGATTTAAGATTAAAGGGGTGTTTTGGGATTGCTTATAAGCTGCGTAAATTTAAGTACTTCTGTGAAATGGTGTTTGGATTTTTTCGCAATTTGTAAAATAAATGCAAGAATTCTCAGAAAAAAAAACAATATTTTGTTGAAGAAGTATTATTATGTCTGATGTTAAAAGACTAATTTTGATTCCATCTCAAATTTGACGTTTTGAAATAGCAGAGCTTCCTACCTGCTTATCTGAATCTGCACTCAGAATAAACCGATAAAAGAAACACTTTGGATAACACTTAAAGATAAGCTGATAAGGAATCATGTAACGATGTTAAACCCTCGTTTAAGATTTTTAGATTCATTATTTTTCAAATTTAGATTACGTTTGGTTTTGTATTCATTGTTCATGGTTGTTTTGTATTCATTGCTTAGGTAGTTTCCATGTAAGCCTTGTATTTACAAATCCGCCACCTGGCCGTTATTAACAAAAATGATCCTATTTGGTTTTTTTGTTGTAAACTGGTCATTGTGCAGAGGATTAAAGAACATTAATATATATTGATGGCGTTGGCCGCTTCTAAGTTATCAAATGCGTACAACTAAGAACCCAAACTCTTTCTCTCATTTGGACACCCGTAAAGAGTCTTAGGAGTGACTAGTGATACTGGTTATGTATTCAAGCCCACATCTTGACATTATGGACGTTGGTGTTGTTTTGAACCTGTGTATTTTGTGCAACTATCATCTATTGTGGTTGTTGACTTGTTGCGTTTTAGTATACATTTCAAACTTCTGCACCAAATTCTAGTCTTACATCTCAATTGTTGTTATTCGTTTTTTCCATCCTATTTTAAAATCCCAGAGAATGCAATACTCAGTTTGTACTTAGTAACTTACAAGTTTTAAATGGAAGCATGTCATTATTATAACCGAATCTCATTTTGATTGCTCTTAGAAATAGGTGATAGAAATTTGTTTATATTTGTAAAGCGTAAGAGTTCTTCCATTTATTTTGTTTGTTTTCCTAGAGTTCAGTAAAACATTGTGTTTTGCTAATATAGTTTCCTTGTAAACAGATAGTCCCGTGATGGCAGTCCAAATGGTGCGGACGTATTGTATAAAGATGAGGTCACGGGTTCAAATCCGTCCCCATGTCCCTTAATCATGGTGTTACGCGATGTACGCTTCACATGTTGCCTGTGGGTCAGTTTCCCATCCTTGGTAAACAGATACGTTCACAGTTTTCTTTATATCTACAACATTCAATGTGAAAATATGGAAGCCATCAAGTAAAGCCTGAAAAGGTGCTTACATTCTATATGCTTGTTATTTAATGTCATCTTTATTTTCCATATACACATGTATAGCATATAGATTAATCGAATTCTACTTGTTAACTCTCAAAGGTCTACAATCTTTTTAAATTTTGGCGACTGATGTGGAATTGTTTGATATAAGCTATTTGAGTCGACTAAAGTAAATAACTAAATGTAGTGTTAAAGATACTGAAAAATGTGTCCGCCATTGTTATTAACCATGCATTTCACCATATGAATCAGTGTTCTGCTATAATTATATAATCATTCACATCTACAACTTTCAGTTCACTTGGTAAATGTATCAACTTTGTAGTATAATCGATTTTTGATGACTTGAAATCCAAAAGATTGCAGTATGTTCACCTGTGCCCATACATCTCTTTTTTCTTTTTTTTCTTTTTTGTTAGTGTTTTTATATTATATTCCATCTGGAACTATATATATGATGTAATATTTAGGATTTCATGTCAAGATGGAGAATGTGAACTGAAGGTACTTAGAATCTGTTAGTGGTAATTTAGCCTTTTATATATTGAGTTGGTTACTTCCATTTTAGTATAGGTAGAAGTCAGTAGGGGGTTGTGAAGTTAAATTAACGAAAAGCAGATAACAAAATACTAGATTTTCCAACTTGTTGACAATTGCATAGCAAGATGGATCAATGAAGCATGGAGCTATGTGATCAAAACGTCATGAAAGTTTTGATAAAACGTGTGTTCAAGCCCAATTCCAAACCACTTATATTTGTGGGCTAATATATGGGCTTTCAACTCGTTGTCATCTATGCACCATCCTCAATTTCTCCGCCCCCTTTCTTTATATATCGCAAGGAATGCAACCGCATAAACCAGTCTCTTGCGGTTGCCGTTACATAAACTTGTAATCTCTTTGTATGTGTTTATTTGTAAAGAATATGACTTGTTGAGTTTCCTGTATATCTATGCTTTTGATAAAATCTCTGTTGATTAACATTGTTTCCTTCTTTGTACACAGATAGATTTTCAACTCATACTCAAATCTAGAAATCCAAGGTTAGATTGCCAAAGCCATCAAGAAAAAGGTACGTTTAGTTCGTTTAAGCTGTTATTGTTCTAAGTCATGTTCATATCTTCTAAACGCAATTGGCATAATGGTTAATGCGATTTCACTAGTTAAAGTTCAACGAATAGCAATTTTTTCATTTTTAGTGAACTCATTTGGGGTTTTTAGTTATAATAGTTTGGTATACAACTTTTCACTAGACATAATTAATTCTAGCGTTACAGATGGTGACACTGCCACCGCCTAGTTGCCAACCCTATACGCCACCACATGAATAATCATTCGGTTACAAGCATACACATAGGTAAAAGAATTAACCTTGTAGTCAGTGCAAAGGCAGACAATAATGTGTCACAGATGTGTAAAATGTAGTTTAAAACTTTACAAATATAACTAGAGACAACTCACATTAGTTCAGTGAATGCGATAGTATAATATAGTTAGGGTAAAGTTCTCACCTCTCGCCTCTACGATGCCTTATTAGTGCTCATGTCATTGTGTAAACAACATTTGTTGTCACAAGAAAAAAAATTGCTTTCTCTTCACAAGGTACTTACTTTTTAGGAGAATAGTCAATGATAACTTAGAATATGGTGATTATGATTTGAGATTATAGGTTTTTATAAAACATAGTTAAGACATCTATTTCTTGGTAATTTGTGATTTTGAACAAGTTCTGTATCATTATTTAGAGTAACTTTGTTTTTAGTTTCTTCATATTATGCTCATGTTCAGTGTTTTTTGTCAATGTGTCACATACACAATTTGAAAACGTTCTCTCGCTTCACTTAACATAGGCCTTCACCTTTTGCACCTCTTACATAAGGTAAGCTGCAGGCGTGGTCGCCTCAGTTGCACTTTTCACCTCTGACTACCAGCTTGTTGTTTGGCCATCTTCTGATTACAAGAATACATGAATTGTACATCCATACAAAGTTAGGGATGATTGCTCAATGAATGTTTTAGTGTTCTTTTTCTGTTACCAGCCTAGAACTAAACTACTGAAAACAAAAGGGGATGCATTTTAGGGGTCAAGGCTTATATGATGCATACAGGTAGCTACAGATGTAAGGAACGCCCAATAAAAACTTTTGTAGATTAAGTTATCTACACACGTCTTTTACTGACGTGTTATTAGTTTTTCTAATTATTTAGTTGAATTTCTAAAAAAAGCCTTCGACTTTAAGCTTAAGAAACATTAAACATTACAAAAGTTAGCGGTTTTGGACAAAATTGTCAAGTATACATGTTTAGTGTTCATTGGGGTTTACATATTTTTACTCCATCTAACTTTGCTTATACTTAACAATTATGTTTGTTTCGCTTGCAAGAATATTGTTTAATTTGCAGTGAACAATAAAGTGTGGTTGTTTAAAACCACTTCTTCATGTTACTGGGATTCACTCTATTTTTATATGCTATTTTCAACGTGATTCTGTGATCTGGTGGTTCTGTCTAAAGTGTTTATCGATAATTTAACCTTTGATAGGAATATATATGGCGGGGCCCGGAGGCTGCTCGGAATTCAAGGTTTGAGCAAGTTTCTGTTATTAGTTGTACCAAAAGGGTTTGTGAAGAAAACAGTGGCAGTTCAAACTCCGTGAACAAGAAAAGGAAGTCAGTTGGTTCAAGAAATGTTTGCGAATTTACGGAACTCAGCATGAAAGTAAAACCGCAAGATATTATAATCCATTTAGATAAAGAAAGTTCAATTAGAATAGTCGATGTTGCTGATTGTAGTAGTGGGACAATTCAATTTAAGAAGTCAAAAGTTTCTACTGAACTAAAGGCTGTCATAGAAGCAAACAAGAAACAAAAGCTGAAAATTTGATTGACTGGAGTCCTCATCGTGTTGACTTTCCTCCTCGTATCCCTTCGTTACTGGATCTGAGTTTGAACTGTCTTGCTAACAATGCTGATGCAATTTCTTCACTTGATCATGTTCCTGAACTTCTGAGAAGAAGGTTGACGGATTTGTCTTGTGATAAGCGTACAATGAATAGTCATATATTGAAGTATCTTTTCAAAGATTCTCCTACTGATATACGCCAAGAATTGTTCATGGTTGAGTGAGAATCAACTTGTTGGTGCCCTTGAAAAATCCAACTTGCAAAACCTGAAGGTAAGTAACCATATGCTTTGCTATTTGTAGATAATAGGTTTATTGTTTTACAATGATAACCAACATACTCTTTTCATTTGTCCTGTATTAGTCATTGTAGCAACTCTAAAAAATGATGTTTTTTTATACATAAACGTTAATATTTATGTGTAAAAATGTTATATTTATATGTAATGCTAACAATTGATATGAAAATACTAAGATTATGGGCTACAAAACCATTTTTAAATGAGTTAAAACGTAGAAAAAGAAGTACTTCGACTAAAACACTACCAATATAACTCCTGAAGTAGACTGGAGTGTTTACAGTTTCTAGATGTATGAAAACTCTGCATTATGTTCATATAGAACTCATTACATATTTTATCATCTTACTAATACATTTTATGTATTAATTTTTTGTTTAGACAGTTTATTTTCTTTACAATCTAAGACAATAGCTTTTCCTTCTGTATCTTATTTAAAATCATCTTTTTCTCAAACAGGTGCTTCAACTAGAAAACTGCCGGCAATGCTCATTCAAAGAAGTTATACCCAATATTTTGGCTCGATCTTCAAATAGCTTGGCTTATCTAGGGATACTGTCGTTAAAAGGTGCGGCTAAAATATCAAACAACACTTTGTGGCCTCTTCTTGTGTCAGCACCATTACTGCACTCAATTAATTTAAGCGGTGTACCTTCCTGACATGTTATGTAGTTATGATGATTCTTGATTGTTTCAAAACAACTTTAAAGGAGCTATACCTTGACGATTGCCCAAGAATAGATTTTATGTTTTGTGTATCAGCATTGATGAATTTTGAGCATTTGGAAGTTCTTTCAGTGGCAAGAAATAGAACCGTATGCGATGATTTTGTTATACTCGTTACTGCAGCATGTGGTAAAAGGTTAAAGGAGCTTAATTTAGCCAATTGTTGGTAAGAATTCTAAGTGATTTTGAAAGTGTTTTTTTGGCATAAAATGCCAACATTCTTTTTTCATTTGTACCATTTTAGTCATTAAAGATGGTTTCTTGTCCCGTTTGGATCATTAGGTAGCCCAACGTTAGTACTTTATATAAATTCACATTTTTTAAATAAAACATTTACATAATTATAACTTTTTGTATAAACATTTATCATTTTAAATTCCAGTTTTTAATGCCTACAGTTTTGCTTACAAAATGACCAGCATGGGACACAAAACCACCTTTTAATGTCTCGGTGTACTAAAAAGCAGAATGATACGAGTCTTTTGGTATTGAATGCCAAAAAAAAAAAAAAAAAAAAAAAAAAAACCTTTTTATTTATATGTGAATCAGACCAACTTTGTATATTGATTTTGCAGGTATATGACGGAAAGGAGTTTGCAAGCTATTAGCATTTTTTGTCCCTTTTTGTGTTCACTTAATGTTTCAGATGTAGTTAATATGTCAGAGATGGGTTTGTGTTATCTTGCTGATGGTTGCAAGTCACTTGAGTCACTTTACATTGATGGTAACTACCTCAGGTACTCTCTAAATTTGTAGCTATTTCACAAGTATTAACTTTTTATCTTTGGAAATACTTACGCACTTGGTTTTGAAAAATTTAAAACTGACATAATGACATGTTTTTTCTCTTATTTTACATCTATTTTTCGTAAAACTTCGTATAATCTATTTTTAGTTTTTACACAAATTAGGGAACAATTTTTCATTTTAAATGTTTTTTTACTGCTCATAATGCTTTAAGTTTGTCATTTGACAGTGATGAAGTTGTTGCTGCATTTTTAGAAACTTCGGGAAGATCGTTGAAACACCTTTCACTGAGTAAAATCGGCCAGGTATACATATAGTCTTTTTTGGATTTTGCCTGGTCCGTTTAGAGATGAAACATTGATACCTCTGAAACAAGATAGTCTTCATTTGCAGCGTTTATATTGCACATTTTACAAAGAGCGTGTTTTCATTATGTGCATATTGCTTACTGATTAAAACATCAATTGCAGGTCAGCTTCAAAACTGCATTTGCTCTTACAAAATATGCAAGAAAACTGGAAACTGTAGATCTATCATGGTGCACTAAATTAACTGAGGAAGAACTTGGATACATTATCGACAACTCTTCCTCGCTAAAGCTGCTGAAAATCTATGGATGTACCAAAGTAAGTATGCAACATATGATGCATTCTTTTATATGACAATCTAAGCCTATTTGGGTCTTGCTTGATTCCAAACGGGTTAAATCAGAAAATTAATGGAACAGGTCAAATGGGTTGAATTTAAAAGTTGCCCAAAATTTATTTATATTCATACAGACTCCTAAATTGTTTTTATTTACATAAGATTAAGAATATTATTGTATTATTATTGTTTCAGTAATTCTAATTAACGTTCTTTTTTTAAATGGGTAAAGGTGTTTGCTGGTCAAACCTGGGTTGGCATTACAAAATGACATGTTTCAACCGAAACCTGTGTTGACCCATTACAGCTACCTGACCCACCCATCTTGCCAGCTCTGCTAGCATTATCTTTAAATTATAATCTGTCATCTGGCCAGTGGTCACACTGCAATAACCAAATGTTTTGTTTATGCAGATCGCATATGATTACCGACTCAAAGTCACGGGTTCCCGTATGTTATGTTATACCTTCGAGTTATGAGCTCGTGTCTTTTTTTTTCCTGCAAATATGTTACCAAAAGAATGCTAAAAAGGTTGCCGTATGTGGCTTTTTCCTTCGTTTTTCTCGCACCTATATATGCATATGTCAAAAGTTACAAAAACAATGTTTAATTGTGCTGATTCAAAGTTTGGTGACATCATAGTTAGATCAAATGGTTTCTTATCCAATCTTTACAAAAGAGGATAACTTCGTAACTTTTCTTCATGTTATAAAAACAACTATTGTTTCAAACAGAAGTTGTGTAATTGATTTTCTCTGGGATGGATGGAGTAATACTATCAGGTCTGTATCAACCATGATATTGCATTCCTTTATTCATGCACAGTTGGTGAAAGTAAAAAAGACACTAAAAAGATCGCAAACGCAACTTTAAAAAAAACTTTTGAAGTTTCTGGTTTCCTTCTATGTCTTGCAGATGGGATTAGTGACTTTTACAGTTGGTTTTTTGGTAATAAATGCTACAATTAATAAAAAAAAAAAAAATGTTTTTGGCATACCATAAGAAAGAAATGACTATCTGCAACTGTAAACTTGTGATTTAGAATCATAGGCTGAAACATACATATGAACTTTTCTCCATTCCTTACAAATTCTGAAACACTAAAAGGCTCTACACTTCAAAACAAGTGCAAGAAGTAATAAAATGGCGATGATCCCACCTGAAGAACCTCCGACTCTATATATCCAATAAGGGTCAAACCTTGTAAGACTCTGATCGAAGTAACAAGAAAACACTGCAACGATTATCAAAACCATCAAAAATAGAAGCAAGTAAGTTGAAATGCTAATAAAAGGCTGCTCTTCAAGCTCCAGTTCTTCGATAGTAAGTGGCTTTTTATCGATAAATAGTGGCGAGATAACTGCTATGAGTCCCAAGCTTATAGCAAGTAACTTTTTGCTTGATGAGTGTCTTGTTCCATTTCTCCTGCTTGTGTTTTCATACTCCATTTAGGGTTAAACAAGTTTTTTCAAGCCAACATTTCTTTCTTGTTGTCAGTTATATGTATTGGAATATGATTCCATGGAAAAGATAAAAAAATGCATCAAAATAAGAATTTTTTGAAGATATGGATTCTCTATACCATTAGGAAAATGGTGTAAAAGTTGTAAGCTTTTGGGATTCTTTTTATTGCATAAAAGTGTTGAATTATATTCTTGAAGTAGTTAAAAGTGTTGGAGCTTGCTTTTGAAGTTATAAAAGAGATGGGTGGATATGAATATTGTTTTGAAGACCATATATGTTTAGATTATGTTCGAGTAACTTCATAACAACATAGTATGTTTTGCTAAAAATGGGTTCTTAGATTTGTGTACAAAAAAGCATAATAATAATTATAATGTACTAATGCGCATCACAACTTTATTTATATAGTTGTACATCCATTACATCGTCTGCACATACACCACGAACCAAATGTTTATTCACTTTCAATGTATAGAACAAAAAGAATGCGGAAGTGACAAAATTAATACATCTCAACTTTGAACTTAACAACATAAAAACATTGTACACCAAAGAGGCTACACGGGCTCAAGTTCGTATAAACTATAAGAAAAACTACAATACACAAGCTCAAACTGTTTAATTATCAGTCGATCCCTTTGACCTACTTGTGTCAAACCTTCTGACCCATTTCTTCTGTGACGTTGTAAGATGTGATGTTGTCGTAGGAGATGATGGGTGTGATTCAGATGATGGGTCTTTCTGAGACATTTCCGTGGATGGAAGTTCAGCAGGAAGTGCTGAAGCAGTGCTTGTTAACGCGTTTAGTACAAGAAATGCAAGTATGGGAGAAAGATCTAAAGTCCCTCCAAGTGGTGGAATAAGCCCACGGAAAATGTTTAAGTAGGGGTCACATAAAGTGCTGTACAAACAAAACCAACATTTATAATTGTAAATATTTTAGTGCTATGATCCAGTCAAAAAGACTTGTGAAGTTGTGACTGCGTACAGTTAAATTTAAAAAAAAAAAAAAAAAAATGCTTTTGTTACTAATTAATAATTATAGTGTGAATTTCCAACTTTTAACATAAGAAGAATATTTAAAACATTAACATATATGATTTCGGTAGGCAAGATTCTGGTTTTTGTCATCACTAGGGTATTTTGGATATTTGACTGACAGTCAACCACTTTAATTAAACCATGTGAGGGGGCTGATGATGACCGGAACTGATATATGTATGCAATCTTTATACACTTAGCACTAACTTGAGCTAGAATTGTACTTTATCCACATTAATACCTGAGGGGGCTGACGATGACCGGAGGAGCGTTAGGAAACCACGTAAGAACTAGCCTAGCAACCAACAGCGTATTGTAAATGTTCAAGAAGTTTGAAATACCATTGGTTACCACAAGTCCTGCTAATGAGTCTCCCGGTAGAACGGCAGCAAAATTGTGTTTTGACAGATGGTTTAAACTCCTTCGGTTTCTGTTATTAATCTGAAATACATGACAAAGGCATCAACAAAACAAGGAATGCATAGTTCTCATCGATCAACTAAGTATATTGTCTAATGTCTAGGTAGTTTAGTGTTGCTGTTTTTAGTTTATCTGTATTTATGACTGTGTGACCATGAGTTCACAAAGTCACGTTACTTATACATGATACTGCATATGCTAAACCTCCACGGAAGTAATTAGATGAGTGACTTTCGAAGGGTGTTTGGATTTACGTTTTCGAGCTAATTATATGATTATTATTACTAGAACTAATACTTAGTTTTGAATGTTGGAATAAGCGGATTATGCGTGATTCTGCAACCAAAATGATCATCAGCAGTAAAGTAAGATTACTGATTTTCCCCATTCTAATTTGAAAACAACACTTTTAATCAATTTGTCTTACTTCCTAGCATAAATTACCTTATCATTACAGCTTAACTTCAAACAAGCACATCCAAACACAATCTCTTACAGCATGTTGATCGTCTGATTCTCATTATATAATATCACACAATCAACGTCAAAACGAACATCCAAACATTCCTTTATCAAGTTAATCACATAAGGGAGGTGACTATCATAACCAAAGTGTGGGAGGTCACAAGTTTAAATCTTGCTTGGTGCAAACAAACCTGGAGTGGCCACGCCAACCTCCCAAAAGGAAGGTTTACCTGGTTTAAGTCTATTTGACGATGGGCTTAAACACCATGGATTAGTCGGAAAAAAGTTTGGAAACCATGATTACCAACAAAAAAAAACTTAAGCTGATAGCCGAAACCACAATAACTTAACTTAGACTAGTCTCTACGGTGGGTGGCGCACCACCACCACCTCACCCTTCCACGCACTATCTCCACTCAAAACAACCTAGACCACGAGCCAAGCTTCCAGATTTTGCACTATATTGGTGGTCTGCACCACCGTTATACAAACCAAGGAAAACGGGGGCTTTAATTCTTATTTATTTAATTTTTTATTGTATTTTGGGGTATTTTGGGGTTTTTTAAAAGGGTCAAATTGCCCTCCGGTAAATATATTAACCAAAAAACAATGAGGTTCAGGCAATATGGCAAAACACCATATTGTGGGGGTATGTTTGTATAAAGCGGGGTATTTTTATAGTTTTGGTTTGGTGGTGACCATAAAAGGTAAAAGGTGGTTGGGTTGGTGGTGTGCTAAATGGTGATGTTGCGCTGATGTGGAGGTGGCGGTAATGGTGACCATAGAAACTAGTCTCAACTTAACTAATGTTCTCACAAAAAACTTCATTTTACTCCATATATAAAATTAACTAATCCTACGGATAACGCCATGTAACACCATTACATTCTCAATTACGAGTATCTAAGTGTAAAAAATGTACCACATACACATAAAACAGTGCATTGGCTCCGCTAAATTCACTACTTTTTATAAAGCAAACTAATAGTCTCGCAATATATACAATTATACATTACAGCTTGGTTAAGGAGCATCTTACGCATACCGCTACAATAACTATACAGCATAAACTCACAAATTACAATTAAAAAACTTTTAGTAACAATACCTGACAAAAGTTATGGTACTCATGATACACCTTACTAAAAAACTCATTTCTCAAAGCAAGTTTCTGAACAACACCAACACATTCTTGAACAGTGTCATGAATACTAGAAACAATATCATGGGATGTTTGGGTAAGCAATGTTTGGATATTTGGAATGGGTTTTTGGTTGGAATGATTTGTGGAAATGGGTTTGAAGAACAAAAGTGATGAAGGGCTGATAATGGATAATGGGATGTCTATTTTGGTGGGTTTGGTTTCATTATGAGAATGCATTGTTTCAATGTTTTTGTTTAGTGGTGAGGAAGTGAGGATGAAGAAGATGGGATTTGAAGATGATGTTTGTGATTTTTTTCTTGTGGTGGTTAAAGTGGGTAACTTCTAGGGGTGTTAAAACGTATGACCCGACCCATACCCAACTAAAACTATTCGGGTCTAGTTACTCGGGTCTAGAATCTTATTCGGGTCAACAAGAATAAGTCGAATACTAAATATGATCGGGCATCGGGTTGAATATTTTTACTAAGTCGAATTCAGGTTGGCCCGTTTAACTTGAACAAGTTTCTTTTTTTTTAATATGAATTTACAAATTATGTATCTAAACTAGGTGGTACAACTAGGTAATTTTATGATTATTTTCTTATATTCGGGTTGATTCGAACTTGAATAGATCCGATCTTGACCCAAAACCTCATTAACTCGAATTCAAATAAGGTTGAGTTAGGGTATGCTATTTTTAGCCTCGACCCGAACCCGACCAACCCGACTCAATTAACACATGCAACTTTTATGAAGCGGTAACATTGGTATAAAAAAATACTAACTTGTTTTGTTCAGTTCTTTTTTTTAGACTAAAAAAACTTAATTTATGCATCAAGGCTCATTTGGTTTGTAAACGGGTTTAGGATTTAGATTTGAATTTAATGTATTAAAAATAAAATATATTATAAAATGATAAATTATTATTTTATAAATTTATACTACTTGAGGTCCACATCAAAAATAAAAAAATAATTAATGGAATTTGCAAATTGTTGTGAGTGGTGTCTCCAAATATGTAATTATTATTTCAAAAGATATGATTTTGGTGGGTTTTGTGTATGGTAAAGTTTAAGGGGGCGTTTGGTTTGTAGGTATAGAATGAAGAAATACTTTCATTCCTAAAATAGTTGTTAATTTATGGGTTTGGTTTTTGAAAATGGGTATGAACCCATAAAAATAAGCATTTTTTATACCCACTTGGTGGTGGGTTTATAAACCTATTACATATCTGTATTTATAGTCATTATTATATACATACCAAACACCTCCTAAAGATTTGAAGGTAAAATCCTAAACTTGTAAGGTCATAACAAACAAAGTCTATTAATCACATTTTCCAAAGCCATAATCCTCTCAAAACAAACTGGCCCTTAATAATTTGAAACCGAAAATAGTTTAAAAAAACAACCTTATGGTAATATGACACGAGAAAATAAATAATGTGAAAAACAAAATTAAAACAAACTTCTTTTTTGTAAGCCCATATAGCCCAAAAAATAAATCATAAGTACATAAAAAAAAACTTATATCATGAAAACCAAAAAATAGTACTTGAATTTTAGAGTCCGTATAAAGTAGGCTTTTTAATTAGGGTAAAAGCCATAAAATAGCAACGTATTTTCTAAATTTTACAGAGTTGAAACACTTACTTTTTTTATCAACATTTAAGCCATCAAAACTTATTTTCTTTGTCCTGATATCAACAACTTTCCATATGTATATTCCACGTGTTATTTTTATTTATTTTAATTATTAATAATTGTCAAGTAATATTGATACCCTGCTATAATAACCCGACCCGTATGATCCATAAACACTTTACCCAAGCCAACCCCAGTTTCTAACCTAATTGAAACACAGTCCCTATTTCTTAAAAACAAATCCCCAATTCATAAACCCTAATTTCTACCCTAATTGCTTGATGTCGTCATCTTCTTCCAATGTTTCAAAGCATGTTAACCTTCCAAATGAGTGCAATTATGAGCTTCTTGTCATGTCTCTCACCTCTTCGACCCCATCAAACCCTCGCTAGGCGTTTTGTTTGTTGCCCTAATGTGATATGTAAGTAGCTTGAATCTTCCTGCTTAACTCTTTTATGGTAATCTTATATATTGTTATTTGCGTAAAATGTGTAAGGAATTGTACAAAATGGGATTGGTATGATCCCGAGTTAGATAATGATTGGTACAAAGGTCACTTGTATGAGATGTATAGGTCTTCGACTCCAAATCAAAGGGTTCAAGTGCAAAATGAAGTAAGTACCAAGAAAAGTTCATGTTCTTCTTTGTTGAAATGGAGCAACTAAAGGTTCAATTGAAGAAAAGTCAAAAAGTTGTTTAATTTGAAGTCAATTGTGGTCATGATTGTATTGGTTTGGTTTATGTTTTAATGTAATAGGGTAAGGTAAGGTTTGATGTCTTTTGGTTGTAGCAGATCAGTTTAGTAGATCAGTTGGGGATAGTTTAGTTGTAGTATGTAGTATGTAATGAAATGTAATGTTTTAAGATGGTCAAAAGCATTCAAAGAAAGATCATCTTGTAATGAAATGTAAGGTTTTGCTATACATGATGTTTCAAGTGCAGTATCTGTAATGGCTAAAATACTGCAATGGCAATAAAGAGAACCAAATGAGACTAAAATACTGCAAATGGATAAAGAGAACCAAATGAGACTAAAATACTGCAATGGCAATAAAGAGAACCAAATGAGAGTAAAATACTACATATACTGCAATGGCAATAAAGAGAACCAAATGAGACTAAAATATTGCATATGGATAAAGAGAAAAGCATAAAAGAGAAGCATCAAATGAGACTAAAATACTGCATATATTGATTCTTTCAAGATGGTCAAAAGCAACCCACATGGTCATTACAAAAGATACCCCAAAGCATGTGCTCACATGCTTTTGTGTCCATCACTACTGGCATTGTTTTTTGGTCCACCATTACTGTCCAAAATTAAACCAACAAATATGCAGTTTTCCTAAATATTCATTACAGACAATGAAAACATAGTTATTCAGAATCAGATACTGCAAATGCTTTATCAGGAGTAGAACCAGTTCCCTCTTGGTCAAACTAATATGCTTTGCTCATTTGCATTTTTTGATTCTTTCAGATCTGCCACGATTCTTGTGATAAATCCTTTGACCATTGACAAATGATTTCTGGAGCCACTTGTTCATGTTCCTGATTCATATTAAAACATTGTAATTAAACTGTTATATTAAAACATTGTAATTGCAATTAAACTGTTATGTAAATAAATGTTACCTTGTGAGAATATGATATTATTGTAATGCCTTGGCCATCATTCAAACAAAGATCATCTTGTAGTAGAGAAATAAACCAACCCCAATTCTCTGCATTTTCTACCCTCACCACAACCCATGCAATGGGATACATTTGATTGTTTGCATCCCTTCCCATAGCTGTGAGTAATTCACCCCTACAGGTATGTTTCAAGAAACACCCATCAAGCCCAATTACCTTTCTACAACCTGCTAACCATCCATCTTTTACCCCTTTGAAACAAATATACATCCTTTTGAAAAACACACTGCCATTAGAAGACTCATCCACATCCAACCTACATGTAGACCCAGGGTTGGTTTCTAAAATAGCATTCCTATACTCATATAGCTTACTGTAGTGCTCTATTAGACCACCCTCATGATCATATAATGCCCTCTGCTTTGCCCTTTTGCACTGACCTAAACTGACATGTATCATAAATTTCTCTCTAATGTCCTCTTTCATTTTTCTGTAAGGAATATCAGGATCAGCTATGATTTATTTTTGCATATTGGCCTGCAATGCACTTATAGTTCACAAGAGCACCCAAGTTGTAATTCCTTGAACATTTATGATCAGGAATAAGGGACTTTATTTGAAAGGAGTGTTCATTAGACATCCATGAAGCATATAGTCTAAAAGGACAGCAATTACCCTTCTTGAGAGCTGAAACCTTCTTGTTCCCTCCTTTACTTGTACCTTCTCCACAATCATTCTCAACCCTAACCCTCTTCTTCAGTGGTTTCTTCTTCACTGATTTCTTTTTTACCTTATTGCTCACAACATTTTCACCTTTTTTTAATAGAGCTTTTTTCTCATTTGCCATCAACCTATCTTTGTTACCTTTTTTACCTGCACATCTACCCTCATCAAAATTCCTACCACAAGATACCAAAATGGACCTCCAATCATTCTTCATGTACCATAATCGATAGCCATTTGCTACACCATAGTTGGTCAAAGCAAATTTTAGTCATGAGAGTCCTCATACCTCATACCTACGATTGGTTCCATCTTATTCCAAGGTATATCGGGGTTAAAACTTGGATAAACTACACCTTTCTTAACCTTGTAAGCAGGTCTATTGTGTGCCGGTCGATCTTCTTCGGTTCTTGTCTTGCTGTGGACTTGTCTATGAACATAAGTTCTAAATAAACCCTTATCACCGTAAAGCTTATTTAGAAAAGAATCTTTGTACTAAAATCCTTAATTACTACATCATCAACCTCATTCGAAAGTCAACATAATCTACTTCCTCACCATCACTAGTATAGTTATCATCACTATCCTCACATTTTCATCCTTATCTTCCATCTCAAGTAAATCTAAAACATCATAATCAATGTGTTCAAGGTAAATATCCATCTTAAACCCATTCTCATAACCAACTTTCAACATTTCGTAAACATCATTATCGGACTTAAGTTCCTTTATACCTAACTTCAATGGGGTATTCGCTTTACAATAATACAACCTATAAAATGACTTTTGGAAATAACCTCAAGATTTCCACAAGGTTTTCATAGGACATACCTTCAAAATCCACATCCGATATTTCTTTCATATCACCTTTGAGTATCTCAAAGGTCCACCATTAAACATGCCATCATGACCTAATATAAATGGTGAAAACACCATTCTTTGATTTTTTCTTCTTGGTTCACCGAAAATTGTGGTTTCAAAAGAAATTAGGGTCTTACATAAATACACTTAAAAATTAAAATTAAACATTGTATACGGCATACCTTTAGTCATCTCGCTTGTTTGTTCAAATCAATTACATGAATTTTAGCGTGTAAAGTTGAAAAGAAATTAGGGTTAGGAGGATTTAATAAAGTGGGAATGACGGGGGATAATGAATTGGGGGTAAAATAAGGTTTCTTTATAAGCGAGAAACTGACGTGTGTTTTTTTTATTGACTAGGATAATATACCTTTAATTAATACACGTGGAGCTACACGTGGAAAATAAGACAAGTTTTTGTTGAAGTCGGAACACTTTTTGAAAGTTTGATAAGAATCGTTGATAATAAAAAAGTAAGTGTTTCAACTCTGTAAAATTTAGAAAGTACGTTGATATTTTATGTCTTTTACCCTTTTAATTACAAAAACATTAATACTACGACTTCTTTTAAAAGCATTTCTCTAATCCGATTACTCTTACTCCATTAACTTACGTAAAAGTCCACCAGACCTTTGATCTGCTTCATATCACATGTTAGCCAGAAAATGAAAAACCCAGCAAATTTATGGTGATTTTTTTAACGACAACTAACTACTTCTCAATACATTACAGACTATCTCACATGTCAGCTCACAATCATTTAATCGAAGATTTTCTCTCATAATAAAATAAAAAGTATCATTGAGAAACAAACTATTTGATAGGAAGATAATAAGTTAAGGGTTTGATATACATATCTAGTTTTATTTGCCGAAAATCTTCAGCAAAAGAGCAAGCATACATCATATAATGAACTTGAATCAACGTTAATTAACCTTAGCGTATCATGATCCATGTAAGATAAGACGGACTTTACATTGACCATAACAGAAGCTAATAATTACTCTCGGAAAATATATCGTTAAAGGCTAACGGCGCAACTTGTTGCTAGTTTGCTTTCCAAATCTATAATACTTAAAGCTTATCCCCTTAATTTAATGTGCAAGGGGTTGTGCACAACCAAAAGTACAGTACATACATGTCTATGCACACCAAATAACTACAACTCATTTCGCTTTAGAGGTCGTCATATTCAATGCATTCAATTTGGTTTATGAAGAGGCTCGAATTGAATCTATTGAATAGGGGTTACGATTAGTCTATCATATAAATATACACATATCAATAAATAGGGTTACGGTATACAAATTGGCTACATGATTATAAAACCAAAAGATTAGTGTATTGATTATTCAACTCTTTCAACTTTTTTTTTAAGTATAAATAGCACAATTCAGTAGGCTCACAACTCATTCTTCCATCGCCACAGCTACCGAACCGGTGTCAACATCAACTGTTTCCGCCCCCGGCCTGACACCACCGAGTCTTAATTTTAGAGGTGGTGTTTCGAGCTTGGGTGGTTTCGTTGTTGTTTTGGACTGTTGATTCGGTTATTGCTGTTGATGGATTTGTATTTGATGGTTCATTATCAAAAAAAAAAAAATAACAACAACCGACATCAAGAACCCATCAGCTCACGATCCACAATCAACCTCAATAAAAAACTCTAATCTATAACCCATCTCCATAACCATCTCACGCTTACCTACAACAAACAAACATTCAAAATCGAAAGTAAATATAATTTTTAATTTCTTTAATAGTAACAGACTTTTGAGAAGTTCATTAACATGACCCGCTCTCTCCTCAACACTCAATATCATTTAAGACTCGAACTCTTAAAAGATAAATACAATTAAATCATCTCTATATTCTTTCGTGAGTCAAACATAAATATCGGACCTTGAAGGTCAAACGAAAGAAACCACCATCGATTCATTCTTGAAGCATAGCTTCAATTATATCCGAATCTAGAAGATAAAGAAGAATAACAATTATGTTATTCTTTTCTTAGTTCGCTCAAATGAAACACAAGAATAAACAATATTAACTACCCGAGACCCCAAGAAGGATCTTCAAGCATTTAAACACTTTCTTGATTCATCTTACGCAACTAATGAAGATATAGGTGGCGACCGTTGTGTTTATGTGTGATGTTTGAGTGATCGGTTATTGATGCTAGATGATGAAAATGAGATTAAGATTAGTCTTGATCGGTTTGGTGGGCAAGATGATTTGTTTGGTGAGATAAAGGCGGATCAACATAATAAAGTTGTTTTTAAGGTTATTGTTGTGAGACAAATTAGGCAATATATCATGTGTTGGATCGGGTTAGTATCACACGACATTGGGCTTGGTGTTTTGGTACTTTTAGTCAAATTATTATTAGATGATTAGCATTTTATCTATAAGATACGAGTTATATATGCATGCATATATATATATCATTAGTGTAGCTGTGTAAGTCTATAACTGTAGATTCCATTTCATTTGTCGTTCGCAATCCATCAATGGATCACCTCCTTCACGAAACTCCTATCTTCATAGGAGAATTTAATATGTTCATACCAAACGCAACATCAATTCAAATCCAACAAACTTCATGCATATTTGTTGTCCAACAACCGATATTTAGTTATCAAGTACAAGTATTTATGATATTTGGTTTTTAAATGTTATTTAACAATAATATTATATTGAATATTGCAATCAACACATAACAATCCAATTTGTTTTATATTGTTCAAGGCAGCCCAAGTTATACATTGTTGTATATTTTAGCTTAACAATCGCTATAACAACTCAAAGAATTTACTCATACATTACTTAAATCAACAATTATATACAATTTGTGCAACGACGGGTTTACCATATAACATGTGAATTGTAACTTTTTAATGTAAAGAAACTATTTTAAATACAAAAGTTATGATAACATCACAACTTAGAAACATAATAACGAAAATTATTACCAAACATTACACTACGAACAAGACTACAAACAAGACTCGAAAAACAAACACAAAGAACCCAGTCTATTCATTTTGTGTAACAATCTTCAAAGATTTTTTTGTAAGAGAACCAACCCCATCATAGATATATAAGAAATAATACTTCTTATTAAATATTCAAAACTTAAAAGAAATATCAAAACAAAAATTATATAGCCCAAATCAACTAAAATAAATCCAATACATTACCTATAACTAATTACATAAAAATTATCCTACAAACATAAAATAAAATAAAAAACAATAACAATAAAAAAACTATAAACTTCTCAAAAGGCATCTAAATGCAACCATGTGCACATATTCAACCATTGCTTGCACACCAATAAATACAATTTTTCATGAATGGTTTAAAGTGGAGAGGATTTGTGCACTAATCAAAGTACAGTACAACCAATGCATTGCACACCAATCTATCTATACTACTAAAAGATTGAAGTGCTTAATTTAATGTGCAAGAGTTTTGTGCACAAAATTAAGTACTGGTGACAAACATGCCAATGCTCCACAAAAGCTCTCAATTGAATGTAATGAAATGAAGGTGAATATGAAATGTTCTTTCAAGGCTACAACATTCATGTATGATCATTAATCTGAGGTATATGAAGAAACATGAAGTTACATTGTGATCATTACTTGAGGTATACAAAGAAACACCGCATTTAGTTGTTGTAACACTTCAAACATTCGGCTATGAAAATTAGTTAATTATTCGACAAATAGCACGCAGATCGCACAGGTTGTATAAAATACCATGAAAATAACACACACAAAAAAAAAAAAAAAAATAAAAAATAAAAAAAATAAATTGAGAATACATCATCTTCACGTGCATGTTGCACAAACCATAAACGCATAAAATCGTGCAATTTATAAGAGCAAAAAACATAACAAAAGTGACAAATAAATATGGAAAATAACGAATATATACATAATTCATATTAAAATATTAAATAAACTACTTTAAATACAAAACTTATTAGCACCTACTTTAAATAAACATAACAAAAGTGACAAATAAATACTCAACTACTTTAAACTCATTCATTTTTTTAGCATTTGACTCTTCCTCACGAACACCGTCTTTAGCTTGCTTAAACAAATTAACTAACTTTTCAAGCAATACACGATGCCTCTCTTGAGTCTTTCTCAAAGCATCAATCGAATCTAAAGCTACGCCACGATGACCTAACGCTCCATGTTCAAAATCATCGTTGTTTTTGCCATTACACGCCTCAAATGATGACAACAATCAAAAAGCAACTTTGATAATGCATCATCTTCACATGCCTGTTGCACAAACCACAAACGCATACAATCATGCAATTTAGATGATCCTGAAATATTCATCAAATTCTCTAACAACTCAAAATTTCCCATTGAAGGGTACAAATAGTTATATAATTCCAAATAACAAAAGTCACAAATAAATAAACAACAAAACACTTATGTAACTTACTCAAATTAAAATACTACATGTGAAAAGACTATGTTAATAAAAACTTTTAATGAAAATAAAATAATATAAATACAAAAGTAATTATAACATTATTAGGCATCTAAATATAGATTCCACTAAAATAATATAAACTAAAGTAATAATAACATTATTAGCCATCTAAATAATAAATACAATGCAACTTCTTTAATAGGTATCTAAATACCTTCATATACAACATTACGGATAAAAACATCACCCCTCAACCACTAGACCGTGCATCGCACGGGTTGAGGGTAGCCTCGTCTATGTAAATTTAAATTAATTTATTGATGGTTAAACTTTATGTTAAGTTTATAACCTCTTAAAGACTCCATCCATCCTAAAATTATTGTCCCCATTTGACTTTTTAAGTCTTTATTTCTCTACTTTGACCCTAAGTATATTTGATAGTGTTACATAATACTTGACAAAAAAAAAAAAAAAAAAAAAAAAAAAAAAATTTAAAACTCAATTCATTCATGTATTTTTCATCAAGTATAATATAACACAACAACAATACTTAAGGTCAAAGTTTAAAAAGAAAGACTGAAAAATCAAACGGGGACAATAATTTTGAGAAGGAGAGAGTATCAAACATAACACACCTAGAACATTGAGTTTTTACGTTTGAGTTTGTCAGTTTAGAAAAGAAATACCTTTCATAAGTGATTTCTGTTGTCGATTTATTAGAAACAAGATATTTCACCAACCTATACTTAGAGAGCGTTAATCAATAAAAAAATCTATACTACTATATAAAGAGTTTAGGACCTTCTAAATAAGGAAGTCTTAAAAATTTTAAAACAAAAAAAATTACTATAAAAAAGATTTCAATAGCTTGTTATATACACACACTAGCTTATAAACCCGTGAAATTCACGGGGTTTTACAAAAATGATTCATTAAAAAGTTAAGTATGTGAATAAAGTAATAAACAACACCGAACGATATAACTTCTATTTTCTTTTTAAAGGAATAATAGATGATAAGTTAACGATCCTATAAACGATTGTGTTTGTAACTATTAATATAATCAACGTCCATTCATTGTCGTCTCCAAATTTGATGATCTTCAGAAGCAAATGTATGTAGCGAGCGTTAATGAAGTGATAAGTCATGTCCATTCCGTCAAAGAAGCGTCACTAAGGTTACTTAATGACTTGTTTATTACGAAGTTAGACTCAAGAAATACCCACTTTAGTATAAGCTAATGTTATATATAGAGCTGCTACTAAACCATTGTGTAGTTTGTTATGTATCAAGTAGCCTTGTTCGTTATATACACGAACAAAGAAGAAAAAACATCAAACAAACATTCCGTAAGTAAAACTTTTCATTTCATACAATACGTAAACAAACTTGCTATTCTGTGTTTATTTTGTGTGATATGCAAAAGCGATCACAATGTTTGTGCTAAAGCTTCATTTAATTTTAATCATGATGGAAAAAGTAATCATCTGTGTCGTGTCAAAGATCATGGGAGTTGTTTGATTCGTGCATCAACCTTGCTAACCTTGACATCCTTTTCCGCTACTCTTCATTACCATATTGACAGACATCGGTGAAGAATTAACAAACATGCCGGTTAGTACTAATAAACATATAAATATACCTTATATCTAATGTATGTGAAAAGTGTATATGATGTTTCACAAAATGTTTTCAAAATTTTCAACCCGTCCTTGTTTATAAATTTCACCATCTATCTTCACGTTTCGTTCTTAACCCATGCAACTATGACATATATTAGAAAGTTCAAATGAGCAAATTAATAATTTGGTAACATGGAAAATATTTTGTGGTTATGAATTAATGAGAATTGGAAAATAGATCTTTGTTATTCTGAGAATGATGAATAACTCGAAAGGATACTACAAATAGCTCGGACATGTTCTAATCTAATGATAGTTAATATAGTCTACTATACTTCTTAATGGGTGTATGAACGACTTGTATGGCGTAAGTATCATACATCGAAAGCAAGGATAAAATTGGTTATAATTATAAATGGACATATATTCTACTACTCTACTATCAATCCTAGTGAACAAAGTAGGACACTTCTATTTAGCAGCAAGACCCAAAACAGTTTCACACTTTTCTGCTCAAGTATATCAGCAATCAAGTTGCGATGGCACGATTTTATTTGTGTCAATATGTACGTTTGCACGTCGATACATTTTAGAAAAGAAATACTAACAAAAAACCCAAATAACGTGTTATTAACCTCCCATGTTGTTCATTTGTTATAAAAATGAAAACACTTCATCTCTGTTAACCTCTTGGGGCTGGTAAATGAAATGTATATTGACTTTTATCAGATATGATGTGAACCAAGTCAGATAAAATCCATCAAAATACCAAAACGAATTGTACATGATCGTTGAAACATATGTTATATGGTAGCTAACCAAAGGTTTTCATCTTTCAAGCAAAAGATGTATCTTCAAGATAAATGGGACTGCTATGATTCCCTTCAAATTTTAATGCATGATGCAAAGGTTTTTTGGTAATACTATATGAATATGTAACATAAAAGAAATTGAGGTTGTAAACCAAGAATTAAAAAAGTGTGGGTTCATTAAAACTTATGATGCAAATGCATCAACCAAGTCAAATTATTCAGCAAAACATTCAAGTCAGGGTGTCCGAATGGGTTCAAAACAACGAAAATTAACAAAAGAAAAAGTTCAAACATTAACTCAATTAATCCTTCTCGACCTTTGGATGAAGCAACGTCCTAATCGTATTTGATTCTTCATCCGTGAACACACCATCTTCCTTAAGCACAATGGTTGAACTTTTATATTGCTAAAGAATAGAGCACCAACCAATCAAACTATGGTAAAAACCTAATCATATAATCAAGATAACGATACAAAGGAATACCAAACAAACTGTATTTACGCATCAATGGCAGTTACATTGTGTTCTTTAGTTTCGTATAGGAGTGAAAGTGAATGTAAGTGAAAGAAAACTAAAAATTATTTTCGTTCTTTAGATTTTTTAGGGAAGGGTGTAAAAGAAATCGGAGGGAAAGGGGGGATGGTTTGGTCCCAAAATGTCCAGTTCAAAATGGGATGAAAACGAACTAAAGTTGAGATTTGATATTAAAATTATCAAATTATGCTTGCTAATTTATTAACCCTATCACCTTTATCACTCCACTGGTCCACCATCTATGAGGAAAAAATTGAAAAGTCGCAAATCTTGAGGTTCCAGTTAGCGCTTGCTAAGATGTTTTTAGGTTTTAGATATGGCTGAAACATTTTTGCTGCAAATGAATTAAATCACGTTTAGAACAGACAGAAAGATAGCAAGGAATAACTACTTGAAACGAATGAACATATTCTTGAATGAACTGGAAGTGACGTGAGCTCCAAAACAACCCTATAAGAAGTTTAGATAAGGACTCCAAACTGCCCTATAAGCTGTTAAAATAAGCACTTCAAACAGCCCTTATAAGTAATTTAAATAAGCACTCCAAAATGGCCCTGTAAGAAGTTTAAATAAGGAGTCAAACAACCCCTATAGGCTATAAGTATATTAAATAAGAACTCCAAAACAACCCTATAAGTAGTTTAAATAATCTAAACAGCCCCTATATCTTATTAAGAAAAGTTTCAAAAGCGACCCATTTTAGAAAATTGGTACTTACTTTAGCTTGGGTATATATTATCTACTCGATGACCCATTTCATTCTAGAACAACCCTATTAGTTTTAATATAAGCACCAAGAGCTCGTATAAGTAATTTAAATAAGCACCCAAACGACCTTCTATAAAAGATGAGATAAGGACTCCAAACGACCCTATAGACTATAAGTGTTTTAAATAAGCACCCAAAACAACCCAGTAAATAGTTTAAATAAGCTCCAAATGCCCCTTCTATCTTATAAAAAATGTTTTAAAAGCGACCCATTTTAGAAAATGGGTACTTTTTTAGCTGGGTATCTATATACTATGGGTTTCGTAATTAAAACATCGATGTGAACTCACGTGCACGAAGAGTAGAACACCTTAACATGTATACGAATGTTAGGATTCCCGCTTAGGTGGATCCATGGATAATAGGTCATTAAATACATAACAGTGGCTCAAGAAAGTTATCAATCATAACAGAAACTAAGAAAGATCCAAATGCTGCAAAATGTCAGATAATTGAGTATATTGAGATCATATTTACAATTTTATTTCAAACGAAAACACCTAAACGCAAAAGAAAAAATATTTACCTTCTAATAGAAAACGAACTTGAGTTGTCATTTATGTTGCTCTTTTTGGTCCATGTTTTGACCAATTCCAAACATGCATCCACCATTAACAAACTAAAAACAAAACAAAAAAAAATCCAGAAACATCCTTAATAAGAGCACGTTTCAATTGGATCAAACAAAAACCACTTACCTAATGAAACATTCAAGTATGGAAATAAGCTTATGTGCTCTGATGAAACATTCATGTATGGAAATACAATATAAATTTTTTGATACATCTACAATGCTTACTTTGGTATTTACTATTTAGCAAGAGGGACTGGCGTTAAAACTAACATGCAATTATTATTTACATCAGTTATCAATATGCAGATAATGAAAACATGATATTATCAAGTTACAATGCACATGCAAAACCGTACGTGTCTTTTGTGAAACTGAAAACATTGTACTACTGTAGATATTTAAATTATAGGCAATTCCCAAAATAATTCAGTAACTTACTTCAAGAACTAACTCAATTTTTGTAGCATTTTATGGAGTAGGTGGTTTGCAAATACCATTTATCTATAGAAGAAGGGTTGTAACAGTCAAACAACACCCTTTATAAAGACATGTTGGACAACGATCTCATCATAATTCATTATAGAGTGAAATAAGATTTAAATTTCAAAAAAAAGTGAGTGTAAAGTAAAAAATGATATTTTATCAAACACTTGGTGTGTAACATTACCGACATAAATTCATTTCATTTCCACCAAAAACTCCAAAACAACAAACAAATGTAGTGATTAAATCAAATGCCTAACAAAAGTTTTCAAGCAAAGAATTACGAATGGATTTTTTAATCGAATATTCATGCCTTCAAAATAGTTATTCTTCATCAAGAGTTGATTAATAGATATACAACTTACTGGTGTTGATGATGAATAACAAATCATTATATGTCACGAAAATTATAAACAAAACAAAACCCATATAGTAAATCAAAGCGTAACAACAAATAATCAATATATTTAATTGCAATTACACAACCTTGATCTCTAAAACCCCTTGATGAGTGTGTAAATACTCATCATTTTTTGTCAACTGAATCGCAAAACATTTAAAAATGCTCGAAATGCATAAAAATATCGAAAATATCTCAAAATTGCATTTTATGTGTTTCGGATGCAAAATGTTTAAAATCGATGAAAAATGAGCTAAGTTTGCATAATTGGCGCTTCAGTCCCCAAGTTTCAAAATTGTCGAAATAGTCCCCGAGCACTTATTTTAAAAAGAAAAGTCACCAAAGGTCCTTTTAAAATCATAAGTTGTCAAAATTAGTCCTTTGGTGAAAAATGTCAAAAGTTTTGAGAAATTACAAGTTTGGTCCTTCAAGTTTCAAAATTTGGCAAAAATAGTCCTTGGAAGTTTGAAAATGTCTATTATGGTCCTTGTACTATTGAAACTTGTCATTTTTGGTCCCTTGGAACAACTTTGATAAATTGGCAGCTTTGGTCCCTTGTTTTTCAGAAATTACACATTGGTCCTTGTTATTAAACAAATACCTTTTGGACCTTGACCCTTTGGACCATTTAGACCCCGCCAAACCTGTGACCCCTTCCTTTTGGCCCTTCCTTTAATATAACCCCGGTCAACTTTCATGGTCAAACAAACACACTCCCGCCACTGTCTTCTCCCACCTGCTTGCCTGCATACACTCAACCTCACCCATCCTTCCAGCTCAACTCTCCTTTCCATGTTCCCCCCACCTCAACAACCATCCAAGAAGCATTTAATGATCCCCCCCTTGCACTCAACCCCAACTGGCATATATCCATTTTGGCGCCAAAAAGTGATCAAACGGCTAAAATCTTCTCAACTGATCCAATGGCCAAGATGAATGGTGGGATGTGCTCAGAAACAAGTGGCAAGATATTTCACATATAAAAAGAGATGAAAGAGAAGCAAAGGGAGTAGTACTTAGTTTTAATTTTCATATGTATGTCGTTTTTAAAATTTCTATGTCTTAAATAAGTTCTAAGTTGTAATTCCAAGTGTTATTGTATGAAACTTAGTTAATCCAGTGTATTGAAACTACTTTCAAGTATTAATTCCAAGTTTGAGCAATTTTCATGTTTGGTCAACGAAAGTCAAACTGTGAAGAAATATAGTCAAGTGGTGTTAAGATTAACTTTAGTTGTTCAAATTGCTTTCATAAGCTGTTATAAGCTCTTCAATAGCTTATTAATGGATTATATAGGCTTTTACTCAGATTTTACTCAAAATTCTCATTTGGTCAACTAAAGTCAAAACCGGATGTTCATGGGAAAATGGTTCTGAGTCTTTGAATGGTGATTAATGTGGGTACATATTGATCTAAGTTGGGTTGTTAATCGGTGTTGAAAGTAGCTCATTGGATTTATTTAGCATGTCATTGTGACAGACTCATGTAAGTTCTGTTTTCATACCGTTTCATAATGTCTCTTATGCATCATGATGTTTAATGAAATTAGTGATGAGTTGTTGATCAATTTGCCTCATTTAGGTATGGCAGTCCGAATTGATAGTTGCGAGCTTTCAAAGATTAGTTTAGAATAGACAAATGGCATTTTAGAATCTTAAGTAGTGTTTGGATGCAGTGAGTAGTCTGTGATAGAGGTTGTTTAAGTGTTAGAGTTTTGTTGCAAAATATTAGTTTAGGTTCATTTAGTCTAATTGTTGCATAAATTTGCACCTTAGAACATTTTTAGTCAAATCAGCTTCAAAACTCATTTGATTTTCATATCATTGGGTATTAAGCTCTCATAGGTTACATATAGGTCTAAAATTAGTTAAAATAGCTTAATATAGATTCAGTATAACATTTAACATCAAAACCAGTCAATAAATTTAAATCAAATCTCAAATAAGTCAACTTTTCATTTCTGTCAAAAAGTCAAAACTTGCACAACTCAGTTTTTCACCAACCTAAGTGATTTTTTAGAGGATTCATTTCTGGCTCAAAGCTTTTGTAACTTTGGGATTAATAACTTAAACTGGTCTAGTTTCCATAACTGATTTTTGCAAAATTTTACAAAAGCTTCTTAATCTCCAAATCAGCTTGTCAAAAAGGTCAAAAATGCCCTGTGACAGAGCAATATCACCAGAGCAGTTTCTCAGCTTCTTGCAGAGCTTGTCACAAGCTCAATAGAGCTTATCTTGGTCCGGTCTTTGGTTTATAAGTAGCTAGCTGTGTCTACTCTAAGTTCCAACATCTGCTTTTTGAGTTTTAGCTTATTGAGTAGCTTATTTTCTAGCTACAAAGTAGACATCAAAACTGTTTTGGGCACTTGAGATTTTAAAACATCAAATCATGGCAGTGAGCACTTAAGAGGTTTAGGTCAGTTGTATTTAGTTTCTTTTAAGTAGTTTTAGCATTTTATAGCCTCTGTGATAAGTTGGTGGTCTTTGGTGTTCATTTGCTTATTTCAAGTGCTTATTACTTAAGCAGTTTCACTGCAGCTTCATATTCTCTCACACAAGCTACTGTTTTCATATTTTTCTTAGATTCAGTATATTATTTTAGACTTTTCTTGAATTTTTCATATTTTTCTAGCACTGTTTGCTATTTTTCTTCATTTAAAACAGTTTTTAAGCCTTTTAATTAGCTTTTAATACAATTAAATCAGAAAAACTTCAAAAAAAATAAGTTTTCATTTTCCTAGGTTCGAGATAAATATAAAAAGTAAAAAAATATTTTTCCGTTTTTCATAGTTTAATTTGTAATTTTAGCAATTTAATTAGTTTTAAATAGTTTTTAATTCATAGAAAATAGAAATAATCGTAAAAATACAAAATTAGTTTTGAAAATTCTCTTTAGTTATTTTAGATTTTCTAAGTCATAATTTCATTTTTCTAGCTTTATTTCATATTTTCTTGTATTTTAGGTTATTATTAAATAAGTAGAAATAGTTTTTGATTAATAATAATTAGATAAATAGTTTTAAAAATAATTTTCTTTTCTAAAATTTTCTCTTATCATTAGGTTTGTAAAATGTCATTTTATATTTTTAGGATTAATATTGCTTCAGTTTCACATTTTCTTTTATGCGTCGTAGTTTTTAATTTAAATTTATAAAAGAAAAAATCAAAACATCAATTTAAAAATAGTGATAGCGTTTATTTAATATAATTTATCTTTTTAATTTTCTTTAATTTGCATTTAAGCCCTGTAATTTATAAACCTTTTCTTTAGGTATAAATCAATCACCCTCTTTCCGCTCAAATTCTCTCGATCACTATTCGTTTGATTATTCATCGCACATTTCGTTGGGACATAACGACACGGGAAACACTATAACTCCTCTTGATCTTCATTGCATTGGTGTTTGAACTGTTTGAAGTTTATTACGGTTGACCATTCACAAGTGGTCACTTGTGTGATAAAACTCGACGGTTTGGCATCGATCAAATTTTGGCGCCATTGCTTGGAGTTGTGCTAATTATCTTCCGCTTAGCGATTAGTGATTTGAATATTCACTCTTTGTTCATACCATCCATCTATATCTATATATATATATTTTCTTATAAAAATCCAAAACCCAAAAACATCCAAAACGTATAAAACACAAAATATTTTTCTTTTGTTTCTATATATATATCAAAGATAAAAATACAAAAAGATTTATCGTTTTCTTTGTTTAATAATAACAACATAAAAAAATTACCACCGCAAACCAAGGCAGTGTACTACCTAATTGGGGGTACGGCCATAATAAGTTCCCGAACCAAAGATCAAAACTTGCCTTTGTGTCCTTGTGAGTGGTGTACCTTTTTCAAAGAAGCCATTCATCTTGTGATTATTGGTTTAAGTTTACTGTTGTTTTGCCTCGATATTGTTTTAATTGGATTTGTTGTTATATCTACTTTTCAAAACCAGAAAACTCAAAAAGATTCTTCTTACCCCATTTTCATAATTACCTTCATAATTCCCATTCCTTTCCTTAACTCTGAGATCTCTTAGAGTTAACTCTAGTGTATGCGCACTCGCTCTTCTAGATCTGTAAGCCCATTTCGTGAGCTTGTCAAGATTCCAAGAAGGCGTGTCCGTGACTTTCTCGCCCATCATCGGATCCGAGATCCGAGCCGCTCACACTACTCCGTTGTCATGGCGGAAGAACGCCCTATGTGTGAGCTTCTCCGAGCACCCATCGGCGGGTATGGAGATGCTATTGTTATTCCACCATTGTGGTGAAAATTTTGAACTCAAAATCGGTTCTTGAATCTTGTAACCTCAAGTCAATTCTATGGTTTTGAGGGATGATCCTCATGCTCATATTCGATGGTTTAACAAGATTGCATCTACCATCAAATACAAGAATGTCCCTACAGATCTTGTCAAGCTTCTTACATTCCCATTTTCTCTTGAGGGCAAGCCGGTTGGCTTGAAAAACAACCACCTCAATCAATTGAAACATGGGAAGACACGGTGAAGAAATTTGTGAATGAATTCTATCCACCTTCCAAAACCACGAGTCTTAAAAATGAAATCATCAAGTTTACACAAAAGTTTGATGAATCCTTGATGAATCGTGGGATCGTTTTAAGGAGTTGCTCGCAAATGTCCTCACCACGGTTTCTCCGAGTTGATGCAACTCGATACTTTCTATAATGGAGTGAGTCAATCGATCAAGATTCTCTCAATTCCTCCATTGGAGGAAATTTCTTGAGCAAAACTGTCAAAGAAGCTTTAGCGATCATTGAAAACAAGTCTAAAGTCCGACTTTGCGAAGCAAACCGGTTGTTTCCCAAGTCGGTGTTGGTCCTTCTATTCATCGCCGTGAGTCAATCTAGCACCGATGCTAAGATTGACAAACTCACGAAGCAATTCAAGCTTTGGTTCTCTCCAACCAAAAGAAAGTTTCCTTTCCACAAACTTCACCTCTGTGAAGTTAAGAAAGTGGAAGTCAGTGTTACTTGCGGTGGCCCCATGCCTACTACAATGTATGGCCACCGATGGTAACTCTTTTGAAGCAAATTTGTGGTGGGATTTCTAATAACGGAGGCAACCAATACCGTGCTCCTATAGACCGAACCACCGTCCTAACCACTAC
Organism: Chrysanthemum lavandulifolium; assembly: GCA_022545495.1. Classification (NCBI taxonomy): domain Eukaryota; kingdom Viridiplantae; phylum Streptophyta; class Magnoliopsida; order Asterales; family Asteraceae; genus Chrysanthemum; species Chrysanthemum lavandulifolium. The sequence goes on from CM040238.1 coordinate 221,177,415, forward strand.
CTGGACCACCCGGTTTCAACCAAAACCGTAATCAAAATCGAATAGACCAAACCAAGGTTTCCAAAACCAAGGTAATTTTAATCCAAATAACGGTTTTCAAAATCAAAGTCAAAACTTCCAACACCAAGGAAATTTTAATAGAAACCGTGTCGTGGAAATTTCAACCCGGGTATTTTCATGGTAATAATCAAGGAAATTTTCAAAATCAAGGCCTAATCCAAACAATAGAGGCGAATTTTTCTGTGCAAAATCAAGCCATTGTTCCAACTGGACCATCATCGATGAGTTGTTGAAGCAATTCATGAAATCCCAAGAGGAAATGAACAGTTGTTGGTTAGCCATATTTCGACATTAAGAAGTCTTTAAATGATCGACCCCGGGCTCGGTACTTTACCTAGCAACACGATCGCTAATCCGAGGGCGATGCAAAGGCGATCACAACCGAAGTGGTGCTTCAGATGATGAACCCGCTATTCCTACTACCTCTTCTTCTTCTCTCCCGAAGGTAGTGGAAAGTGAACTGAGGCGACAAAGGACAAGGAACTTCCTACTAATAACGGAGGTACCAAAGAATGTCCATCCTCGGGTTGTCCGAAACCCAAGACCAAACACGAGTTGTTTTGAACCTCCGATTGACAACCCCAAATCCAAAACTTCTATTCCTTACCCTCACGTTTAAATGAGCAAAGCTCCATGAAAAGCGGTCATCAAATGGAGAAATTTTTCAAATTTTCCAAGAACTACATTTTGACATAAGCTTTGCGGATGCCATCATCTTGATGCCCAAGTTTGCATCAACTCTCAAACACATGCTAAGCAACAAGGAAAATTTGTTTGAAATGGCTAAAACTCCTTTGAGCGAGAAGCGCTCGCAGATTACGTTAAAAAGCTTCGAGAAGCTTGGAGATCCCTGGAAAATTTCTTCTTCCTTGTGTTTTTCCAGGAATGATTGAATGCTTTGCCCTTGCCGATCTTGGTGCAAGCATCAATCTGATGCCGTATTCAATATGGAAGAAACTTTCTCTTCCAGAACTTATTCCTACCTGCATGACACTTGAGCTTGCAAATCGTTCTATATCGCGTCCTCTTGGCATCGCCGAGGATGTATTCGTGAAATTAGGAAAGTTCCATTTTCCAGCTGACTTTGTGGTTGTTGATTTCGATGCCGATCATCGGGTTCCTCTCATTGTTGGACGAGGATTCCTGAGAACGGGCCGTGCTCTTATTGATGTATTCGAGCAAGAAATCACATTACGAGTGGGTAATGAAGCTGTCACTTTTAACCTTGATCAAACTTCGAGGTACTCCTCAAATTATGATACTGAATGTTAATCGAGTCGATGTAATTGATATTGCTTGCAGGAGTACTCTCAAGAGTTTCTTGGTTATCTTCATAATTCGTGGTGGGGATTCCACCACATCTTCTCAACCAATCATTGCCGACTCTTCCCCTCTCTCCCGTTTGAGGAGGTGACTTCTTCCGGAAGAGATCGATGAGTTTCTTGCTAGTGATGAATCAATTCTACCTGGAATTGATGGTGTTTATGATTCGGAGGATATCCTTTATCCGGAGCAATTGTTAAATGAAGATCCATTACCTTCACTCCTCCGAAAGAAATCACAATTGAGGAAATCAAATCAAGACAAACATCATCAAGAATTTCCGAGGTTGAACTTAAGGACCTACCTTTTCATCTCGAGTATGCATTCTTGGAGGGTGATGATAAATTACCCGTCATAATTTCTAAAGACTTAAGCGAGGAGGAGAAAACGCTCTCATAAAGGTCTTGAAGTCACAAGCAAGCAATTGCTTGGAAACTCTCCGACATTAAGGGTATCAACCACGAGTTTTGTACTCACAAAATCTTGATGGAGGATGACTTCAAACCAAGAGTCAACATCGAGAGAAGGTAAATCCTAAGATTCATGAGGTTATCAAACAAGAGGTTCTCAAACTTCTTGATGCGGTTTAATTTACCCGATCTCGGTAGCCCTTGGGTTAGCCCAATTCCTTGTGTTCCAAAAAGGGTGGCATAACTGTTGTCACAATGAAGAAAACGAGTTAATTCCAACTCGATTGGTTACGGGATGGCGTGTGTATTGACTATCGCAAGTTAAACGAGGCCACCAGTAAAGACCATTTTCCTCACCCTTCATGGATCGGATGCTTGAGAGATTAGCGAGGAACGAATACTATTGTTTCCTTGATGGTTTCTCGGGTTATTTTCAGATCCCCATTGATCCGTTGGATCAAGAAAAGACCACATTCACCGCCCATATGGAACTTTTGCCTCTGACGTATGCCTTTTGGCCTATGTAACGCTCCGCACGCTCCAACGATGTATGATGGCAATTTTCCACGACATGATCGGGAAACAATGGAGGTGTTTATGGATGACTTCTCGGTCATTGGGGACTCGTTTCAAACATGTCTCTCCATTTAGATAAAATGCTAAAAGGTGTGAAGACACCAATCTTTGTCTAAATTGGGAGAAGAGCCACTTTATGGTCAAAGAAGGCATAGTCCTTGGCCATAAGATTTCCAAAAATGGGATTGAGGTAGATAGATCAAAAGTTGATGTTATTGCTAAATTGCCTCATCCTACTACCGTCAAAGGTATTAGGAGTTTTCTAGGTCATGCCGGGTTTTATCGCAGATTCATACAAGATTTTTCTAAAATCGCTCGGCCTATGACCCATCTTCTTGAGAAAGATGCTCCTTTTATCTTCTCACCGAGTGCATCAAAGCTTTTGAAACATTAAAGAAAAAGCTTACGAAGCACCCATTCTAGTTGCCCGATTGGGATTTACCCTTTGAACTCATGTGCGATGCAAGTGATTTTGCTATCGGTGCGGTCTTGGGGCAACGAAAAACCAAGCATTTTCAGCCTATCCACTACGCAAGTAAGACTATGATCAAGCTCAAGCCCATTACACCACTACGAAAAAAGAATTATTAGGCGTGGTGTATGCGTTTGAGAAGTTTCGGCCGTACTTAATCTTGACCAAATGCGTGGTGTATACGGATCACTCGGCTCTCAAATATCTCTTTGCAAAACAAGATGCAAAGCCGAGATTGCTCCGTTGGGTTCTCCTCCTACAAGAATTTGATATCATTATACGTGATAAAAAGGAGCCGAGAACCCGTCACGATCATCTCGTCCCGTCTAGAAAACCCTCACCAAGATGTGTTCGAGAAAAGGAAATAAACGAAACATTTCTCTCGAAACACTCAATGTGGTTTCTTTTCGTGGACTCTTCTACCCCATGGTTTCTTGACTTTGCAAATTACCATGCGGGTAACTTTGTGGTGAAAGGGATGTCGTCCCAACAGAAAAACAAATTCTTTAAAGAAGTGAAACATTACTCGGGACGACCCTACTTATTCAAAATTTGCGCGGATCAAGTCATCAGGCGATGTGTGTATGGTCAGGAAGCCAATGACATTCTCAAGGCTTGCCATTCTGGACCTACCGGGGGCCATCATAGTCCAAACTACACCGCCAAAAAGGTGTTTGATTCCAGGTTTTATTGGCCCTCGATTTATAAGGATGCCCATGAATTTGTCAAATCATGTGACGCTTGTCAACGTCACGGAAATATCTCTCAAAGAAATGAAATGCCACAAAACGCCATTCAAGTGTGTGAGATATTTGACATCTGGGGTATTGACTTTATGGGGCCATTTCCTTCGTCTCGCGGTAACAAATACATACTCGTGGCCGTTGACTATTTGTCAAAATGGGTTGAAGCGAAAGCTTTGCCTACCAACGATGCCCGAGTTGTTGTGAAATTATTAAAATCTCTTTTTGCTAGGTTTGGAACTCCACGAGCTATAATCAGTGATCGTGGTACGCATTTCTGCAATGAACAGTTTGATAGAGTCATGCAAAAGTATGGTGTAACTCACCGTCTCTCTCTGCGTACCACCCCAAACAAGTGGGCAAGTGGAAGTTTCCAACCGAGGATTAAAAGAATTCTTGAAAGGACGATGGCGAAAACCGTGCCTCTTGGTCGGATAAGTTAGATGACGCACTGGGCCTTCCGTCACGACTTATAAAACAACCATCGGTGTACTCCATACAAGCTTGTATACGGAAGGCGTGTCATCTGCCGGTTGAGCTTGAGCACAAGGCATCTTGGGCCTTGAAACATGCCAACTTTGATATTCAGACGGTGGTGATCACCGGAAAGTTCAAATGAATGAATTAAATGAACTCCGTGATCAAGCATACGAGAACTCTTTGATCTACAAAGAAAAGACAAAGAAGATTCATGACTCCAAAATCAAAACCGCGTTTTCAGCGTCGGTGATCGAGTCCTTCTTTTCAATTCAAGATTGAAGATTTTCTCGGGAAAATTAAAATCCACCGGTCCGGACCATTCACCATCACTAAAGTATTTCCATATGGAACCATTGAGTTATCTCAACCCGATGGTCCAAACTTTAAAGTGAATGGTCATCGGTTGAAGCATTATTTTGGAGAGGACATTCCTCTGTGGTTGTCCCGGATCTACAAACTTTCCCCATGAACCAATGAATTGGGTCGAGTCAAGCTAGCGACTCGGAAATCAAAACAAGAGCATGCCATATGGGTTTTCACCCATATTTCGACTTCTTTCTTCTTTCTACCACCCTAGTGTGGGGAGTTGGCCCATTGTTGTATATGAGTTTTCTCAAAAAAAAAAAAAAAAAAAAAAATGGCGTAGTATTTCCCTTTACGTTCTCGGTTTCGGCATAATCGCGGTGTACTTTGAATATTGAGGGCAATATTCATTTCTAGTGTGGGGAATTCTCATGAATTTTATCATGTAATTATACCGCCTAATTCCCCCATTTTGGCCAATTTTTTTTGGAGTAAGTGTTTTGCACTTACTCAACTTATGGTTATCGATCCGCCATGTCTAATAAACAAAAGGATTGGCTAATCCAGAGCAAACGGCTCTTGGTAAAGATATCTTAAATCCGTTGACGGCTTGCAATTTGCCCAAAATTGTATGGTATTAAATTCGCATATCCTTAAAAGTGAAGAGTTGGCTAGCCCGCAAGTTTATGACTTGTGGTAAAGGCGATGGAAAACCATAATTGGTAATCACCACCAAAGATAATATATATTATCTAAGAGTTGGCTAGTCCGAGCAAACGGCTTCCGTAAAGACAAATCAAATCCGTTGGAAGTCGGTGGTTTGCTCAAAATCACATGGTTATCGGTGTACCATGGTTCTTACTTGAACTGAAACATTTGGCTACTCCGAGTGATGGCTTTTGGTAAAGAGATGCAAATCCATTAAGTTTTTCTCAAAAGATTGCTAGGGACTAGCAATAGTTTAGTGTGGGGATTGATGAGTGTGTAAATACTCATCATTTTCGGTCAATCTGAACTGCAAAACATTTAAAATGCTCGAAATGCATCAAAATCTTGAAAATATCTCAAAATTGCATTTTATGTGTTTCGGATGCAAAATGTTTAAAATCGGATGAAAAATGAGCTAAGTTTGCATAATTGGCGGTTCAGTCCCCAAGTTTCAAAATTGTCGAAATAGTCCCCGAGCACTTATTTTAAAGAAAAGTCACCAAAGGTCCTTTTAAAATCATAAGTTGTCAAAATTAGTCCTTTGGTGAAAAATGTCAAAAGTTTTGAGAAATTACAAGTTTGGTCCTTCAAGTTTCAAAATTTGGCAAAAATAGTCCTTGGAAGTTTGAAAATGTCTATTATGGTCCTTGTACTATTGAAACTTGTCATTTTTGGTCCCTTGGAACAACTTTGATAAATTGGCAGCTTTGGTCCCTTGTTTTTCAGAAATTACACATTGGTCCTTGTTATTAAACAAATACCTTTTTGGACCTTGACCCTTTAGACCATTTAGACCCCTGCCAAACCTTGTGACCCCCTTCCTTTTTGACCCTTCCCTTTTAATATAACCCCGGTCAACTTTCATGGTCAAACAAACACACTCCCGCCACCGTCTTCTCCCACCGCTTCTGACACACTAAACCTCACCCATCCTTCCAACTCAACTCTCCTTTCCATGTTCCCCCCACCTCAACAACCATCCAAGAAGCATTTAATGATCCCTCCCCCTTGCACTCAACCCCAACTGGCATATATCCATTTTGGCGCCAAAAAGTGATCAAACGGCTAAAATCTTCTCAACTGATCCAATGGCCAAGATGAATGGTGGGATGTGCTCAGAAACAAGTGGCAAGATATTTCACATATAAAAAAGAGATGAAAGAGAAGCAAAGGGAGTAGTACTTAGTTTTAATTTTCATATGTATGTCGTTTTAAAATTTCTATGTCTTAAATAAGTTCTAAGTTGTAATTCCAAGTGTTATTGTATGAAACTTAGTTAATCCAGTGTATTGAAACTACTTTCAAGTATTAATTCCAAGTTTGAGCAATTTTCATGTTTGGTCAACGAAAGTCAAACTGTGAAGAAATATAGTCAAGTGGTGTTAAGATTAACTTTAGTTGTTCAAATTGCTTTCATAAGCTGTTATAAGCTCTTCAATAGCTTATTAATGGATTATATAGGCTTTTACTCGATTTTACTCAAAATTCTCATTTGGTCAACTAAAGTCAAAAGCCGGATGTTCATGGGAAAATGGTTGAGTCATTGAATGGTGATTAATGTGGGTACATATTGATCTAAGTTGGGTTGTTAATCGGTGTTGAAAGTAGCTCATTGGATTTATTTAGCATGTCATTGTGACAGGACTCATGTAAGTTCCTTTTCATACTGTTTCAATGATCTCTTATGCATCATGATGTTTAGCTGAAATTAGTGTTGAGTTGTTGATCAATTTGCCTCATTTAGGTATGACAGGTCTGAATTGATAATTGCAGTAGCTCAGCAGTTAGTTTAGAATAGACAAATGGCATTTTAGAATCTTAAGTAGTGTTTGGATGCAGTGAGTAGTCTGTGATAGAGGTTGTTTAAGTGTTAGAGTTTTGTTGCAAAATATTAGTTTAGGTTCATTTAGTCTAATTGTTGCATAAATTTGCACCTTAGAACTTTTTTAGTCAAATCAGCTTCAAAACTCATTTGATTTTCATATCATTGGGTATTAAGCTCTCATAGGTTACATATAGGTCTAAAATTAGTTAAAAAAGCTTAATATAGATTCAGTATAACATTTAACATCAAAACCAGTCAATAAATTTGAATCAAATCTCAAATAAGTCAAGTTTTCATTTCTGTCAAAAAGTCAAAACTTGCACAACTCAGTTTTTCACCAACCTAAGTGATTTTTTAGAGGATTCATTTCTGGCTCAAAGCTTTTGTAACTTTGGGATTAATAACTTCAACTGGTCTAGTTTCCATAACTGATTTTTTCAAAATTTTACAAAAGCTTCTTAATCTCCAAATCAGCTTGTCAAAAAGGTCAAAAATGCCCTGTGACAGAGCAATATCACCAGAGCAGTTTCTCAGCTTCTTGCAGAGCTTGTCACAAGCTCAATAGAGCTTATCTTGGTTTGGTCTTTGGTTTATAAGTAGCTAGCCAGGTCTACTCTAAGTTCCAACATCTGTTTTTGAGTTTTAGCTTATTGAGTAGCTTATTTTCTAGCTACAAAGTAGACATCAAAACTGTTTTGGGCACTTGAGATTTTAAAACATCAAATCATGGTAGTGAGCACTTAAGAGGTTTAGGTCAGTTGTATTTAGTTGCTTTTAAGTAGTTTTAGCATTTTATAGCCTCTGTGATAAGTTAGTGATCTTTGGTGTTCATTTGCTTATTTCAAGTGCTTATTACTTAAGCAGTTTCACTGCAGCTTCATATTCTCTCACACAAGCTATTGTTTTCATATTTTTTAGATTCGAGATATTAATTTAGACTTTTCTTAAATTTTCATATTTTTCTAGCCTTTGTTTGCTATTTTTCTTCATTTAAAAGCAGTTTTAAGCCTTTTAATTAGCTTTTAATACAATTAAATCGGAAAAATTCAAAAAATAAGTTTTCATTTTCCTAGGTTCAGATAAATACAAAAGTAAAAAATATTTTTCCAGATTTTTCATAGTTTAATTTGTAATTTTTAGCAATTTAATTAGTTTTAAATAGTTTTAATTCATAGAAAATAGAAATAATCGAAAAATACAAAATTAGTTTTGAAAATTCTATTTAGTTATTTTAGATTTTTCTAAGTCATAATTTCATTTTCTAGCTTTATTTCATATTTTCTTGTATTTTAGGTTATTATTAAATAAGTAGAAATAGTTTTTAATTAATAATAATTAGATAAATAGTTTTAAAATAATTTTCTTTTCTAAAATTTTCTCTTATCATTAGGTTTGTAAAATGTCATTTTATATTTTTAGGATTAATATTGCTTCAGTTTCACATTTTCTTTTGTACGTCACATAGTTTTTAATTTAAATTTATAAAAGAAAAAAAAATCAAAAACATCAATTTAAAAATAGTGATAGCGTTTATTTAATATAATTTATCTTTTTAATTTTCTTTAATTTGCATTTAAGCCCCTGTAATTTATAAACCTTTTTCTTTAGGTATAAATCAATCACCCTCTTTCCCGTTCAAATTCTCTCGATCACTATTCGTTTGGTTATTCATCGCACAGCTCGTTGGGACATAACGACCTGGGGAAACACTATAACTCCTCTTGATCTTCATTGCATTGGTGTCTGAACTGTTTGAAGTTTATTACGGTTGACCATTCACAAGTGGTCAGCTTGTGTGATAAAACTTGACGGTTTGGCATCGATCACCCCTCATTACACAAAATCAAATTTCCTCAATCAACCTTATAGCATATGTTAGGGTTTATGATACATGAGTGAATCAAAGTCACACACAATAACATGCCTTTATGATTCAATATGCATTCACTTTCAAAATAATAGTAACCCAGTCACCCAAAAAAACAAAACTTACAAATTAATCGGATATGACTTTCTTATGATTAGCCCAAAACAGAATTCCACATGCATTAGCAAATCATTTCCATCCTACATCTTTGACAAGAATAAACCACCGTTGTATGAATCATAAATTAGGGTTTATGATTTATTCCAGCGTATGTTATCTTTGGAGGTGTCATAAATTAGGGTTTATGATTTATTCCAGCGTATTTTATCTTTGGAGGTGTTTTTGATTTGGATGAAATTAATTGTACAAACGTAACGGATTTGCTTTGAAGGAACGCGTTTCTTAATTCTGAGTCGTGTTCAAGAAGTTGTTGTGTGGTGCGTGTGGCTTAGGATGGTTTAATGAAAAGGTATTGTACCTTCCAAAGTTAACCACCAATGATATTGAAGACACATCATTACATTAATTGTAAGGCCTGCTTCAAAGAGTTGTACAAAACTTTTGTTTATTATATTAGATAGATATAAAAGTAACATTTAAAATATTACTAATTGTCTTAAATTCATAAACTTGTAACATCTAAAAATTAATTGTCTTTAACCATCATTTATAAATCTAACACATCAAATAGCTTTATATATATCTCTATATTATATATAACAGGAGGCATTTGGCATTAATGCCACCTCAATGCCACCTCAATGCCATGTCAATGCCACCTCAATGCCACCTAATCCAACTCATGCCACATAAGCATTTGTTGTCCAACTAAGCATTTTTTTTAATTAGCTATTATTTAATTTTCAGAATTTTTTTAATTAATTTTCGGATTTTTTGGATTTTTTAAATTAATTTTCAAAATTTGTTTATAAAAAAGGAGCTTGCAAGGATTGAACCTTGGTTATTTGGATAAATAACTTGTGTATTTACCACTAAGGCAACACAACTTTTTGGAATATATGTTTCAAGTCTAAAATTATAAATCTATGCAACCAATTATGTAGGAGAATCCCTACAACTTAGATAACCCTAAACAAAACATATATATAAAAACTTATATATGGTTCATATAATCCAAATCCATTATTAAAAAAACATACGTATATTTTTTAACCCTAATCATCAAATGCTTTCTCCAGCGTATAATTTAATTCATTCTCATATATCCTTTTTCTCAAAACCCTAATATCATATATTCATATTTCACAAACTCATCATTCATCTGCATTCATCATGTGTTCATCATTCATGCATCTTATATTTTCATAGTAACAAGAACATCAGATACGTGAGGTTTGACAGCTTTGGCGAATCTAATCTAATCTCGAATAAAGCATCAGTATAACATGTTTGATCTTTTACAGGCTTCTTTATAATGCAATTGATGCTTTGCCAATCGTAGAATGAATACAGGAGGCTGTTCAAGGTACTTCATGCTTTCTCTTTTCTATCATGTTACTTAAAGTCTAAGATCACCACAAGCATCTATTCATCGCTTTTCAATGTGACCCGCCCATTGGGCAAAAGAAAGTAGTGATATTATAATACTAGATGACAATTTTGCTTCAGTTGTAATGGTATTTTTTCTATTATATATTATTTCTGCTGGTAAAAGTTTATTACTTATTTTTGTTATGTTTCATTGTAAAACAGGTTGTTCGATGGGGAAGATCCGTGTATGCAAATATCCAAAAATTCATACAGTTCCAGCTAATTATAGTGAGAGTTTTTTTAACTGTTTCTTCCCGTAAACTTGCAGCCTTACAAAACTTTACTAGGGTGCACAATTCACTGTGACATTTGGACGAGGATTATCCACATTGGCACTGCCATGAATATGGAACACAACCAATACCAAATTACAAGTATGCTTATCCTCTTTTGCAACTGGAGCTTCCGTCATGAAGGTATACATTTTCCGGCTACATATAGTTCTAGGCATATTGTATTTATATGTATGGCTTCAATAAATCAATTTTTTTTAGCATATACGGCAGCTGCGCAACCAACTTTCTTTGCAACCATTGTGGAGGTCGGGCACTTCCGTGACGTGACCTCTATATACATTCTGAGCCTAATCCTTTATTTCACCACAATTAGGTGTACACTACCTACTGGCTACCTCCATGTTTATGCACCTTCTAATTAGTTCAGGGCAACCGGACGTCACTTAACTTATTCGGCCAGGAGGTGTTTCTTTGTAATATCATCAGGAAAGTTTTAAGAAATTTACGTTTTTCTAATTTTAATGGTATAATTTTACAAATTGTAACAAATGACAATATAATAGACTTGAGATTTGAGGAATGTTCAAAGGATATAAAGTATCCATGGAATGTCTGGACAACTATGTTGAAATTGGTACAGGGCCTGATTGCTATGTGGAATCATGATCTTCTTGATGCAGAAGAGTTGTTTGCGCAAGCCTGTTCATTAAATGGTTCTGAAAGTTGTCTTCATTTGCAGCTACTGTGGGTGAATCTTATCATGGTAACTCTTGGTGCACTTGCTCTAGCTACTGAACCCCCAACCGATCACCTTATGGATCGAACACCAGTTGGCCGAATGTTAGACTTTTCAATCTTTAATTTTTTCTGATTCAGTTAGGAGATAACGTTCAATAACGGATCATTGCAGGTAAACCTTAGAACCATTTTACGCACAATGACGGGGCTATATGTTACAGGTAAAAATTATTTTGTCTAAACGTTTAATGAAAAGTCATTTATGATTACAAAAAGCTATATTATATCAATAAAGTTAGCTTATAAGAATATTATAATAAAACGGATTTTTGTCGTAAAAACACAATGTTTTTTATGGTACCTTTCTTTTATGGTGTGACCATTGAATAAGACCCTTATTCATGGTACCTATTAAACATAGTTTGAATGCGTTAATATCATTATAGTTTACTTCACACAACATTATTTTGTACATTACTTTCACCATTATGAATATGTGTTTAAGTTTTATCTGGAATAACCTTTTTTTAGTCTTCCAGTATCTACATGCCATTGGAGTATCAGGAATAGATCTCAATATTATTGAATATGATCCCAATTTTTTGTTGAATTTGGTTGATTGTTTTGTTTTGCGATGTTATTGTGCATTGATTCGAGGTGAACACCAACTGTGAACTTACATGAAAAGTGCTATTGAATTACCAAAATATTATTAGATTCATTTAGTTGAATTATAAGTGTCATTCACTGACTTTTGGTGGTTTTATTCTTATACATGCCTATCATGGGAAAAAGGGATATATAAGTGAAAGATATGGAAGAAGAGTCAAAAGAGTGGGTGAGTCTACTAAGAGAAAGTGAAACATTTTATCTACATTACTGGATGGTCTGTTTACACCAAGATCGCTTTGATAAGGGATTCGAGGAGGCCAAAACCAGGAGGTGATGTCACACTTGGTGAGCTGCTAAAAAAGAAGGCAAGTGAAGGTGTTAAGGTTTCTGATGTACTTTGTAATTTATGCCCACGAAACCCCGATGATGGTGGAAGTTTCATTCAGGATCTCCAAATATCGACTATGTTCACTCATCATCAGAAAATTATAGTGGTGGACGCGCCAATGCCCAATGGGTACGAAGAAAGAAGGCGGGTGATTAGTTTTGTTGGTGGTCTTGATCTTTGTGATGGGAGATATGATTCCCCATTTCATTCTCTATTCAGAACATTGGACAATGCTCACAATGATGATTTCCATCAACCTAACAACGCAGAGGCTGCCATAACTAAAGGTGGACCCCGTGAGCCATGGCACGACATTCACTCAAAGCTTGAAGGACCTATCGCTTGGGATGTTGTGTTTAACTTTGAGCAAAGGTGGAAGAAACAAGGTGGGAAAAACGTGTTGTTTAACATTTGATATCACCACTCGGTGTATAAATTTCAATCTGCCTTTGTGGTTGGAAACTAATGAATGTCTTATTGCAGCCAATTATGAAAGTGGTTGTTGATAACTGTCTAGACATAGCTATGGATAAAAGTGGATGTTTTGTGTTTTGTCCTTTAATCGAGTTCGGTTAGAAACAAAAAGGAAGCTCCTATGGGAGGTGAATGCGTCTACTGTTGAAGATTTTATCTTTCTCTGGTATAATAAATTGTTTTTTCCCGCCTTCTGTAATGGTTTAACATAGAATAGTTTTTTTTGCAGGTCTTTATGAATGATATATAAATAGTACTTATTGGCTGTTGTTTCAGGACTCGAACGATGTAGAAGTTGATTGAACTCCTCACGACCGCGACTTTATCTGTTATATAGGTATAAGTCTTGCATGGCATGGGTGACTCTTTTTATTTTAACTGACATGCTGACTTGACATTTACTAAAACATGAATGTTGGTCTGTTTTCTATTTTGTATGTTAAGAAATCGTGTTTTGCAAGTATGAGCTATGATTGATGATTACCAGTTAGTTAATGCAAACAACTTGTACGGTTTCAGCTTAACGTGGGTCTACACATGATGAACTAAGCTGCTGAAGGGTTGGATGTTGTACAACCTTGCGTGAGAGAAAAGATCGGTTACCTAAAGGCACATGAACAGACACATTTTCAAGCTCAACAACAGTAGGAATCCTACGAGTGGAGGTGTAGGGGTTTTGGTTTCGTGGACTATGATAGCGACGAATCAGCTAATGAGGCCATTAGAATCATGGAAGTACATGTTAGAAAATAATTTCAGTATGCATATTTTTTAGTACTGATCGCCTAAACTACGGTCGCCCGTTTGGATTGTTTGATTGTCTGTGGGTGCTCCCTAGAGTATCTTTCCCTTTTTACAAGGGAGTATGGGTCATAACCTTGTGCTTGAGCTTGGTCAATGCAACTGCTGAGCATCACAAAGATGGAATAATGACAACAAAAATAGAAAAAGAATATTATCGTATGCGTGGAGAGTTATATTCTCTATGGCGAGTTAAGGTAAATAAATTCTATAAAAATCTACCATTTCTTGAGCTTTTTAGTAAACAGAATGGATGAAGTTTTTTTATGAGCTTGGCAGTTCACGATACTTGCATAGTTGATTGGGAACGGGTCTAATATAGAAAAAATTCCAGTCAACAGGTAGACACTTACTTTCGACTATTGATTTCATACAAGTTTATTATTATCTACAATTAACCCTTTTTTTACAGTGCTTCACTTAGCATGGTTCCTTGGCCAAGGCCAGCAACTAGCTTGGCCTTCAGTTCCTTTTGATGCTTCATCTGAGGTTGTTGTGCAAGAAAAGGTATGCATATTCAATTTCTTTTTCTTTTTTCTTTTTATCTTTTCATGATATATATGTTCTAAACACTCAACCTGAATAAATTTATGGTGTACTAAAGATGATTCTCCAAGATAAACCAAAGATGAAGCATTTTGGTATTCATAGAAGACCCGTGACCTTCAGTATGCTACAGAATGAGCAATCTCAAGGCCAAAGGCCACACCTGGAATTACAGGATGTCGAGTAATTGGCAATTATGATTATACGTTTATCTATAAGATGTTGAGTAATTGGAAATTATCAATTTTCATAAAGAAAATCTTTGTGCGTAAAATGTTTTCATGTAATATATGTATACACAAATGAAATTTGGGTCTTTTTATTTATCACAGTTGTAAAACAATTTGCATACAAAAAATGTTAGTACAGATAGAAGCACAATGCATAATATTGGAGTAGCTTAATGGGTCAAAACCAGTTTTAAAGTAGTGTGGTGATTGTAAGGGTGGCAACTTATAGTAACCAGTTTAAAAGCATTTGAAAGGATAATTTTGACATGTGGTGATTGTACTAATGACGTCGAAACTTTAAAATAGGTGATCAGTAAAGTTAGTAAATTATATTGCCAAGCATACAATAACTACATGGCTTGACATTGTGTCATTAAACAGTCCTTATCTACAAGGCCCAATGTATGTGTGTCCAAAAGTGTTTCAAAAGCTCAAAATTGCGTATATATGCAATTATAAGTTTAAGTTGGATATATATATATATATATATCCAACTTAAACTTATAATTGCATATATATATCCTTTCAAAAGCTTAGAAATTGCATATATATCCAACTTAACTTAATAATTGCATTTATATCCTTTCTAAACCTTCGTAATTGCATATATATCCTTTTAAGCCTCTAATATATCCACAATTATATATTAGAGGTTTAGAAGGATATATCCTCTAATATATATCATATATATCAAAATAATTATTTAATATAACTTTAAACTCTAAATTATGATAATTATAATTTTAAAATGGCAACAAACACATTTGTTTTAAGGGTACGATGTCCCGGCGTTCAAATGAATGACCAAAAATAATATATCAATAAAATGTTTAACCTCACGAAAAAATTCACCTTATCTCATATCTAATGCGAATATGTGAAATAAACTATCAAATATATCATGGTTGTTAAATAATATACATCATAGACAAAATATGTTCGCAATAAAAGCGTATATACTACTGCCAACAAGTTTATAAATAAAGAAAAAATATTTTTAAGGAATCTTTTTTATATAATTATAATTGTTATGTATTCGAGAGTTGCAAATTTAAATTAAATGTTTATTTGGATATATATGACATATTTAAGTTTTAAGAAGGATATATATGTAATTCTAAGTTTAGATTGGATATATATGCAATTTTTAAGCCTTTGGAAGGATATATGCAATTAAAAGTTTAACCTGGATATATATGTAATTTTAAGCTTTTGCAAGGATATATATGCAATTCCCCCATATATATATATATATATATATCTCTATATTATATATAACAGGAGGCATTTGGCATTAATGTCACCTCAATGCCCAGTAATTATTTTTATGCCATGTCATCACAAATTAATGCCACCTAAGCAAATTAATTAATAATTTCGGATTAATATGCAAATTAATTGATATTTTCGGATTAGTAAATGTAAAAAATGTAGTTGCCAAGATTCAAACTTGGGATGGTAGGCACAAATAAACAACACCTCAACCACTAGAGCAACACATTGTTTTGATTATATCTTGCATATCCAAATATATAATCCTCTTGAACCAATTATTGTCAATTTTATACATATCTTTTCCTTAAATATAGTTTCACAGTATTAAATCTATAAACCTCTGGAACCAATATAATTCTAATGAAATACGTTTCTTAATAGATATGGATGAACAATAAATCTATAAATATAAAAGATTATTTGCCTAACCCTACCATCGAGAATTTTTTAGGGTAACACAGAAAATTCTATACAAGTGAGTTGTCATTCACAATTTTTTTTTCTTTTTTAGATCGACATGTTATGCTTACTTATTGATATGGCTTTGTGAATGACCAGGATCAATGGTTTGAATGTTGAAAATCATTCTCAAGGTAATTTCTTTAGTAATGTTTTATATATACATTATAATGCATTGTCTATTAATTAAAAGAGTGTATACATATATGTTTTTGTATGTTCAACAGGTAAACCTCCATAAAAGAAAACCTCCATGCTTGAAAGTGACACACCAGGAAGAAGCTCCAGGATCAATGTTTTGAATGTTGAAAACCATTCAGAAGGTAGTTTATTTAGTAATGTTTTATATATACATTATACATAGTGCTTAGGTTATGTTTATTGATTCACAACATTTAATCCACCACCAAAGAGAGGTTTTCAAAAACAGACTTCCTCTTATAAAGCACCTTTAATTCATGAAAGCACTGAGATTGATACTTCCAACTTTGAAGCCCTCTCATCAGGTACTTTTATCACAAAAAATCCAGTATAGGTTGTTTGAAATTTTCCAAATATATTAAGTATATGTTTAAATAATTATAGCTATGAAGCCACACCATGGTTGAAAGTTTGGAATGAATACTTCCAATTTATCAGGCCTCCCATCAGGTACTTTTATATTGGTTCAAAACATGCATTTGTTCTCTTTTGCTTTACATTGTATGCTTATTAAATTTATTTGTTATACACATTGTGTAAAGATCATCAAAGACCTAAGAAAAATTCGCTGGCACAATCATCCAATTCATGATGCCCCTCATCAGGTAGTTATATATTGGTTTAAAATATGCAGTTTTGCTAATTTATTTTACATTGTATAAAAGTAGAAGACGAAGGAGCTAATCTGTTAATAGGCACACCCAGTAGATTACATGACATAATGGATCATATGAATATCTTGGATTTTTGTAACCTTAAGGTAAAGCTGGATATCACATTTTCTGTATCCTTAATACTACACACTTAATTCCTTTAAGTATAGCTTGGAGATGATTAAACGTGTATTATATTGTTACTTTCTGAATGTTTAGTCGAACATGTGTTACCATCTGAAACGCATGACCCATTTTATGGATTGCGCTATCTCTTTAAGTTTCTTGTGTCTGAGACTCTGCGTTTTAATGCCCTGGAATTAATGACAAAAATAAGCAATTATTTTGTTAGAGAACTTGCAATGAGAGAAGCATTGCATTTTTCTGGTTACATCCCAATATGTAAGTTTAAGCAGTTCTCATGAACGTTATTTGGTTATATTAACCTGACATATCCTTGTCTGTGATTGAAGGTGAAAATAGTTTTTCATCTGCATCATGACCATCTAAGAGCTGTTTTTCATGTTTGTGAGGGAGTCAGAAAGGCTGTAAGTTTCTCTCTCTCCTTTTTTTTCGTTGTCATATAAAGTAATAGATCTATACGTCTAAAGTAATAGTGTATCCTCAATTCCACAGGTTGTGATAGCTCGGCAGTTTCATTTTAACTACACCACACCAAATAGGTACCGCCAAGAACTGTTGTGCACATCAACACCACTAGCTACAGAATGCTGAGTTTTGGATTGAGATTAAAACTGGTATTCAACCTTAATTAGGACTGACTGGACTAGGCAGGACTTATCCATAGTCCTGTAATCATAATGATAATTGAATGGATTGAAACCAATCATGTAACTTACCTGTAAAGAAGCTAGACAATTAAATATCTTCACATTCATCAAGATCACTTTATAGTTTGAACATATAGAATAAGTAGGTATAGGTGGCTTAACGAGTGGTTCGCAACATGTCAATACAGGCTGCTTCGCCTACGGGTTAAAATAGGGCATGTTGAGCAGTTATGTATATATTTATGTTGCAGGGCATTAGGAGAAAATAATATGAGTAGGGTAGCGTACGTATAATTTCAAACTATTGGTACTGCAAATACCATATCTGATTGGTTATAAATTATGACAGTAGAAGTAACGAAAACGTGGGTCAGTCATGGTTGGCATTAGCAGTTTCGGAAATTCATATATACAGTGGTCGAGAAAAATAGCAGGTGAACAAATACCCAGTCTATGTTTCAAATGTAAGAAATAATATATGTCATCTAATAACACTTAGCAAATAACGGGTGTCTGCAAAAGATAAACAGATAGTTACTGAATAGGATTATAGAAGGAAAAAAAAAGGTAATTTTGATATTTGTATCTATTTACTAATTAATTAGCATAGTATTTAAAAATTCCATTCAGGAATGCTCATCAATGACCATTCATGATTCATTTTGGTTCAAGAGTTTTTGTTTAGAAAACTATTAATATACTTTGTTTTCAAACTCCAAACCCCATGTGGTGATTTTTCATTCAGTACTGCTTCAGTTGGTTGGGAGTTATAATTGTGGTCATTTATTAGGTAAGAGTTTGGTCTACCTACATCTTTACAGAAGCTAATGAGGTAAAAATACCGAATATGAAGCCCAAAATGTAAATTATATAATAGACCTGCTTTTATAAAGCCTAAAATATATGAAACGGAGCTTTAAATGAAAAGGGATGACCCATGGGATCACTTTATGCATATTTTGTTGTTATCTTTCTTTCACATTTTGATGGGTCGTATTGACTTGGCTGTCTAGGCTTGCTGTGAAGCACTTGATAGTTGAAAGAAGGAAGCCTTGGATTCATTGTACTTTTGCTACATAGATCAGCTATGCGTATACAAAAGTGGGTCAAGGGAAGGATAACCAGAAAAAAGACTAGGAATACTCTATGATGCAGCAGGTGTGATACAAGCAGGTAATATGTTTGTATCTATCTCACTTTGAATTTGTCACTCCCTACCGTGTGACGCGTATTTGAGGTGGTAAGATGGTTCCGTTTAGCGTGATGGGTATGGGGTCAAACAGGTTCAGGTTTTAGCTGACCTTAGAAACAAGAAAAATGCACAAATTTTACTAAAAGTAAGAGCATACACATAACAAAAAACTATATAAGCCAGAATTGAAGTGTCCTGAAAAATCCTTTACTACTTTGTTATATATGACCAATAGATCGCCATGACTTTGCAAAGACATGATGACAGGCTTGAACACAATAAAGCATAGTTTGGTTCGTGTATTGGTACACAATTGGTATGACTACTCTAACTATACTCTGTTATATAGTATTCGTTTTCTCTAACGACATCCTTCTTTATCAGTGTGAAAGCTTGCCCTTCGCGTGACCATTGTATAGCTTTTTGAATAAGAGTCATGACATGCTAAATGCCTATATTGTAATTCTTATCAGGTAAATGTTAATAGGAAAATACTATGATTTTATAATATTTGTAATACATTCAAATATGCTACAATAGGTCATTTTAAGCATTAATGTATAATACAAAAAACCAGGGAGAGAAATGGAATCCTGGCCTTCCTTCTTAAAGACTTGTCAAGCAACCAGTTGCAATTTAACAATTACATCTGTTATTCAACGTATAGGTAGCTCTAAAAATGGCAGGCCTGTTTTTTGGCACAACATGATGGAAGAACCTGGTATCTACATTAATGGAAAACCGTTTATGCATCGTGAGGTATAAAGGCCATCCAAAAACATGATCGAGTATACGATATTTTATTCATCTCTCTTATTTAGTTTATAGCATATACAACCACTTGTGATATAAAGTATTTTCTTGTAAGAGAGTAGAGAGAATAGAATCTCGACTGAAAGAAGATATTTTAAAATAGTCTGAACTTTACGTAGGTGACATTATGGTTATTCATGAAACTGAAGATGGAAAGATTTACGATGCTTGGGAGCATTTTAGCATTGACGCAGTTCAGACTGATACTATTTTTGTCTACTCTGTTAGCACCAATGATAGCATTGTTCCTGCTCGAGGTCCCAGTATAAAAGATTACAAATTTCAAGATGCAGATCTTCTAAAATCAGATATTCTAGCACCTGATTCTTTGATCTGGTCTTCTTGGTTTGCTAACGGAACTGATGAAGCTAATTATGAAGGTAAAACCATATACTTTAGAAAGTTATTCTTTGTTTACTTACATTGTAATGAATATTCGTTACACATAAAATGAGATAATCTTATTTAGGAAGAAATAATGATACTTCCTAAAGAATACAAATATCAAAGATTGCGGCTGTTAGATCTGTAAGTTGTTTCATCTGTTCTCAACCATTTTGAACATTATATTTTTAATTTTGACACATGGATACAAATCTTTGGATGAAAAGGGGAAATAGTACTGAATTTGATGAGCATCCCCCCAATTTATGCGTAGCAGATTTAACCTAAAATCTGCTGTAAGCTGCAATGGTATTCCCGTATTCCTTCTTCCATTTAGAACTAATATAATTATGAACCAATGTTTGTTGATTACTAATTTCCTCCGTGCAGACACTTGCGTGGCCACAACGCTAAATTCGTAGCCGAGGACACGAAAAGGATGCGTACTTTATGGTTTTTTGAGCAAAGATTGTTCAAGGAAAATGGTACTATCTCATGTAGTTATATTTTTTCATGTACCCTATGGATCAAGTTGTGCCATTACGAGAGTCACATTGTTAGGTTTACATGAACAAACATTTGGATTCAATAATAGGTTCTGAACATCTTGCAAATATGTTTTGAACATCTTGCAAATATGTTTTCCATGAAATATTGTGATTTACAAATTATATTTTATTTAACCATTCTAAACAAGTTGTCCGATCACTTTATTTATTGATAGCAAGTTAACAAGCAAATTCCTAATAATCTATTACTCAGGTTAGGACCAAGTTTTGAAATGATTTTAGTGACGTTATTTTCTTCCTTTCCATCTGCTGTATATAATGTAGCACTTCACTGAGTTCATGTCTCGAACCTGAAACATGTTAAGTAGGTGCATCTACACAGATAGCCTAGCATCTGCTCTTGATACAAACTGAAGTTTTCAGTTCCATAACCTATCAATTAGTAATATGCATATAATATGTTGTAAAGTTTCTTAAATCATTGTTGTTTTGTCTTAATTAGTATTTACTTTTATGGTGCTTGACAGACATACATGTTCAAGTATGACACCTTTCATGGCAATTGGAAGCACCGTGAGCTTAAGGTTAAGGATGAGAATACCCTTCTCTTTGATGAGAAGCCCGTCACTATTTTTGACGTCAGTTAACATCTAAAGCCATCAAAATGGACATGTTCTACATATAAAATTAGTATGTGTCTAATAGATAAAGAACATGATGATAATGGTAACATTTTACAGATAACGCTTATGATTGTTCTATAATTTTTACAGGGGGGGAAGGGGAATAAGCACATAATAAACCTAATAAGCAAAAAAAAAAAGAATTGATCTGCTGCACTGGTGGTGTGCTGTTATGAAAACATTCCAAGGTGGGCACTTTCTAGCTTATTTTGAGTAAGCTACTGAAGAAATAAACCCCTGAGCTTATTGGAACATGAAGTCCACCTAACTGACTACCATTTTCCCCTATGGCAGGCCATGGGAGAGCTTTTACATGCTTGCTAAGAGCTTAAGTAAATGACTCAGTGGGCTGCTGCACTCACTGCAGTGCGAAAAAGAGCAAAGGGGGTTGTTTTAAGGGCCTAAAAAGCTACCTATAAGCTGTTATAAAAAAATCTTAAAAAATACTATCAACTTGATAAGCAACTAAATAAGGGAAATACCAATTTATAGGGCATAAGGTCAAAAAAATGAATGAGTTAAAAATAAAAAATAAGGGGCTATTAGGGACTGAATGCGCTAGCTGACAGATTCTAAATTTTTGCCTAAACCTCTCGAAACCTTTTTGTATCAAATAACAACTACCAAAACTGATTTAAACACACTAAATGTAATTTGACTACCTGGGTCAAAGTGGGTAAAACTCCCCTTTTGACCCAGAATTGTACCAATGCAAACACCCCTTAAAGACATGACTTGATTTTTGAAATTGGGAAGACTTGGAACTTTGACAAACCTGTTTTTATGATTAACCAAAACCACAAAGGGAGTTTGAATCCACTTAAGAACACAATAAACAGATTTCAAAACCTGAACAAAAAGTCAATATTGCATAAACTGAAATTAAAAACTGATTTAAAACAGGAAATTAAATTGCTCCTATGCATGGAAACACCATCAAGGCTCCCAAAGGATTAAAAACTGGCCCCTTTGATGCAACCAGGGTAAGAAACTTATCTCAATCATCCATAAAGCTTTATTCTTATATTATATACAGTAGTTTTAAAAACCTTCATTGTAAAAATGCATATGTTGTGATGCACTTAAGAGATGCTACATTATGCAGTTAAAGAATCCTCCATACCTCAACCACATTTGTGTAAGTACATATTCTCGGTTAACTTGGCTTTTGTACCTGATGATCATGCCACAATAATCCGTATCTTATTTTGTCATACCAGCTGATGACCAGGCTGCACTACTGAATCCTGGAAATAAACCACTAACACAGATTGTTCAGGATGATTCCTTAAAGGAGTTTCAATTTTGAAATACCTTTTTTTCATGTCAATCAAAGGTAATTTTACTTTTGTTGCTTTAGTATGCTTAGTATTTTGGTTGTTAATAAAAGATCCTTATACGAACTTTTTGCATCTATTGTTCAAGCTAACCATCCATTTGAAGTTGCATCAAGTGGGTTTTCATTTGTAATTAGCTTCTAAAAATAAATGGCCCTTCATGAGGTATCATTGTTCATTTTCTATATAATAGGTCATTAATATCAGATAGACCTGTAATTACTACGATTTTACATGAGGCATTGTCAGTTGTCACGTATGTATATATATCTTGCCATTAACTACTATTATATTACCCTTTGATTAGTTTACAGATATGGTCATTTGAGATGATGGTGTTGTTATATGGTCTTCTTCCCAATCCATAACTAGAAACCTCGGTGCTTTCTATCAAGCCGAATACGACCTATGCTTAAATTGTTCAACTCTGACATGATGTGGGAACCTTTTATAATTATACGTGTATCAGGTCATTTTCCAGCCCGTTTGACCCGAACCGGATCAGAATAGTTTCAATGATAGTTTTCCTACCTACAGTCTTACGTCTTTTTGTATCCTAAATTATAACAGCCTATCATCTTATGATGTGTTGCACAACACAATACAAAAAATAGTGTCTGAATTTGCTTATTTTAAATAAGCGTGTCAGCAACGACTGAAAGGGTGTTTCTATAAGCACAATTTTGGGCTTATTAGCTTGGTTCAGCTTATATTTCATAAGAAAATATTTTTATAGGCTTATTTTTTAGTTTAAGAGGTTATTATCTATCTTTAAGTTGTAACAAGCTTATACTACATCTTAAAATAAGCCAGATAATATGAATTTATGAAATATAAGCCAAACCAAATAAGCTCATCAACCTAAAAATAAGCTCATAAAAGACTTGAAAGTTTGTTTAGTTATGTCGACGTACTAATTGGCTTAGGCGCCAAGGAGAAACAAATTACATTTTTCCTTTAGCAAGGGACATATCCTAAAAAGAAAACAATTAAAAAGCCGTGAAAGCAAATTTCATGACTTCTTTAGATGAAATTTTGCTTTTTTTTAGGATATTATATTTCTTTCATTAGGTGAAAATGTGAAATTTGCGTAATTTACTTACCTATTTGTTTTTTATTTCTTATGTTTTTTACAGTTCAAAGGTTCAAAGGCTGAAAAAGAGGTGGACACTTGGTGAATTTGAAAGCAGGAGGCCACTAAGAAGGGGAATTTTGGTCATGTCCATTTATCAAGAAGAAAGAGGGTAAGTAATTTAGATAAAACTTATGTCCTTAACATAGTCCATTGTATAAGTTTGTGATATGACTGAGTCCAAAGATTTAGCTACAAAATCAAGTTAGGAACAGTTTTAGGAATGCTTTTATCGAAATTGTAGGAAGGGACAGTTTGGGATCGCTTATTGAAATTGCTTCTCATAAAGGGGTTGTTTAGTATTTGCTTACCGAATTGTTTATCATACAAGGTTGTTTTGGATTGCTTAATGGAAATGCTTATAAAAGGGTTTTTTTGGGATTGCTTATTTAACTCTTTATAAGTAGTTTTAATAAGCAATCCCAAACAGCCCTATAAGAAGTCTCAATAAGCAATCGTGTAAACAACCCCGTAATAATCAGAATAAGTAATCCCATTCAACCCCTATACAAACTGCACTTTCAATAAGTAAACCCAAATAGCCTGATTTTTTTCCTAAAAATTGACAGAGACAGGTGTCAGTGTGTTTTAATTTCATGTTTTAATTTGGCAACACCTATGAAAATTCGTATGAATGTGATGTTTTGCTAAACTATCAAGTAGTATGACTTAATAGGTAATGATAGGTTAATGGAATGTTTATATCTTGCAGGATTGTGTACGAAAACCTATTTTTATTTAGAATTTGGAATAGACCATGACTTGATATGTGGTTTACTTTTAAGGCTAATTAGGTACCATATTTTACACCAGGTCAATATTTGCTATGTAGGACCAAAATATAATCCTCAAAATCAATGAAGGGGTAAGTCGTAAAGGGTTCGGAGTCAAAGTTAGTGACGGTGTAAGTCGTAAAAGGTTCTGTAATGATATAAAGTATAAATACATAAAAATTTCATAATTCTAGGAGATTGTGTTATGAGTTGATGGTAGTATGTAGAATTATGGCATATTATATATGAATTAATTTTGTAAAGAAATTAAATCATATGGTTATGGATGATATTTGGTTCTAGCAATAGGGGTTTCATTAAGCAAGTAATCATACATGTTCTTTGCCACTAAAACCTGTTCCAGTATTCTTGTTAATGCATGCAACCTAAAAATGAAATAGTTGTTTGCTCATCTTGCAGGCTTGCAGCTAACCACGTCTTTTTTGTATTTCTGTCATTCTTCTAATTACGTGAACCTATTTTCCTACTGTTCATTTTATCCCTTTAATAAAAATTGGTCTTCAAGGGCACATGAGTCTACCCGCGAGAGTCTTCATAGCAGTGTAGCATGTGCCGCTAACATCGTGGTTACCAGAGTGTCCTGGTGGTACACAATTGCATCGGTTACAGCATACCATACATACTCTGTACAATATTCTTAACTACCTCGAATCGTGTATGATGTACACATGTGGCTTTTAATGACATGAACTTTGTTGACAGTAACTTCCATCATTCGTGCAGCCATTGCCACAGTTGTCACAATAACAGTAATTCTCAATAACAATAGGCTTGCTAACAAAAAGTGAGTATGTTCTTTAGACTATGGGCAAGTAGTTTGATGATGATATTAAACTCATTAGTATATGTTTAGCTTGAGTTAATTTTAGACTTTGTTTGTTTTTTGAGCCGAAAGTTCGGCAACCAACTGCAAACAGGTACATTTGAAATGGCAAATATATTTTCACATATAACACAATGAGTGAATTTCAAGTATAGCTACTTACTGAGAGAAGCTACTGCAAACAGGTATATTGTGATTATATTATCCATAAAGATGATATATGTAAAAGTGGTTGACTTGGGAAAAACATCCAATTGTTTAGGAATTAATAATCCATTAAGGTGAAATATGTAAAAAAAAAATGAGTAAATTGGTTGTCTTTGATAAAATATGCATGATGATGTTGGTAGGACATATATGAAATTCCATACTCAGTCATCTACATGATTCCTTTTGGTCTAAGTGGTGCCACAAGGTAATTCTCATTGGCCCATATATAGAGGTATAGATTGAAGCATTTTCTGGCCTCAATCACCAATCTTGACTTTGATGACAAATTATATCCACGTCAACAATGGTCTAAAAAGCGGTCTAAAAGATTCAGACAATATGTCACGAATCTTCTTGCCTCTCAAGACCCACACATCAACGTCGAAAATTTCCACCTTAGTTGCACTCCTTTTTATGATTACCTCCTCTTCTTCGCTATAGCAAATTATGTCAACGATAATTATAAGACATGCCCGCCCATTGGGCGGCCGACCACTAGTATATATATATATATATATATATATATATATATATATATATATATATATATATATATATATATATATATATATATATATATATATATATATATATATATATATATATATATATATATATATACTAGTGTCAAAATCGTCCGATGGACGGGTATGACTGTGGTTTTATTTTTATGATTTAGTGGATCAAATATATACTAAAAAGTAATTAAAAGTCGAATGAAAGGGTTAAGATATATAATTGATGTTACCATAATGCATTAAACGACTAAAAGTAGGTATGTACTTTGATTTGTGTTTTTTATTTTTATGATTTAGTACTACAAATATATAGTTAAAAGTTATTAAAAGTTAATTTAAACGGCTAAGAAGTATAATTAATGTTACCATAATTAATAATACGGCTAAAAGGAGGTAGCTACTTTATAACATTTTGTTATAAGCAATATTAATCATGAAATTTTTTTACATATTATAATATAATTACCATTTATTATTATTTATTTTTTTTGTTGATACAATTTACCCACAATATACCTATTTCCATTTTCCCTTATTTATTTATATTTAAAGTTTGGTCTAACTGAGTGTGTTACATCATACCTAAAAGGTAAAATAGATTTCAAATATAATCTTTGTTCATAGTTTCACATTGAATATACGTAAATGTTTTTTTTTGAAGGTGTATATTTATGATTGAATTTTGATGCTTATTTAGGTTCGCAAAGGGTTTGCTGTTGATAATTAAGGATCGCTAATGGTTTGTAACTTATCATTTTTAAAAAATAAGTTAACTAAAAATAAGATATAAACTTACCAAATTTTTCATTGAATGCATTAAGAACAAAAAGAAATAAACGTTTATCGAATATAAGATGAAAAAAGTTTCAAAATGGTACGCAAGAACAAAGTATCATAGCATACCCGTTTGATAGGCAAGCGAGACTTATAAATATCGTTATGGAAAACTACAATGAAGTCCAGAAAACATATGATGACATTTTAAAGACTATCAATATACTGTAGAACTTATTTTTATACCTTTAGCAATTTGTCTTCGATAAACGCGGTATTAAAGCAAGCATAGAATAGACGACCCTCAATATTCCTATCATAGAATGTAATACATAAGTATCCAATAACTTGTCGAACCATCAAATAATGTTAATGATTTAATAAAAACCTAAAGTTTGAGCAATAGGTGATCTTTCATCACTACACGTTTACTATAAGTTCACCTTGATCTTTTTATTGAAATATAAATCGAAGGAGCTACTTTCTTCAGATCCTTCTATTTCTGAGTTGTGTCCCTCATGATCTTCCTCGAGGTGAGTAACAGTGTCCAAGATTTTCAATACCAATATCATTTACTTTTTTGCAGAAATTCCTACACATATCTCTAGATGAACGATAATGTTGTCCAGGAATCTGTAACAAAAGTTTGTTGCCAAGTCAAATGATAAAATATATGAAACAATTGATCCCATCCGTGCTCCGCAATATCTGATGGAAGGTCTCAAGTCCTAACCCTTGAATTCGTGCTTTCAGAAGAGTGTATTTTTGTCTCCACTAACTGTAACAAAGACATCATAACAGTATCTTACATTCCATGCTAATATCTAAAACAATTAGAATTAAACTGATTAGGTAGGTAGGCGGTAGTCGTTAGGAAATTGACGTTTTGGTTTACTTTTAACTCATTTGACCCATTTTGGTTTCCATTTAATCAAATCTGTTTGAGATAAAGTCAACACAAGTTGAGCCGTTTATAACTGAACGTGAATCATAATTACTAATCCGACAGCTTTTTCAAACACAAATTAATGTTTTTTGAGGTTAAGAGTAACGATAACCCGTAACCCCACAAGGGTAAAGGAATCACAAGTAATGGTGTCATATCAAAGCAAACATATAAACCAAAAGAAATCTTCAACATAAATATGGAAATAATCCAAGTCAAAAGACTTCAATACATAGGTCCCAATGAAAATAAACTCAAATGAAATGTCTAAAACATAAAGTCTAAATGGCATCATAAGATCAAAGCTAAATCTCTAAGGTAAGTCCACTCAAGACTCATCCCAAAGCAATACCCAGCTCAATGCTTAGATACCGCCATGAAGAAAAGAAAGTGCTGTTGAGCTTCAAAAGCCCAAAGGAATGATATACAAGCAAAACGAATACTAAACGAGAACGAATACAAAATAAAGTGAAAGAAAACAAGTGAAGTCATATTCATTTCAAAAGATAATTCGTAATATCGAATAAGTTTTATAGCTAACTACCTCGAGCCCGCACACATATGCCATATCGTAAACATATCATAATCACATAAGGCAACATTTTTGTAGGGAGACCTACCAGAGTTATGAAGGACGCAGATGCACGCAAAGATCAATCATCGATAACATATAGCATATAATGTATAATATATGGCATATAATGATCTAGGATGCATCCATACGCCCTACGCATAAATATTAATAATATAATTCAAATTGAGCTCATACAGATAATGATAAGGGACGGGCGTAACATCACTCATCGCCCTAGAGTCATGTCAAGTGCATTTGTCGACACGGACATGGAACCCCCATGACTAGTTAATAATTGGCTCGGGTGTCAAACTATCAGAGGTCAAATAAGAATGTCATAACTGACATAGATCATATTTTATCAAATGTTTAATCATGTTTTCAAAATCAAAGTCTTCATATCATATAGTTCAAAATCAAATGGTTTATGATTCAAAAATCAAAGTTCAGATAAACAACAACTCAAATAGACACATTAGGGTTCATAGCAAAGGCTTAGGAAATCCTAATATGAAAACGAAAAGAAAACGTATACGAAACCTTTACTGAAAAGGTCAGAATATCCGTACCTTATTCGAAAACAAAAGATCAAAAGTCAAACAGGAAAGCAAAGAATTACTCCTTCTTCACGTAACCTATATACATTAATGTCGTATATATTATTAATGATTCCATAATCGTCAAAATGATCCTTTAATATTTTAGGGTTTCCATAATTAAACGAGACTTAAATGTTTTAATATTAATATCGTAAATTAGGGTTTCATATGTCTTTATTAAAGTTTAGGGTTTCTCATTCTTTAATGTCTCATTAATATGCATTAACTTACATGTTACGCCTTTTAATGACTAGTTACTTAACCTAACACGTCACATAATACTCTTTCCTTTTATGTTTCACCATATGTTTATGATTTTATGTGACATATAAGTTACTTATTACTCATACTAATTACGCATTTACTCTATTAGGTTTAGCATAACTTATTAAATTAACATATCAAAACTAGGGTTTACGTTAACATAACCTTTACTTAATTAATGCATCTTCAAATCTTATATGTAACTCGATTCAATTAGGGTTTTCGTTATTTTAACACTAGTCTTAGCTCATCTTCTTACTTCACATATTCAAGTTATTAAGTTATATTCATTATTCGAAAACTAAACATGGTTCGGTCCTAATTCATATGTTTCGCCCTTATTAAATCAACACAAACATGACTCGATTCAATATTACATCTTACATATCCAACTCTTAATTAGTTACTAGGTTAAATTAGTTAGGGTTTCTCTTGTTTTGGTTCACACCTCTCGCCACAAAAGAAAAGAAAACAAAACGCGATTTAAACAAAATATAACTTGACATATACATGCAAAGTACGTTAAAGGAAGACAAATAAACGATATACCTTCACTTGATTGAGCAAAATCGACACCAAGGGTGTTTGTTTATGCTCGGCCGAATAGGGAGAAAAGAAAAGGAAGAGCAAAATAACTAGGGTTCCAAACTTATGATTATGTATGGTATATATAGTTGTAGTATTTGAGTTAAACTAGGAAAGTAATTGGGTTTGGGTTTTGGGTCCAACCGAATCACCATCACCACGCCACCATTGGGCTTCGCCCTTGGCTCACGAACACAAACAATCACGCCCAAATCATTTACTTAAACTTTAATTCTTCGTCGCACCAAAATCAATTACGTAATATATTTTAGTTAGGTTTTAAATATTCGCAAGTTAATCTTTTAATTTCTTTAAATGTTATAAATATATTTTACGATTTTATAATTTTTAGTTCCAAGGGTATTTTAGTCTTTATTTGATTTTAAATTTTCGTGTTTTACAATTCTTCCCTCTAAAGAAAAATTTTCGTCCTCGAAAATTGAATGAAACGAAATGAAATGAAAACGAAAACGAAAACGAAACGAAATGAGAACATACCAAACTATTCAAAGAAATGAGGGTAACTAGCACGATCGACTCCTCGGTTTCCCAAGTAGCCTCACGCTCGTGATGATTTTTCCACAGAATCTTAACGAATGGAATAACTTTATTCCTCATAACTCTTTCTTGTCTTTCCGAATAGCTTCGGTTCTTCGATAAAGACATATCGGATTGAATTTGATCAAACGGATAAGAAGCAACGTAACGGATGATAGTTGTATCCCTTAGAGTGATACATGGAAAACGCCATGAACATGCGATAACCGAGGCGGAAGTGCTAAACGATACGAAACTTCTCCTATTCGCTCTAGAATCTCAAATGGTCCAATAAATCGAGGACTAAGCTTGCCCTTGATTCCAAAACGCTTCACACCTCTAAACGGCGAAACTTTCAAAACACACGATCTCCAACCCGAAATTCTAAATCACGACGATGCTTATCAAGATAACTTTTCTCGACGAGACCTAGCTTCCTTCAATTTTCTCTAGCCACGCCTACTTTCTCATTAGTGATCTCGATCATTTCCGGTCCTTCAATCAAACGCCACCTACTTCATCCCAACAAATAGGTGCTCTACATTTCCTTCCATAAAGAAGTTCAAACGCGCCGCCTTAATGCTAGCATGCCAACTGTTGTTATAAGCAAACTCTACTAAACATAAATATTCATCCCAACCGCCATCCATTCTAAAGCACAAGCCCTTAGCATATCCTCTAAGGTCTCAGATAGTCTCTCTCGACCGACCATCCGTTTGAGGATGAAATGCCGTACTAAAGTTAAGTCGAGTACCCCAAGCTTTCGCAAACCCTTCCAAACGAAGTAAAACGCGGATCTCTATCGGACACAATAGATGCCTGAGTACCATGAAGTCTAACGATCTCTTGTCGAAAAATCTCCGCCAATTTACCAATACCATAATCCTTTCTCGATTGGTAAGAAATGAGCGGATTTGGTTAGCCGATCAACAACCACCCAAATCGCATCATGTTTCTTCCTAGTAAGAGGTAGTCCAACCACAAAATCCATAGATATCTTATCCCACTTCCATGTTGGAATCTCCAATGGTCAGAATAATCCACTAGCCCTCCGATGTTCAATCTTAACTGTCGACAAATCATACACTTCGACACAAACGCCGCCACATCTTGCTTCATGCCGCTCCACCAAAAGTATCGTTTCAAATCCCTATACATCTTGGTAGAACCAGATGAATAGTGAAAGGAGAACTATGAGCTTCACCATAACTTTCTCAAGGCACCGATCATTGGGAACACAAAGCCTATCTCCATACCATACAATACCGTCATTATCAACCTTAAACTCCGCTCGCTTACCTTCTTCAACATTTTGCACCACGGCCCACAAACACGTCATCTTTCTCGAGCTTTAATTTGCAAAGATAAGGTTCGACTCCACCTTCATACTAGCCCAAGATCCATCAAAACCTCGACACACAACTCAACATCCAAACTCTCTAAGTCACGCAAAATCCTAGGCTCAATCTTGATACTCGCAAGAATGCCCGATTTCGCTAAGCTAAGGCCAAGAACACGTTAGCCTTACCCGGATGGTACCGAATGTTGGTGTCATAATCCTAAGAAGTTCTAACCATCTTCTTTGTCTCATGTTAAGTTCCTTCCGAGTGAAAATATACTTGAGACTCTTATGATCGATGAATATATCACACGCCTCCATACAAGTAATGTCTCCAAATCTTCAACGCAAACACCACCGCAGCCTAACTCAAGATCATGAGTTGGGTAATTCTCCTCATAAGGTTTTAGCGCCTTCAAGCATAAGCTATTACCTTTCCATGTTGCATCAAAACACACCTAATCCTTTCTTAGATGCATCATCAGAGATTTGAAATCCTCCGAACCAGTTGGAAGAGTCAAAATAGAGCCGACACCAATCTCCGCTTCAACTCTTCAAAACTCTTCTCTCGCTCATCCGTCCATACAAACTTTTCACTTTTCTCATCGTTGGGTTAAAGGGGTAGAGCTACGAGAGAAACCTTCAACAAAACGTCTATAGTAACCAAGAAGTCCAAGAAAACTCCCGACCTCGCCATCGCCGTAGGTCTTGGCCATTTAGTGATAGCCTCAACTTTAGACGGATCCATGGTAATACCATCACCGACACGATATGACCAAGGAAAGCAACTTGTCTCAACCAAAATTCGCACTTCAAAATTTGGCATACAACTTCTTCTTCCTCAAAATCTCCAAAACTATACGGAGATGTTCTTCATGCTCTTCTTCGACTTAGAGTAAACCAAAATATCGTCGATGAAAACAATAACGAACTTGTCGAGAAACTCATGGAAAACACGATTCATCGTGTCCATAAACACAAAGCGCATTGGTCAAACCAAAAGGCATAACGAGAAATTGTAATGACCATATCCGCACGAAACGCGGTCTTAGGAACATCTTGCTCCTTCACACGTGAATCGATGGTAGCGGACCTCGTGTCAATCTTCGAAAAGAACTTAGCTCCTTGCGTTGATCAAACAAATCGCCTATACGCGGCAAAGGATAACGGTTATGAATAGTAATACGATTGAGTTCACGATAGTCGATACATAAGCGCATGCTTCCATCCTTCTTCACAAACAAGACAGTGCACCCCATGGAGAAACACTGGGGCGAATAAATCCACTTTCTATCATCTCTTGCACTGTTCCTTCAACTCCTTCGCCTCTACAGTGCCATACGACACGGAGCCTTCAAATCGGTTCAAGACTGTGAATTAACTCAATGCTAAACTCAACTTCTCGAAATGGGGAAGTCCAGGAGTTCATCCGAAAACGTCCAAGAAATTCGCAAACAACCGAAGACTTCAATGTTAGGACTCTCCAAAGATGTGTCCTTAACAGATGCTAGAAAACCTTGGCACCCATGAGCAATCATGATCCGCGCCTTCATAGCGGAAATGAGCTTAACAGACGGCGGGTTGAGAACCATGATAAACGAATTCAGATGTTTTACGCTCCAAAGATCACCGTTCTAGCATGGCATCGATTGAAGCTCTATGGTAAGCCAACCAATCCATGCCTAGAATGATATCAAAGTCGACCATATTGAGAGGATACAGATTTGCAAAGTTTAATACGATCATCAAAACGAAGAGGACACTTAACATATTTACGATCAATGATCACATGATTTTTCATAGCGCCGAAATCGATAAGTGATTTGTTAACGGTTTGGGCTTCATATTAAGTTTCTTAGCGTATGTGATAGATATAATGGAGTGTGTGCGCCAAGATCAAATAAAACGAAGACAAAAAATCATCAATGAAAAGAGTGCCCGTAATGGTACCAAGTTCGCTCACCGTTACTTAGTAGTAGCATAAACACGCCCAAGAGTACGAGTTCGAACCATCTAAACGATTAGCAAAATGAACAAAGGTAAGATACGAAATGGAAGTACGAAGGAATCCTAAAGTCTACCCAAATCCTCACTGTGTCAAATCCTAAGCTCTAAGGTCTCAAAACCTAGGCTCCATATGTCATGTGTCCCGACTACAAGTCAGAACTCAGGCTCGATGCCATAAATTGTAACGCCCGACCCCACAAGGGTAAAGGAATCACAAGTAATGGTGTCATATCAAAGCAAACATATAAACCAAAAGAAATCTTCAACATAAATATGGAAATAATCCAAGTCAAAAGACTTCAATACATAGGTCCCAATGAAAATAAACTCCAAATGAAATGTCTAAAACATAAAGTCTAAATGGCATCATAAGATCAAAGCTAAATCTCTAAGGTAAGTCCACTCAAGACTCATCCCAAAGCAATACCCAGCCCAATGCTTAGATACCGCATGAAGAAAAGAAAGTGCGGCCGAGCTTCAAAAGCCCAAAGGAATGATATACAAGCAAAATGAATACGAAACGAGAACGAATACAAAATAAAGTGAAAGAAAACAGTGAAGTCATATTCATTTCAAAAGATAATTCGTAATATAACGAATAAGTTTTATAGCTAACTACCTCGAGCCCGCACACATATGCCATATCGTAAACATATCATAATCACATAAGGCAACATTTTGTAGGGAGACCTACCAGAGTTATGAAGGACGCAGATGCACGCAAGATCAATCATCGATAACATATAGCATATAATGATAATATATGGCATATAATGATCTAGGATGCATCCATACGCCCACGACAAATATTAATAATATAATTCAAATTGAGCTCATACAGATAATGATAAGGGACGTGGCAAGAACATCACTCTCATCGCCTAGAGTCATGTCGAAGTGCATTTGTCGACACGGACATGGAACCCCATGACTAGTTAATAATTGGCTCGGTGTCAAACTATCGAGGTCAAATAAGAATGTCATAACTGACATAGATCATATTTTATCAAATGTTTAATCATGTTTTCAAAATCAAAGTCTTCATATCATATAGTTCAAAATCAAATGTTTTATGATTCAAAAATCAAAGTTCAGATAAGCAACAGCTCAAATAGACACATTAGGGTTCATAGCAAAGGCTTAGGAAATCCTAATATGAAAACAAAAAGAAAACTTCATACGAAACCTTTCTTCGAAAAGGTCGTAATATCCGTATCTTATTCGAAAGCAAAAGATCAAAAGTCGAAATAGGAAGCAAAGAATTACTCCTTCTTCACGTAACCTATATACATTAATGTCGATATATTATTAATGATTCCATAATCGTCAAATGATCCTTTAATATTTTAGGGTTTCCATAATTAAACGAGACTTAAATGTTTTAATATTAATATCGTAAATTAGGGTTTCATATGTCTTTTATTAAAGTTTAGGGTTTCTCATTCTTTAATGTCTCATTAATATGCATTAACTTACATGTTACGTCTTTTAATGACTAGTTACTTAACCTAACACGTCACATAATACTCTTTCCTTTTTATGTTTCACCATACACGTTTATGATTTTATGTGACATATAAGTTACTTATTACTCATATTAATTACGCATTTACTCTATTAGGGTTTAGCATAACTTATTAAATTAACATATCAAAACTAGGGTTTAGGTTAACATAACCTTTACTTAATTAATGCATCTTCAAATCTTATATGTAACTCGATTCAAATTAGGGTTTCGTTATTAGGGTTTAACACTAGTCTTAGCTCATCTTCTTACTTCACATATTCAAGTTATTAAGTTATATTCATTATTCGAAAACTAAACATGGTTCGGTCCTAGTTCATATGTTTCGCCATTATTAAATCAACACAAACATGACTCGATTCAATATTACATCTTACATATCCAACTCTTAATTAGTTACTAGGTTAAATTAGTTAGGGTTTCTCTTGTTTTCGGTTCACACCTCTCGGCCACAAAAGAAAACAAAACAAAACGCGATTTAAACAAAATATAACTTGACATATACATGCAAGGTACGTTAAAGGAAGACAAATAAACGATATACCTTCACTTGATTGAGCAAAATCGACACCAAGGGTGTTTGTTTATGCTCGCCGAATAGGGAGAAAAAGAAAAAGGAAGAGCAAAATAACTAGGGTTCCAAACTTATGATTATGTATGGTATATATAGTTGTAGTATTTGAGTTAAACTAGGAAAGTAATTGGGTTTGGGTTTTGGGTCCAACCGAATCACCATCACCACGCCACCATTGGGCTTCTACCCTTGGCTCACGAACACAAACAATCACGGCCCAAATCATTTACTTAAACTTTAATTCTTCGTCGCACCAAAATCAATTACGTAATATATTTTAGTTAGGTTTTTAAATATTCGCAAGTTAATCTTTTAATTTCTTTAAATGTTATAAATATATTTTACGTATTTTATAATTTTTAATTCCAAGTGTATTTTAGTCTTTATTTGGATTTTAAATTTTCAGGTTTTACACAACTTGTATCCCACCGGCTGTTTTATGAGGAGGGGCGTTAGGAATTGCTTATTTAAACTGATTATCACAATTTGGATTTAAAAAATTCAAGAATTCGTTCGTGAGTTTGGATATTGGTCATATTGATTCGGATGCAGGGCAATGGATTAACAAAACTTGCATGAAACATTAAAGCAATCACTATTAAAAACTTAGACTTTCATTGGAGCAGAACTTGGTCTTAGGTCCAGGTTTCATAACATCATCTTGACACTCTGGCCTAATCGAAAAATGCACACCAAATTACACACAATAAATAACATTACAGAATCTTTGTCATGTATCCGTTAGAGGGATTTGTTGAGACAAATTTAGGAGGATATGAAATTACTTTATAAAAACATTATCAAAAAAGCAAACCGTTATAATAAGTCATATTAATCTTGATATTATTGCATTTTTTTTTAAATCTAAGTTGTATGTTTTTTGTATTACATTCGTGCAACATGAATAAAAACTCATACAATGGTTACGGTTAGTTATAATAACAACCTTTGCTGCAACTCTGATATGATCTTTGTAAGGCCGCCAATGTGGATGGTCTCCATTCCATCATCAAATGTAACTCCATTGGCAGAAGAAACTTTTGCATAGAAGGGATATAAATTTACAACGACCAGTTAAAATGTACTTACAAAATAGAAACTTTTGCATAGAAGGGATATAAATTTACAAAGTTGTACGCAAGAACAAAGTATCAAAGCATAGCCCGTTCAATTGGCGAGCAAGCCTTATAAATATCATTAAGAAATTTAAGTTAACGAAAAATAAGCTTTAAGCAAAACTCGTTAACTTGCCAATGATGATGATGAAATTCATGTTTGATAAAAGTTAGAATGACGTTATGCCGTTTCTTGAAATCTAAATTTACATAAGTTAACCATTTGTACAATCAAGAAATACGAAAATTCGCATTTACCCTATTGTCGTGCTCTTTATCAACACGCATAAACTTTCCGTAGCAGCTACCTTACTTCTCAGCTTTTTCCTCCTAAACCTGCATAACCCTTTTCAGCACCTGAAACATCAAATATCGTATTTAACTCTGTCAAACAGTTTGAATCCTTTAAACAACCGATCTTTTTCGACATGTGATCATGTTTATGGTTTGAACCTTTTTAAACACCCACAATTTTCAAATATATCAAAGTTAACCAACGGTATAGATGATCTAAAGTCAAAGATACATTGTACCTTTGTTACTTTGTTCATACAATCATACCACATAGAAAATAACTCAAGAAGAAAAGTACCACACATGCTTTATTATCACATTATCAATATATGGTTCTGACATATTGTTAATACCTAAGTTTCCTACTAAAACTAATTGCAATCTGAACTGAATTCATTGTTAGACTACCTAAAAGTCGATCACATAGTACTCACCCAAGTGTTGTTTTAATGAACATTGAAACACTATTTTGGTGGTTAGTTTTATAGCAACTTGTTATCCAGTTATTCACAAGTCATTTAGCTATGGACAAGGACGAACCTACATAGAAACCCGCGGCCCCCCCAAATTTGCGGCACCTGGTGTAAATATTATAGGTTTTAGGGGTAATTTAATTGAGGTTACAAACAAATCTCCGATTCGGCCCTCCCAAAATTAATTCGGCCCCCAAAGAAAAAATGTTCAAGTTCCGTCTATGGCTATGGAAGGTGTAGACGGTACACAATAACCGAGCTATTATCCCCTACCTCATATTCTATACCAATTAACCTTCAAGAATATGAAAGACGCAATACCACATCACACAAACTATATACCAAAAAAGCTTCAAATCTGAATGTGCATTTCACAACTCAGCCAAATATTGTAATCTGTCACAACGCCTCATTTGTATAAAAAAAAACTGTCTTGTATGAATGCACCTTCAGCCAATAATCAGGGTTGGCAACATATATGAGGACCCGTTTGGAAACCTTGACCGTAAATTTAGATCACAAACATCCTGAAAAACACAAACTTAAATACACAAATCACAAGAGATATTAACATATTTAAGAACAATTTAAGTGTTGGAAATGCAAGTATACAAATAAAAAAAGTTCATTCATAAATTCATGGCTTGACTGCCTTACTGGTTTAGTCAAATTCCGACACAAAGTTGGCACATTAAGGATCTTATTTACTCAAATGATATAGCACAGTTGAATGTAAAAAGTAACCAAACCCATAAACAAACATCAGATAAGATAAAATACTCAGAACTTGACATGTCCAACAATTTATGACATTCATAACATAAACATGCAAATCCTAGGCCTAGCCTTGTAACTAACATGTCAAAATCCTTACGACGCTACAGCTCAATGGTTTATAGAAACATTTCAAAATAAATGTCAAAGGTGCAAGCATACAAATGAAAGAAATTATTTCATTTGTAAAATTACTTGAAATCTTTGTTAATTTGGTCATCTTTCGATACAAGGTTAGCATTAGTATGAGCCTATATGCTTTATAGATGACATATAAAAACAGGGGTCGACCGGGTTTTGACCGGGTCAGAACAGGGTTGAGCGGGGTAACCCATCTCAAATAGTCTTAGCCAGGTTTAGGTCAAGCACGGGTCAGGCAGCCTTTTAACACCCGTACTTATAAAATAACTTTTTTGAATGCGGTTTCTCATTATAAAAAGATGCCAACAAAATATACTCTTTCAAAGGATTAGAGGAACCATCATAAACCGAATATTTATCCCCAGCAGCTAAACAAAGCTATACGGTCTGGATCATGGTTAGATCTCTTATAAAGAGATCTCATCATCTGGATCCTCATCCGTATGACCAATGCATTAATATTAACTGTCAAAAACCAACTTATAGATTTTGAAAATAATCTACTTTGAAAGAGTAATCTTTAATCAAATATAAAGTAGATAAATGGGCCCAGAAATAAAATATGGGTTGGAGAAAGTTTATCAATCACAATGAATCAGAGTGGTGCATGACTTTCCTAAGTTCTCATCACTGCCCTTTTTATAACAGAAAAAACATTTATAGGTTAAGTAAGTTGACTGTCTATACTGTTAAGTACATCATACAAATGTATGTTCCAGTGATTTCATTACAAGTATATGTCAAAGGGGCAGGCATACGAATGAAAGAGGTTATTTCATTGGTAATATTACCTAAGCCTTTGTTGATTTGGTCATCTTCTGACACAAAGTTGGCACAAGTATGAGCCTATTTGCTTTATAGATGACATAGATATAATAATCTAACCAATCACACAAGAACACGTGATTTAAACTAACAGAAAGAAATTATAGAAACAACTTGCTATGAGAAAGTCCATTCACAATTTTTAGTCTATATCAACATGTAGTCCCCACCATACAGCCTCACTAAGGTAATACAACAAATAAACTATACCCAGTAGCGAGAAAAATGACATGGTTGAGACTTGTCTCTTTCGTCACCTTCAGACACAAATTTCGGAAGAGTCGGTTTGGGCTGGATGTTGGGTATGTTTGGGCCAACAGTGTATACTGGTATTTGAAATTTGTATTTGATGACGTCAATGGCTTCGGGTTCTAGCTCATAGACTGTGGCTACTATTAAAGATTGTGTTTTTTTGCTCACATCGATAAGATGTCGTGGAGTGCCTGGTCAACCACTCGAAAGTCTTTCACTTTCATTGGTGATCAACCAGGTATACATAAACGATGCGTTCTTCTCCTCTTTTTGTTTTATACACGACATGAAAAGTGACTAACAATATAGGAAAGATAGTACTATTTCTATGTTTAATTTATGGGGGTGTATGCCTACTCTTATTAAAAATAGCTTATCGTGTTTTAGATACACACCTTTTAATGTGTGTTATCAAAACACATTTTTAACCCTCCAAAAAGCTAATAAGCACTTTTTATATAGTTTTTGAATAAACTCAAAGTTATCCTAAACATGCGCCAATAATAGCCTAAATAAGCCTAGCCAAACTCCCCTTAAGTTATTTTATACAGTAGTAAATAAACACTTAGCAATGTGAAATATGAAGAGGATTATCCACCTGATAAATCAACACAGATATGTCTGTGTTTCTGAAGCAGTTCTACAGAATGTGTCACATGTGGTTATGTGGTTATCAGATGATATAGTTTAAGAAAACATCATAACACGTGAAGTTGAATCTAATTAAGTAATACAACGGAGATAGGTAAAAGTTACCTTGATAGCACCTGCTCCCCTTTCTTAACAGAGTCAAATTGTTGTCGCAGACGAAATGGCTTGTCAGATAGTCTCTACATTTGTTCCATCTAACATTAAAACAATCTTTTTAGTTAGTTCCTAATAAAAATTTCAATCATCAAGTCTTGCTCACTTTGACTTGGTGAATGTTCTTTGTGGTCCAAAAATGTCAAATATGAACATGGTTTTAACAATTATCAACATGGCCACCCTTTAAATTGAATAATTGTTTTAAAACTTACCCATTAAGTGTATTATAATCGGAATAACTTGGCTATTGTTTGAGGCATCTACACAATGTACATTAGACAATGTTAATTATATTTGGAAATCATTATATGCAAGTGTCCCTTGATGAGAAGATCTATCACCAAGCTGGCACATGAAACATATTATATCAAGTTTTAACAAAAAGTATTAATATTGGCACCAAAGTAACTTAATGGATTCTTAAAAATCATATATACACTATGATCACAACATATGAATAACATATATTAGGAATCTGCTGTGACGCTTACCTGGTAAAAAAAATAGTTTCCCACCTTCACTAATCCCAAAGAGCACAATGGTGCTACATATTGTAAGCTTGAGAGCACGTACTGCAAAAAAAATAAGAAAAATGGTATATTTAAAAGAAGCTTTAATGTTCAACCCAATACCATGTCCGAAAAGGTTTACGCTATCATGTCAAACATCAAAATATGATGTTGTAACTCTCAATTCATCGGTTGTTAGCTTAAACGGCATCTTGAGCCGGGCGGAGTAATCCTTCCAGTAACAATAGATATGGAACAACAAATAAGATTAGCTTACCAAAAACTCCTTTGGGCATTTTCATAGATTATACGATATGTTTCTAGACAAGCATATTTCAAATCATGTCAAGCAATTTAATACCTTTATATGAAACGACATATTTTTTAGTAATGGAGCTATACTCTTAGCGATATTTAGTTATTGTTATTAATACCTGAACTAAATTAGTGATCAAAGAAACAATGGATACCCCTGATCTCGTAAAACCCTTTAAGATAAAGTCAAATCCAAGTTACATGCTACATTTGTTTCAACCATTAGCAATTCTGTAACTCAGAGAATAATGTTGGTTTACTTAACTAATTTGATAATACTCTCTGATATTTGTAGGAGAAGAGTGTTGCTAAATCCCGTGGCCTTGGATACTTTTGTTAAAGAAAACGGGTCAAGAGAAGGAAAAAAGATCAAGCTCTTGTTCAGAACCACATAATAGCCCTCACTGGATCAACGACACTCTCAAGTGATCTTTTGTGGAACTCTGACGATTCCTGCAAAAAAACTAACAATAAATTTGATGTGGAACTGGATACTGATCTTATAGGACTATCAATAAGAATAAAAATAACAGTATAAAGACCTGTAGATTTTTATAGCATTAATTTTATCTTATCTGCCTGTGATTGGCACAGTAGTTTATCCACCATCAACCTTAAATTATAAACCACAAAGACTTCTGTTACTAAGAATAAGCTTAACTATTTTATTTTAGCATAAAAGCATGCATG
This sequence comes from Chrysanthemum lavandulifolium, assembly GCA_022545495.1. Classification (NCBI taxonomy): domain Eukaryota; kingdom Viridiplantae; phylum Streptophyta; class Magnoliopsida; order Asterales; family Asteraceae; genus Chrysanthemum; species Chrysanthemum lavandulifolium. The sequence continues at coordinate 221,219,451 of CM040238.1, forward strand.
TCAATGTACTAATGGTATTGGTTTCGGTTATGGATCGGTATTTAAGATATTTGACACTAAAACAATGTTGCTAAGCTTTATGCCAAGTCAACTGTTGCTATAAAGGGAGTAACACATAATAGAAAACAAAAGAGAGAGCTTAACGGTAACCTGCTAGTTTCTGGAAGGCCTTGTTTCAGAAGGTTCAAGTAGTTCACCAATCTTGCATCTTTGAGTGAAGATGAATAAAGAGACATGCATACCATTTTTTATGGGTGCAAAGTCTCACATGACACAATCATTCTCAGAATTACCAACCAGGCTAGCAACTTAGATCCTATCAAGATCAAATTCTGAATGCTCGATTATACAAATCACCTGAGCTTCGCATTCGGTACTTCGTATCTTCGTAAGCTGAATAATATTTATTAAACCACAGTTTCTTAGCAGCTCTGCCATAGCAATATCATTTCCATTCTGAACTTCATTCCAACTATCCTAATGGCCATTATTAGACATCCTTGGCTGTTAGAAATTACCCATCTGCTGGTAAGGAGATCGATTGTTGGGCGCAAAGTTATTCTACAATTCTAGAAGAAAGTCTATAAGAACCTGGGAAAGGCTAAATGATCTCCTAGGTTGGTATATCTCTGGTTTTGCTGTGTGAAAGATCTTTGCATCAATAGTCGAAGCCCGTTATCACTTTCAAAAGAAGTATGTTGTGAAGGTAAGTTTGATGTCATGTCTAGCCCTGGACTACTGAGTCTATTAGGAACTCTACCACCAATTGCCAAAATTACGGGATCCATGAATTCAAGGTCACTAACGCAGCTGTTATATAAAGGAGGTGGTGCTTGATTCATATTTCATAGTAAAGAGGAAGTGTCACATTTGATGTCCTACAGAATAAGTGCACGAAAGAGACCGATTAATTGACAATAAAAAAGCTACATAGAGATTAGACATAAGAATATAAGAGCATAGTACAAACCAGATAATCAAAGCTTTTGGCGCTCAAAGGAGCATCAATAGGGAAAAAACCTACATCCATGGCCATCTAAACACGATGCCTCCAATCCAGTCGCTATACAAATCCTAAAAGATCAGTTGATTGTTTTGGCAAATTGAAAATACAATAAAGCAGTTTAGCTTAGTTTTCTAATATTGTCATTAGACTTTGAAAACCATTAACTTGATGTTAAAGTAACCATCCAGCTTTCAAAATCTATGGTATAAACCATTCAACTTCATAAGCATGGTTAAGAGCTAAAAAATGAGCATGGCATCGAAAAATAGATGTCCTTTAATAGAATGGATTTGTACATACCAGGTCCCGCAAGTCAAAGGCATGTAACAATCACTCTTGTTGCTTACTAAGCATCTTGCAGTCCCAAAATTTGACAGTTTGGGGTCTAAACTTTCATTTAAATTTCTGGAACCATACAGTGATCTCAAGCATGACATAACCTTATCTGTTCATTTTATACCAAAAACGTTTATGAATGAATGTGTGTATGATAATATATATCTTTGGTGAGCAACTTTCAAATGTTCTTTAGTTTAAGGTGACTGACCTTCAACCTTCCTATTATGGGTTTACTACTGGGAAAATTTGCAAGATTGTACCTTCCAAAATAAAATTAAAAACTGTATTACACTGAGTAGAAATTTGAGAGATGTATGTAATTCTATACGCCTAGAACATTACAAAAACTATAGTTTTACTATTGGAGGAATTTCGTATAATATTCCTCTATAATTAGTATGATATTGTAAATCTTTGAATAAATATATTTAGGATGTTGCATCCACTATAAACAGGATTTGGGTGAATTTATGACCTGTTAAATTTTTTGATTAGATCCATTTGAGATAACACAACCCAAGTCATCCAATTCATAAGTAAATGGTTTAATATTTCTACCATTTATGTAGTACTTAAAAATTGTCTTGATTTTTCAGTTTATGAAAGGAGCAGCTATAAAACAGAGTACGTTAGGCAAAATGTGGGCAAACCTTCATCGGAGAGGCAGGTCTATAGAGATTCTTACTCATCACGTGGAGCTGGCTACATGGAAGATTCTTCAAGGACTGTTTCTCGTGTTTCTGGTCGAGGAACTTCCATATGTATGATGAAGATGATGATGGTGGAAGATACGTGTATGCAGATCCACCATCAAGATACAACGATAGTGGTAGCCGCAACTTTAGTTCTACATCTAGCCTAAAACGACCTTACTCTTCAATTGTAAGTAAATTACTTATTTTCGGTTTGTTCAGTAATGCACTTTTCCGTTACCTAACAAGCTCGATTGATTATGTCTAGGATGAACCCCATCCTTGTTACAATGAATCATCCAGAAGGTAGTTAAGGGCAGATTTTGATTATGGCAATACTTCAGATTTGGTGTATAATGATAGGATCTATAGTAGTGAACCTTCAAGGTATGTGCATTTTTCAATGTATTATCGATCCATTGCTGTATGAGTTTTATGTATTCTTAATTTGGGCACCTTAGAACGCTCTTCTACCTGTAAGTTGCAACCTATCAGTATTCTTGATGTTCGGGACGAATCTAAAAAGATGTTTAAATATATAATTTATGAGTGTTTATGATGTGATTTTTTAAGAACCAGGATAAATTATAAAGTCGTAATAACAGAACTCTTGGAAATAGTGTTTTGAAGTTTTAATAATCACTTCAGAAAATTGTTTTTGCTGAAGAGTTGATACATAAAATGATCAAAAAGTACATTCATGTAATGGAGATGCCTTGTGAGATGGATACAGAAGTTTCTCAAGTTTAGTTAGAAGTGATAAATCGTATTTTACATTACACTTGGAATTTTGGATATTTACTTTTGTTCGGTAAGTATAAAAAATGATACCTAATATAATCAGAAGTATATTCTGTTCAAATTCGCTGGATAGTATAATTGAAATCTGTAGAAGAACTTTACACAAATCGAATCATGTTGCTGATTTTGTTATCTATTATCAGGGTAATGCGTGGCTCGCGTTCTGGCTACACTGGAAGTAATCAGAGCTCTGCAGGCCATTCTCATGGACCGTATGATAAGAATACTTCCAATGCAAGCTATAGAAGAGGTATAAAACTGTTATACTTATAATCTTTGTTGTACATTGATTTTATCTTTCAACTCAGGTGATGCTTGGCCTTCAAATGTCAAAAATATACAGTCGATATGGCCAATGAGGATCCAGAAGAGATGTACCCTAGATATGGCAGAGAGCGTGAGTCACGAGACTACATTCCTTCACGATCAGAAGTAAGTTTCTTGTCTTCTTTCTTATATATGTATAAGGAGGCCATCCAACTGTTCCACTTTTTTCATTAAGGCCAAGCAAAAAAACACACACACACACACACAGGTTTCTCGAGTTACAGCTTCATGTGTGAATGATTTAGAGGCTTAAATCAGTTTTGGCTTTCACTAAATCCACATGCTGTAATGGGTATTTACTGCGATGGGATGGGAGGTTGCAGGTTGTAATGATTAAGTGGATTAGTTGCACACAGTAACTGCTGTTGTAGTTTGGCTGAATTGGATAACATGTTGGATAATGCCTATGCTTGAGAATAAAATTATTTAATGAATCGCCAACACGCCTAGTCTGAAACCACCCTAATCATGGTCAAGCTAAAACTTAAATAAGCCATCTCAAGTTTGGTCAGGCCTCAAAAATCACCCTACGGCAGTTTGGTTTGTATACAAATCATCTTCCAATCATTTCGGTTTCTGCTTGCCTGTTGCAAGCAGGCTCGGCCCCTAGAATTTTTTGCATTATTCTCATTTGTTTTCCTCTTTTTAATATTAGCTTTTTGTTGTTCAAGCCAAATGTAGCAAGTGAGTTTATGATATATTAGTTGTGAAATCATAAGTAAAACATTACTCACTTATACATAAATGCATGCTTACCTTTAGTGCTCTACGCACCATCTTATGGTGATTTCTGAATGCACAGATCAGCTCCTCCTCATTAGGTGTTATAACAGCTTTCTGCAAATACATGGATTGTTATCTAAAGAACCAGAAATAACTGCAGTTGATTCCAGTTGTAAACCATAACAGAGGACTGACCTAGCATAGTAATCGTGTAAGAATTATATAGCTGATCATAGCATTGCTCTTCATTGTTAACATTTGCTCCTCCTGAAACCGAAGTAAAAGATCAATTCTACTTATTAAATTTCAACTTACCAAATGCCTTCCCTGATCCCTTAAAGTTGGGAGTTCTATTTTCCCACATCACTCAAGATCTATTTTTACCATTCGGGTTCTATCAAAACACACAATTAGTACTCAAACACTGTATGTTCGAAAAGGAACTGTATGATTATGGGTTTCTATTAGGTGTTTTACATGGTTTGATTACTTTTGGCAAGGGTGCTTACTGTTTTAGCGATTCAGTATACTTCCTAAGCATGCTATCACAAATTAAGTAACAACTAATGGCTGAAATATGCAGCTAAAGGTAACTGTGTGCTGATATAAATGGCCGGATAGATAAATGTTTTATTGCTCAATCACTGTCTAGGCCAAACTCTGAAGTCATTTGTTTATAAGATACTCCCTATTAGATAAATACATGGCGATATACATTATATCTTTATAAATATAGTCAATGGTATATTATTTTGTCCATTTTATTGGAGCACCTGGTATGAGTATTTGTTGAAACCTATATTCCAATTTACGCATATTCACGATAAAGATCAACAGACCTAAACGCTTATAGGCAGAATTGCAAAAGGAATTGGGATCTATACAAACACCCCTTAAGACTTTCGTGTCTAAAATGTTGTTTACGCAGCCAGACTTTACCCCTACAGTTTAATTGCATCTCATAATTAGTTACCATCTAAATTAATAAATTGCTAAAGGAATCAAAATCATATTTAAACCAAATTGGCGTTGTCTACTTTTAGAAACAGATTACCAACCACAACCCGTTCATAAGCAAATGGGTTTAAACATCCACCTCTAAAGGCCACAGGGATAGATTTTATCCCTTTCATATTCCCAAGATATTAAGGTTGAATCATTCAATTATTTATTGCTATTTCAAGTTGCTACTATTAGTAGCAACTTGATATAATCAGTTTAGCACCCTATTTATATTGACTCACATAAATGTATATATTGAAGAATAATGATTATAATATAAAAAGTTTGAAATTATTGATGCTTATCACTAAATATTGCTTATTACCTTGAGGAGCAAACGATGGTTTAAACATTGGTGGCACGGGTGCAACATTGTTCTTTAGCGTCGCAAATAAACACCAACTCGTTAAGGTAGCTGTCATTAGGGTGAGCATGGTTCGGTTTGGCTCGGTTTTGTATAAAATCAAACCGAACCGAAAATTCGTTTTTGATTTTAGAAACCATTCGGTTTCGGTTTTGTGTCGGTTTGGTTTTCGGTTGTCGATTTTTTTCGGTTTGGTTTTTCGGTTTTCGGTTTCTATCGATTTATCGAGCTTTGCTTTTCAAAATAGATTTGACATATATCATAAAATAGAACCATATCTTAAACCGGTACGGTACAAGCGGTACTAAACGGGTAAAGAGCAGTCTTAAATCAAGTGCCAACATTCTCAAAGTTGCCTCTAAGTTCCAAGGATTTTTAGAGCTTGAAGGTACCTGAAACAATTGAAGGTGTGTAAATGAAAAAAGAATGATGTTGGAACAAAATCTTTTGATGTAATTGTACCATCTTCAACAGGAACAACCATTAACATTCAAACTTAATGTGTTCTTGTGACATTTGTGTACCAATTTTTTTTTTACCTTAAAGCACATTTGTGTTATGTATATTGTTATGAAATAAAATATTAGCTGAGTTATCACACATTTGAAATGCATCATTGACAATGGTAATGTAAAAGGAAGATATCAAGATAAAGTATTTATATTATTTATGAACAACAAGGCAAGATATATTATTTTGACTTTAAATGCGGTTCGGTTTCTATTGGTCGGTTTAAAGCTAAAACCAAACCGAACCAAAAAACGAGTTTTCAAAATATAAAACCGAACGTCGGTTTCAATCGGTTTCGGTTTTTTTGGTTTCGGTTCTTCGGTTTTTTTCGGCTTAGGTTCGGTTTTTCGGTTTCTTGCACACCCCTGGCTGTCATGACTATGTAGACACTACAAAAGTGATATAGTAGCATAAAAAAGTAAAATTGGTCCGCTTTGTTCTACGTTTTTATGTGAGCAGTGATGAGAGAACCAATCAAGAGAGATTTAATTAGTGTAGCATACAGTTCAAGTGATAATTCGGGCAAATGTGGGCCTGAAAATCATCAAATTTTGCATTGACGTTAGACCACACTACTGAAGACAACACACAGTTTCTACCAAGTAAGTTGAATAAAAAAACGTACTTGTTCACAATTTCAATCTATACTCTTGGGTGCTTCCATAAGTTTCTAGCTCATCAGACATTAAGTCACTCAAGGCAATGCCACGAGAAGCAATACTCGAGCTGCAAATTACATGGTTGATAGAGTTCATAGCTATAGATATGAATACTTGTATGTGTTTAACATAACATTAGCAATAGCACAATACATACCACATACATCAGTAAAAAAGAATTGAACCTGACTCTTTGAGAAATGTAACGAACTGCACTCTGGTGTACAATGAAAAGGAAGAATACCAAAAAGCAAATAGAATGTTTCAAAAGTATAGAGTTAATAAAGAAGATTTGTCGGAAACATGTTCACATTAATAAAAACCAAAGAAACGAAAATAGGAGTTTCACAACTCAAAGGTAACAAATTACTTGCTTGCGTGCAGCGTAAGTTTCTTGTATAGCGTTATTTGAGCCCGAAACATTGCATATACTATTCGTTCTCCTGGCTGTGTCTTAGGAATTATAAAGACGTATACTTTACAACTCAAAGGTAACAAATTACCTGCTTGCCTGCAGCGTAGGTTTCTTTTATAATGTTATTTGATCCCGAAACATTGCATATACTATTCATTAACCCGGCTGTGCCTTAGGAAGTATAAAGACGTAAGTGGTAAAAGTGTTAGGAATACTGAAACTCATGAAGACTGAAACACAGGCGGAAAGTAAAAGAGTATACGTGACAAGGGTACATGGTTTTAAAACGCTCTAGAACTGAATCGCTTAACAAAACATGATCCAGATAAAAAAAAATCAGTCTTGAGCCTGATCTTGTTCCCTGTAAATATAGGGAAGAAATATAGAACAAATTATTTGAGGTACGAACTAATTAGAACTTTAAACCATGATTTACTTACCAAAGGATAACCAAATTCTCCAATATCACGGCTTAACAGATCAGCGACCTCTATCCATCCCGTTTGCCATTCAAACACTTGCAAATGCCATCGCCATGAGTTTCATATCTACCGGTGATGGCGCTTGAGGTATAGACATCACACCATCGGGATCACTTGACTCGGAAAAATGAATAAATAAAACAAACTCCCATTTAAAAACACGACATAACCCTTATCTATACTTGTATTTGAGTCGGTGCAAATTACTATAATAAAGTTGAGGCGGGTTTGATTCAACATAACCAAACAAACTGGTGTTTTCAATTACTTGAAGAGAAAACAAACCTTTTTGAGCCGTCCATTAACACCAGAAAATTTCTAAACTTTTTATCAACAACAATATGAAAATCAAATATAAACATAAATGTGTCCAAAAAAATGAAGCCCCAAAAAAACCTCAAGTTGAGAATTAAACTTACATAATTGAATTGATTTAGGTAAAACTTGTTGAATGCAATTTTCTGCTCCATCCCTCAAACTGAAGATTCGGCACACAAAAAAGAAAGAAGAGAAAAACATAGAAAATTTTACATAAACTTGTAAACATATAAATATAAGAGAAGTACCAGATATAAGAATCATGAACACAAAAATCATCTTGACTTTGAAGATTGGATACATGAAACCTGCAAAAATCAATAATTGTATTATGATCGCAAAGATTTGAGGATTGTATTATACAGTAATGAAGACGAATAAATATCACATTAGGGTTTACATGGGAGGCAGAATAAAGATCGCTATGTATGTCTGTGTACACCAACTTACATATCTTACCATTCCCATAACATGAGTCGGAGTAAAAGCCCTCTTTTCACCAATATACTGCGCATGGATCAACGGAAAACCATCAACAATTATGAACATAATATAAACAAATACATACAAATAACACCGGTTGATGACATAACAAAAATCGTACCATTTTCTTGAAGATTGTTATATTTGTTTGGTTTTGAAATCCTTGCACTTTGTCTAAATCTGCCTTGCTCTTTTTGGTACTCCATCCTTCTATCAGATATCTGTTAACACAGAAAAAGCAATATTTGATATCTGATAACACTATAAAACTAAAAAAACTACAAAACTTTTTACAATTAAAATTCGATAAAAAAAACTTGTTCAACTGATAAATCGAAAAAAAAAAGTTAGGGATTACTCACCGGTAAAACTAAGAAGTCGATTAAACTATTTAGGGGTTTAGGAATAATATAATAGGGTGTATTTAAAATAGGTTAAAAATATATATGGTATAATTATCTTGTAAGTAATATATATCATAATTTTTTTTAATTGTTATCTTCATAATATACATTCCAAAAATACAAATTGCAGGATTTTTTAATCATCTCCTTATTTGTATTGATTTGAAAGATATAAATAAAAACAATTTACTCTAGTGGTAAGTTGTTTACAAAAATCATGAATGACCCAAGTTCAACTCCAACAAATGTCTTCTTTTAATAAAAGACTTTTAAATTAAAATTAACAAAACAAAAAGCAATTTTAAAATTTATAAAAAATATATACATATATTAATTAAACGCCACATGTCATTTAAAAAATAAAAAAATTCACGTAAATAGAATGATGACATGGAAATATGACATGGCATTATGGGATGCAAGTGGCATTTTATGTGGCATGCCTCCTCTTATATATAATGTATAGATATATATATATATATATATATATATATATATATATATATATATATATATATATAATATATATAGTGTAGGGTTATTTTAACCAAGAAAATATCGGAAGCTGCGAGAACCAATCTTAGCCTTTCATTTTTGATCAATGGTGAAAACAATTGTGGCATAAAGCGTAATAACATAAAAAATAGGTACTAAATTTTAAAAGGTCGAGGGTAATAATGGAATTTCATAATATAGCATAAGAACCGTTCCATTTACATAGGGAGTTCATCTTGTCTACCATCATCTCTCCAACATTAACCCTAGTCACCCTCGATCATCGCCTCCCTCTCGATAACGGTCAAACAAAACCCTCGCATCATCGATCGTGAAATCGACACCCCAAATAATTAATAAAAAAAGCATTAGACTACATAAAAGAAAGCCAAGAGTCAGTTATCCATACCACTGACATACATCCAATATCTCTCTTTTTTTAGATCTATCATCACCCTTTATTTTTCTTCACAAAGTCTCCAAAAAAAATATAATAGTATATCCTTATAGGGATATTTGGTTTCGAATCTCGCATACGCATACAAACGCATCAGTTTGAGGTTACAATTGAAGGTTTGTTATATCCTTATAGGCATATTTAATTTTGTGATATTCTTTTTGATTTTCTTAATTTGTGAATTCATGATTAGTTGTAGCTAAAAGTCTTCACTGCTCATCACATATTCAAATTAAATGTTCGTCTTTCAACATTCTTTGGTTATCATGATTAGTTCAGTTGTTGGGTTGTTGGGTTTTTTTATTGCTTTTTAATATTTGAGCAATTGTGTTTATGTTTTAGACAAATCGGATTAGCTTCTATCTTTTATAGTTTTACTATTGTTTGATCGAAGCTTGATGGGAAATAACTTTGTTGTTGTGTGTTGTGAGCTTATGGTGGCCATTAAATAATGGTTTTTTTTTCATGGTGCTTCCGAATATGAACTAGTTGTTCGCCAATGGTGGTTTTATAGTCATAATTTGGCTTCCTAATATTTTGGCTTTTTATCATGTTGCATCGTCGAGTGAGACAATAGTTTTAAAGTGAGTAAATAATTTTAAAGTGTGCACATGTGTTTGTAGGTAGATATAAAATTAATGAAAGGGTTTTGCACATGTGTTTTAAGTTTAGCATAATATAAATTCAATAGAGGGAGTGTGCATATATGTTTTAAAGTTGATATAAAATCAATAAAAGTGTGTGCTTATGTGATTTAAGGTTGATATAAAATTGGAATGATGCATTTGTGTTTTTTGTTTTATGTGAAACAAGGTTTGTGGTTGATATAAAAATGTGGTTACGATTGTTTTTATATGTAAATGCTAATTCTAAATCATTACATTCATTTGTAGATCATTTGGCTTTACTCAAAATCAAGATAGGGATGAGTACATGTTTATCTTATAGTTCATTTCAAAACGCTATTCTGAAATTTATACTAATGTTACAACTTGTTTCTCTACTTGATGAATTCTTTGTTTAATTGCTACCCGCATGTCTTATCTGTTATTTCCTTTTTCAAAAGTCGTGTTCACTTTACTTTGATCCAGTTTTTGTTCGTTTAGTATGAAAGTGAATTAGTCGGTTTGGGTAGGTAATGTCTGTAACCTTACATGGCTTCCGCAACATTAGATATTGAACCGACCTAGATATTCTTTACTAAGTTGAAGCCTTTATTATTTATTTATTTTTGTGCAAATTTATGAGGCTAAATTATACATATGTGTTGAGTTACGTGATGGCGTCGTTTTTATTGTCATTGTAATTTGTTATTCGCCTTTATTATTTTACTCAAATATTGTATAATCCTAACCATTTTAAAATTTTAGGGCCCGGAAATACACGTGTTTTGAAGGCATGCACATATATTCTTTCAAAGCGGCACACATGTTTCGATGAATTTGATGAGAAACTTCAAGTATATATGTTTTCGGAAGGCGTGCATATGTTTTTAGAAGCGTGCACATGTATATTCAACATGATACATTTGTATTTGAATTGTATTTCATTTGTTATCACATTTTGTGTATAATATTTATGTTCTTCATAAATCTAAAGGTCACATGTATACCTTTTTATGCTTTTGGTTTTAAATTTGAAAGTTTAAAGAATGTATAATAGAAACATATATGCAATTATCTATTTAAGCAAAACGCATCTGAAGTTTAAACAATTATACACTAGAAACACATGTAAAATTATATTATTTGATAAAAAAAAACACAAATGCACGTTACTCTTTGAAATCATAAATGCAAAAAATTAAAATAAATAAATAAATAAATAAATAAATAAATAAATAAATAATCCTAAAATTATGGGATTTCTAAAAACCGGAATTAATTAAAAAAATCAAAATAATATAAAAATTGTGTTTTACAATTATACCCTTTGATTTAAATAACAAAATAAATATTCAAAAATCGATTGGTTGATCTTTGGTTCCATGGGTTCGACATTTTTGGGTTACGAAAGAACCTATATATATATATATATATATATATATATATATATATATATATATATATATATATATATATATATATATATATATATATATATATATATATATATATATATATATATATATATATATATATATATATATATATATATATATATATATATATATATATATATATATATATATATATATATATATATATATATATATATATATATATATATATATATATATATATATATATATATATATATATATATATATATATATATATATATATATATATATATATATATATATACATATATATATATATATATATATATATATATGTATGTAATATATATGTGTGTATATATATATATATATATATATATATATATATATATATATATATATATATATATATATATATATATATATATATATATATATATATCGGTAGGGTTCTTTTGTAACCCAAAATGTCGAGAAGCATGAGAACCCGGCATCAACAATCAGTTTTTTTATATATATATATGTATATATATATATATATATATATATATATATATATATATATATATATATATATATATATATGTATATATACATATATGTATTTTATAACATGCATATTTTCAAAAAAATCTCAAGTGCATATATGTTTTTTGTCAACAAACATGTTTTTTAAAAATCAAGTGCATATGTGTTTTTTTGTAAATATAATTTATTGCATATTGACATCAAACTTATTTGCTTAAAATGGTAATTGCATATATGTTTCAAGTATACATTATTTGATTATCGAAATTTATGACCAAAACATAAAAATACATATGTAACCTCTAACAATTTATAACAAACCAACCAAGAAGATATATAGTATACACAAAAGTTAATATTAAATAAAATACAATTCATGTACAAGTATCTTAATAAATATAAATGTGCACGTCGTTTAAAAACATGTGTGCACTCTTCACTTTCTCGTCCAATTCATTTGAACATATGTGCACGCATTCCAAGAACATATATGCACGCTGTGTTTTCTCATCAAATTCATTAGAATATTGGTGCGCGCCGAAAAACATGTGCACTCTTCACTTCTCGTCGATTCATTTGAACATATGTGCAATCATTCGAAGAACATATGTGCGCTAGCGCGCTTCTCATCAAATTCATTAGAATATAGGTGCGTTTTGAAAACATGTATGTTTCAGATGGCCACTGAAAGCTTGATCAAAGGCGTGTTCTAGAGACCAAAAACATAATACTGTTTAACAAAACTAAAAATTAAATATTTGGTCCAACTATTATTAAACAAAAACAAAAACTAAAAAGAACTTAGATACATGGTAACCACATAAATGTACTTTATAAAACAACACATAAACACATATACACTTTACTCGGATAGAGATGCATCGTGGGTATTTGCTTTGCTTGTTCAATATACTTTTCTATAATTTATTTGCACTTTACCAATTTAACAACCAACAAACAAATCAACTTAAACATATACATCGATAACTAATTTAAGATTATAAAAGATCATTGGTACCTATTTTACGTCACCTACAAAACCATAACCTATTTTTTTGTCCACAACACGGCTTTGCTAATAAACCGATAACTCTATAAATAAATAGCTTCAAAATTAACATTCAAGCGTCACTAAAATACAAGAATAACCTTGTTCGGTCAACACCTGGCGCATATTTTGCGTACATGTGAAACAATATCCAAATAAACCTGCCATAAAGAATAGTTTTTCAATCGATAGCATAAGAAGAACCTGTAATCCATTGTTATTCGAGATGACCATTAGCGGCAATAACCAGCGGGTGCGATTAGATCCGCTTCACTTCTTCTTGAGATCTTGATGAATTCGATTCATTCATTTTCTAAATAATGTTGATGCTTGCTCGATCTAGTGAGATCATGATTTTTAATTTCTTTTTGGTAGAACAATAGATTTGAAAATGAGAGGCGTGATGTTTATTGAAAGTGGTTAGTCAAAGTGAGGAGAAATTTAAGGTGGACAGTTTTTCATGGAATATTGGAATGAGATGGATCTCAAAATTATAATACTTGTTTAAAATTATTTATGTGTAATACCCATAATACCCTTTCAGCTTTTTATTTAATTGAAAAAAGATCCTCAACTTTCATTTAATTACAATTTTTGCACTTTTAATCTTAACCTTAGATCAAGATCATCCAATGGCCCAAATTCATCTTAAATGGTTACGTAAGTTACGTACAAAATTTGGTTTGCATTGAGCACTACACACACACACACACACACACACACACACACATATATATATATATATATATATATATATATATATATATATATATATATATATATATATATATATATATATATATATATATATATATATATATATATATATATATCACATGTCACCACCACACATACTCATCTTCTTCCAAAATCGCATTTCGGATCTATTTTAGTTTTGGCAAAAACCGACCAAAGAAATAAAGTCAATATCACGAAAAACATGTAATCGAAATATATTGTTCGCCAAAAAATTAAGTTAAAGGGTACACTGCCATGCCTTTCATGGTACCCTTGTAGTAAAATAATTGATTTACACTCCAAAATATTATTGGGACACTTATTGATGACGTATAGCACGTATAGCAGGCCTACGGGGTCTAACTCGTGCTATACACATGTTGGGCTCAGGCCCAACGATGAAAAAACCACGAGTACTGGATCAACAATAAGTCCAATAACGAAATTGGCTATGGTCCAGACTCAAAGACGCACGCAGGATGCTTAGTGGACCAAACCTCTGGCCGTGGAGGGCATTTTGTGTCCGCATCCGCGATTACCACGGGACCTTGCCAGACAAGGGCCCCACTCCGGCCACTAACTCTTATATGTTTGTCATTAGGAAACCCTAGCGGTAAGCCTCGCCTATAAAAGGGGTTCTAAACCGCTCACAAGGTATAAATTTCTCTCTCATAATAACACACACTATTATTATCTCTGACAAGAATGCGTACTTACTCTCACGCCGGAGCTTAATCGTGGGGTCCGTCCTCACGGTAAGGCTAACGGTTTACTCTCACATGTGCAGGGATTCAATCAATCACATTGATTAGTACAAGACCAGCCCATTAACAGCTTGTTAGCCCAATCCAACAAGCATCATAAACACTCATCATAACCTGTCACACTTTTTGTACTAACAAGTTGGCGCCATCCGTGGGACCAGTACAAAACTACGTTCTTGAAAAATACTCACCATGGGCACTCAGTCCGAACTAACTCCCGCTCCCGTATCCGCTGTGCGGAACACGGCAGGAAGAGAAAATAACGCAACTCTGGTGAAACTTGAGGGACCTGCGTCCGACGCAACATCAGGAAATACTGTGACAAGTATTATGACCAAATCTTGCCAATTGTGACAGAGAAATTTAGGAAGCAGGAAGAAAGGGCCAAAGCAATAAATGCACTAAAAACTCGACTAAACTTCCGTGAAGCTTCGCAGCATTCCGAGTCGGGAAGGCCAACTGGCAGGAAGGATTTGAGGAAAAAGCTCGAGTCTAAGAAATGTCGGAACACACAAGAAGGATCCAATCGAAGGCATAGTCGGTCGTCTAGGTCACCAAAGAAGAAAGATGTTGAATGAGAGGCGGTGTTCAAGAGGTTGCGCAAGTGTGTGTTCCATAAACTAGGAGACAAGGAGAAAAGCACCTCCATGTACTCCGAAGACCCCAGAAAATAAAATCGCCGCGGCTCTAAAAAACAGGAGGAAAGCGGCCATCATAGCACCTATTCGCGAAGAACAGAACCTTATTCTGAAAGGCATGAAGACAGCCGGGCATACTCGCGGAGGACAGGCCAACTTTTCGAGAGTGAAGACGGAGGGGGCGGATATTGGAGGTCCGGATCCAAAAAACAGAAGTCAAGTGTCGATGACGATGATCTAGCTAGACCATGGGTATGCAAGGAGACTGATCTGTTCACTCCATGCATTCGTATTTCGACATGCCCAATAAAACACGTATGCCTACTAATGTGAAAACATATGACGGAAGTGAAGACCCGGAAGATCATCTCAAAATATTTCAAGCAGTAGCAAAAGTGGAACCCTGGGCCATGCCAACCTGGTGTGACATGTTCAACTCTACGCTCACTAGATCCGCTAGAGTTTGGTTTGATGATCTTCCACCAGAATCTGTGGATAGCTACGATGAGTTGAAAGAGGTCTTCCTAGCTAATTTTCTCCTACAAAAGAAGTGCATCAAAGATCCTGTAGAACTTCACCACATCAAGCAAAAAGAGGGAGAGACTATGGAAGACTACGTAAAAAGATTCAAAGCAGAGAATAGGGATGTCAAAAGAGCCCCGAAAGTCATGAAAATCTCAAGTTTCATGCACGGGATCACTAACCTCGAGTTGATTAAACGCTTACATTGACAAAATACCCAAGTCAATAGATGAAATGATGTGGGTAACCGCATCCTTCCTACGAGGAGAAGTAGTCGCAGGCAACCATGAAAAGAAGAGGTCGCTTGCTCAGGTGATGTGGAAGCCACACGAACTTGGGCAAAAACAAGGCTTCAAGAAATGAGGGTACAAAAACCAACTCAGATCAGAAAGGAAGCAAGATAGGTTCACTCCCCTCTCCAAAACACCAAAGGAAATCTTGGCACTAGAAAAAGCGAAATTCAAAACTCCCCCGCCAATGATCACACCGATCGGGAAAAAACGCTAACAAGTACTGTGAATTTCACGAAGAAGTAGGGCATAATACAAATGAGTGCATGCATCTG
Organism: Chrysanthemum lavandulifolium; assembly: GCA_022545495.1. NCBI lineage: Eukaryota > Viridiplantae > Streptophyta > Magnoliopsida > Asterales > Asteraceae > Chrysanthemum > Chrysanthemum lavandulifolium. Next base: position 221,235,733 of record CM040238.1, read on the forward strand.
AAAAGACAAATAGAAGAGTTACTCAAGAATGATAAGCTGTCAAACGTAATAAAAGAACTGAAGCAGAACAACGGAAAGGACCAACCCAAGATGCTTAAAAAAGGAGGGACATTCGGAAAGGATAAACCTCTCGCAATCTTAATGGTACAAACCCATCAGCGAGTGATGCGACAAAGAATTACACAAAGCTTCTCTCCCAACCCCAACATTTCATTCCCGCCACTAAGCAAAGAAGAAGGAAATGGCGGGCCAATGATAATTGAGGCGTCGAGGGGCTTCATACACGTATGTACATTGTGGAGGTTACGCCGAAATCCTATGAACATTGTTTGAAGGCTCGGCCGGAAATAAGAAAACAAATGATACACTGCCACACACCCTTATTGGATTTAGAGAGGTAATATGGCCGATGGGACAAATATCATTGCTAACTAAAGTCGGCGATGATGAGCACTCAGCATCCGCGTGGATGAACTTTGTAGTTGTAAGATCCCAGTCACCATATAATGGGATCATAGGAAGGCCAGGGGTGTGAAAGTTACAAGCGGTACCTTCAACAGTGCATGGAATGGTAAAAATTCCGGTAGAAGGAGGAGTGGTTACACTGCGAAGCAGCCGGATTGTTTCGCTAGAATGCACAATGGTTTCCGAACCAATACCGCAAGCCAAAACAAAAAATCAACCAGTAGAACAATGAATTAATGTGGCAATCCATCCAGAACACCCAGAGCAAACCATAGCTATTGGATCCACCTTACCAATGGAAGAACGCAAAAAGCTGTGCAACCTCCTAAAACAAAACCTGGACATATTTTCCTGGTGTCCAACAGATATGACGGGTGTCTCAAGGCAAGCAGAGCACAACTTAAATATACGCGAGGGATACACCCCAATAAGACAGAAGAAAAGATGCCAGGCACCGAAGAGAAACAAGGCGATCCAAGAGGAAGTGTAAAAGCTCGTAAGCGCGGGAATCATGAAAGAAGTGCACTACCACAGCTGGTTGGAACCTTGTGATGGTAACAAAACATGACGGAAGTTGCATAATCTGTGTAGACTTCAAAGACTTAAACAAAGCATGTCCTAAAGATGGATACCCATTGCCAGAAATAGACTGGAAGGTCGAGTCACTTTGCGGATACCCCTTCAAATGCTTCCTGGAAGCATATAAGGGCTATCACCAGATACAAATGGCAAAGGAGGACGAGGAAAAAACAACATCCGTCACAAGTCATGGGATATTTTGTTACACCAAAATGTCGTTCGGATTAAATAATGCAGAAGCAACATACCAATGACTGGTAGATAAAGCTTTCCACAAGCAAATAGGCAGAATTTAGAAGTGTATGTTGATGACCTTGTAATTAAAAGCCGCTCAGAGGATGAGATATTGAGGGACGTAGGGGAAACCTTTAAAACATTAAGGGAAATCAACATAAAGCTCAATCCTAAGAAATGCACCTTCGGAATGGAAGAAGGAATGTTCCTTGGATACACCGTGAACACTACAAAAATTAAAGTATGCCCAGACAAGGCAGGAGCAGTACTAGACCTCTCATCCCCAAAATGCCTTAAAGACGTTCAAAAACTAAATGGAAAATTGGCAAGTCTAAATAGGTTCCTGGCTAAATCCGCTAAGAAATCATTGCCTTTCTTCAAAACACTCAAGAAGTGTACCAAAAAAAGCGATTTTCAATGGACAAATGAAGCGGAAATGAAAAAGATGATAGCGGATCTCCCAACAATAACGGCACCCCAGGAAAAAGAGGAACTTATCATATACCTTGCAGTAGTAAAGGAAGCGGTCAGTGCAGTCTTAATGACAGAAAGGGAAGGCAAGCAAACACCAATATACTTTGTAAGCCGTGTTTGCGAGGGCCGGAAATCAACTACACACCCATGGAAAAGTTAGTACTATCCTTGGTGCATGCTACATGCTACAAAACGACTGAATAGATACTTCCAGGCACATACACTTATAGTCATCACGAACCAGCTGATAAGACAAATACTATCAAAACCAGAAGTCGCAGGGAGACTGCAAAAATGGAGTATTGAGTTGGGAGAATACGACATACAATATAAGCCAAGAATATCAGTTAAAGGACAGATCTTGGCAGATTTCATAGTAGAACCCAAAAGATGATGAAGAGGACGACTTAATGGAACTTGAAGAGGAACTTCCACAACCATGGATCCTATTCACAGACGGTTCATCCTGCATAGATGGTTGTGGAGCAGGACTAATACTGACAGATCCGGAAAGGACGGAGTTTACTTATGCCTTAAGATTTCACTTTGGAGCAACAAATAACGACGTTGAGTATGAAGCTCTGTAGTTGGGCTAAGAATAGCAGAACAAATGGGATTTAAAAATTTACAAGCAAATGTAGATTCAAAACTTGTGGTTAATCAAGTTAACGAAACATATATAGCTAAGGAGTCAGGAATGATTCAATACCTGGAGAATGTAAGGGCGCTCTTGAGTAATTTCCGGATGTTCTCAATCAAACAAGTCCCTAGAAGCAAAAACAAGAAGGCATACACCCTAAGCAAGATGGCATCTACCAGCTTTGCACATCTGAAAATACAAGTGCTAGTAGAGGAACTTAGTCAAAAGTCAATAGAGGAAGTAGCAGTGCTCACAATAGTGGAAGAAGAGGGGTATACATGGATGACCTCAATATATGAATACATGACAAAGGAAATACTTCCAGCAAAACAAAAGAAAGCAAGAGCAATTAAGAGAAAGTCACAAAGATTTGCAGTGATTAACGGAACACTTTATAAGAAATCTTTTCTCGGACCATGGTTTTGTTACATAGGAACCCTCCAGGAAAATTATGTGCTAAGAGAAATCCACGAAGGGTCCTGCAGTATGCATGCCAGAACAAGGTTTGTAGTGGCTAGAGCCTTACGTACCGGATACTATTGGCCTACAATGTACAAGGATGCCCCGAAGCTAATCCTAGCATGCAAAGATTGTCAAGTATATAGACCAGTCCCGAGACATTCGCAAGAGAAGTTAACCTCAATCACTTCCCCATGGCCATTCTATAAATGGGGAATTGACATTGCGGGACCCTTCCCGGAGGGCCCCGGAAAGGTCAAATTCCTCATAGTGGCAATAGACTACTTCATCAAGTGGATAGAAGCGAAGCCGATTTCCACTATCACAGGAAGCCAAATCAAAAAATTTGTGTGGGAAAATATTGTGTGCAGATTCGGACTCCCCGGAGAAATAATATCTGATAATGGAAAGCAATTCTGAGACAACCCATTCAAAGATTGGTGCAAGAAACTGAACATAAAACAACACTTCGCTTCCGTTAAACATCCACAAGTAAATGGGCAGGTCGAAAGAGCAAACAAGAGTTTAGGGGAAGGAATCAAAGCTCGATTGGAAGAAAATGAGCAAAAACTGGATGGATGAACTGTCGCATGTCATGTGGGCACACCATACAATGATCAAATCAAGTAATGGACACACTCCATTCTCGTTGACATACGGAACGGAAGCTGCCATCCCTGCTGAAATAAGAATGCCCACATGAAGGACAGCGGAAGTAAACATAGAAGAAAATGACGAGGCTTTGGAAATGAATTTGGATCTTCTGGAAGAAAAAAGGGAACAAGCGGCAATATGTGAAGCAAAAAGCAAAGCACAAATGGAAAAATATTACAACTCAAGAGTTCGCAACACAAACTTCAAGCCAGGAGACTTGGTATACCGCAACAACGATGCAAGCCATGTGGAAGAAGGAGGGAAGTTGGGACCTAAATAGGAAGGACCCTACGAGGTCACAAAGGCATTAGGAAAAGGCGCGTACAAGCTAAAGGACCGTGCATGAAACCCAATTCCGCAGACATGGAACGTCTACAATCTTAAGAGATGTTACATACATCAGATGTAAACAACCCGTTCCTGCGGACTCTGCAGAGGAGGGTTGATATCGTTATTTATCCTTTTATATTGTAATGTTTTTATAATCATGAATGAAAAAGGTGAAGCTTAGATACCTTCACCAACTTTTACTTTAAATTTTTCTAATCGTTCCTTTTTCATTTTAAAGAAGTTACGATACGTGTAAATAAGACGCGCATACATTTGGGCAGGACCCATGAAATGTTATTCCGAATAACAAAAGGTTGAGTAACCTCAAAATTTACTCGAGATACGTAAGAGATGTTGCAAGTCCAGTATCGAGTGAATAACCCACAAGTATTCAACTAAGACTATCATAATAAGCACACCAGTGTGAAGATTAAAATAGCAAAAAACTAAAAAGTTTTAACAATAAAATGTACATATAATAGACACAGTCTACAAACAAAAGTGTCGCGCTCTCACGGCCACAAAACCGGTAAAATAAAAATATTGTGCAAAATACAACAACGACTACATCCAACTTGGTCAGAAGGATTTGAAATAGGGCCCGCCCCAGATTGCTAAAGACACCCGTACTCGTGTCACCAACATTATCACCTTGTTCAAGCACATTTGACACCTCATAATCAGATACGGAAAGAGGGGCAGAACACGAAGGAATAGGCAATGCAGTAGTGGCTACATTAGAACCCTGAATAGAACCGTACATACAAGCTGTGCCCGTAAAAGTTCTCACAGATAAAAGATTAATCCAGGAATACCATGTATCCGCAAGAGCTAACCAGTCATGAAGGGCACCTTCCTTTACCTTCCCAGCTCTTTGAAAGCAATCATTAACGAAATCCGACAAGGATGACTCACTTACTAGAGCAGGACTCCCGGGGTGATGAACAGGAACGGTTAGCCGCTCTAAGCAAAACCGAGATTCAACAGTAGAAGGGCCAGAAACAGAGGCTTCAGGGTGCAGTAAACCAATAATATCTTCAATGCTCGAATCCTTAAGAGCCTCCAAAGAGGACGTGGAAAACTAGAAGGGGGGTTGAATAGTTTACCGATTAAAAACTTTGTTTTGAAACTTATTGAAAGATCAATTGATATTGATCTTAGATATGTTAGTGAAATATATAAACAATATATAAGAAGTAGATAAGGAAAGAAACAATCAAACCACAACAAGTTGTTTATAGTGGTTCGGTCTACAAGGACTTTTTTCCCTTGCCCTACTCCACTCCCCGAGTCTCACACTCGAAAGTTTAACTTCACTAGTCAACAAGCTCCTTTCACCGGCAGAGAAACCTTTACACTTCGCTTACACACTATTTCCGACACTAAGCTAAATGTCGAGTTCTTTTCAAAGGTACAACCACTCCCAGACACAATGTATTTTAAGGACTAAAATACTAACCACTCACACTCACAAGATTATGATGGTTTGGTACAACAATGAAGTATGAATCAACACAAGATCATACAACAACAAACAAACAAGACTTCCAACTTCTCGTTGAAGCTTGAATGTGATTTGATCTTCTTTGCAACCAAAGAGATCACTAATATGATATGAAACTGAGTTAGAAAGGTTAGAGAGAAGGAATGTATGAGAGTATGATAGAAAGGGATGAAAAACTACTTGGTTTGGCTTTGCTATTTATAACCAAAACACTCAGAAATCACCACGGACCACGGAACCCTTAAAAGGGTTCCACCCGTGTTAAATTATGGTGCCGCCGAGGTATGATAGCAAGATCTTAAAATCTTGCCAAAGTCAACCATATCTATGCAAGATTTTGTGAGATATGTAGAGCCTAAATCTACACAAAGAATTTAGTGAAATCTTCCAATGATTTCAATGATGCATCACATGATGTCATGTGTTTGTTTTTCTATATTTAGAAATATGTAAATACATATGTAATGTTTAGTTTTTAAGAAACCAAAACATTCTAAAAACTCCTATCATACATTATGGTTTAGAGTCATATCAAGATATGATTAATCACAATGTAAATACTTGAGTGATGAAGATATTATTTGAAAAAGCTTGTTTTAATATCTATTAAACTCGACAAGCTTTAAGCTTTATAAAAATTAAATTTACTTTTGTCGTTAACAAAACTTAGGTAAATATCAAAAATATAAATTACGTTTAATGACGATATTTGTATTAACAATCTTCCCCTTTTTGTTGAGAACAAAACATAAATTTTATTTTTATAAAAGATGTAAAGATTGTACAAGGGTAATAAAAATATTAGTTTTAAAACTTGAAAGAAAAATGATAATGCAAGTATATGATGTTGACTTTTTCATAAAGTCAAAGTCTTCACTAGTTGAAGTATGATGTTGACTTTATCAGAAAGTCAAAGTGTGCAGTTGACCTTTTCAGAAAGTCAAATATTACCAATGAAGTATCATGTTGACTTTTTCAAAAAGTCAATGTATGCAGTTTGACTTTTTTAGAAAGTCAAATATAACCAAGTTCTATATATTTCTCCCCTTTTTTGTCTCAACAATAAGAAGACGCGAGGCGAAATGTGTAATGAGCCCTTAGCCATTATCTCCCCCTTGACCAATGCTCCCCCTAAATTGGGTGCCAATGGAAAGATACATGGATTGTGAAAAGGCTACAAAAAATTGTTAGTAATAAGCATCATCACAAGCATTTCCAAACACTATGTAATAAGCAACAACAATATAAGAAACAACATTCATTCGTTAAAATTTTTCATGATTTTAAGAATCATGAAAGGAGAACACAATGAAGTGTTTGATACAATGATAAAATCTAAAAAATAATTAGCCTAGAAAATAAAAAATGCTTAAAAGAAATAATCTAAGACCCTCCTATTGAGGTGGTGAATGAGCAAGAGCATTTAGGTTCTCGAGAATGTGATTGAGGATGAACCTCATTTCCTCTTGGAACTCATGGACCATCACCCGGGTCCGTTCGGTTGTTTGGGCAGTTTGCTCACAATTGGAGCAACCATGCCTAGGAGGGTAGTATGGTTGACGATTTTATGGCTGTGGAATGGTGGAGGTGTTGGTGTTGGTGTTGGTATTGGTATTTGGTGTGGTGATAATGGAGGCTAGCAAAGCACTTTGCATTTGCATAGCATCACTTAGATGAGAATCCACCATGTTTGAAAATTGGTGGAGATGTTGGAGTTCGGCTTGAATCTCCTCTCTTGTGGGATGATCTTCCCACATGGACTCCTCAATGTCCTCTATGTGAGGAGACATTGATGTAGGAAGTGGTTGATCCCCATATAAAGGACCATGGATATCCTTGTGGATAGGGTGGAAGAGAAGAGGTCTTGGCCCTAACGGGCCGTTTGGGTCAAATGATGGTCTTGGAGACTCATGAGCAATCTGTTTAATAGTACCAAATGACGGTAGTGGTGGTGGATGATAGGGCCTAGGAGGCAAATCTTCCAAGTCCTCCAAGAAAGGATTTGGAGAAGTAGGTGGTGTAGAGAATAACTCCAATGGGATGAGTGTTGGAGATTTCGGAGGTGATGGTGTTTTTGATGTTTGGAGAGGAGCGGGTGGTGGTGAGCTTGGAGTCTTTGTTGGTGGTGGAGTAGTGATGGTAATGGGTGATTGTGGAGGTGGTGTAGGAGTAGCTAAAGTGAGGTTTGTGTCATCCCTTATGGGAGATGAGATGGTTAGTGGAGATGACTCGGAGGAAGAGCTCAAGTTGACAAAGCAACAAGGTCTTATGCTAATCCTAGCGGTTTTCTTGCAAGGCTTGGTTGATGATGAAGCTTTTGTCATTTTGACTTAAGCTTTTGCTAGTAGATGGTGAGAATTGAGAAGGTGTGAAGATGATCATGCTAAAACCTCTTAATTTATAAGAATGGAGAATTATAGAGAAGTGTGTTTGATTTGATGTTAAACCATAGAAGAGATGAGGTTTCTAATGATTTTGAAGTGGGTTTAATGCTAGTCATATCACCCAAGTCAATCCATACAAGAAGGATGGAGTGAAGAGGCAAAGATTTGCAATAAATATGTTCTAATTATTGTGAGATCCTAACAATCATATTACCCACGGATTACAAGGAACCAAATTTTTGGTTCCTTCCTTTATGCAAAAGGGCTCCTTGGGTGGATTTTTCAATTTTTTTGAATTTTGGTGGGAAATGGATTTCCTGTGTGCCTAAGTATGTTATACTAGTTCTAATATGGGTAATAATTAGTTAAGATTAACTTACATGTATGGTAATTTGGAATGTCGAAATAAGCGAAATTCAGAAAATTACCTGTAGGATTCACGACACCAAAATTTTACACAGGCGAAACCAAAAAAATGGTGCCGCCTGTACAGGTACCGCGGTACCAAATTCCATAACAGACGGTACCAAATTTTTGGTGTCGTCTGATCCGTGGACACTAGAAAAGTTCACATAACAGGTTTTTAAGGGTCGGGAACTTTTCCGAAACCTGAAATTTTGCTCAAAACATGTGACATTAATTATTTCTAGTTAGGAAAAGCAAATAACACATACACAGCGCATAGTGGAGCATAGACTTTGACCAAGGGCTAGCGATTTTCACATTAAAGTGAAAAGGGGTAAAATTTGATAACACACTTGTGCTATCCCCCTGCATGAGATTGTTAGCATACATCATTTTTTGAGTTATATTATCATCATACAAATTAAAAACAACCAAATTGTATCAAACATTAAAGATAATGTATTGTTTCAAACACTCCTTAAAAGGACCCTCACTTGTCCAACTTCTTGTAAATCTTGTTCATCATCCTACCAAGGCACTTGAACATCCCCTTGGTTTGCTTGAACTCCGCTGATTCATTCTCAATCTCGGGAAGAGACGCATAATACTCATGAGGTGGAAGGCGAGAATTTGGAAGGCCATCCTTGGAGCTATTTGATGATGATGATGATGGAGTTTGAGGTTTTGCTCTTTTGCCTTTTATCTTAGCTCGCTCGTCACTCGAGGGCACAAAGATGTGAGGATGAGCTCATAGTCAGCCGCAACCCTTTGGGCTTGGTGGAATTGGTGCAAAGGCTCTATAGAGAAGGGTGAGAAGCATCCCGTAAGGAAGAGCAACCGATCCTTGAGTTGGAATATCAATCATTCTCCTAGCAATGTAGTAGGCTAGATTGAATGGTTGACGGGTTGACAAGTTGTAGAGCATGTGACAAAGGCAAGCGTTGATATGGTCCCTATTCCCTATGGTGCTAATGACGTTGGCTCTAAGAAGTTCCTCCTATTTCTTAAATTCGGGCTTTAGTTCATTGAGCTCCATTCCATATGGATCTCGGTTCACCTTCTTTCCCTTTCGGGTGACATGAGTTGGAGCGGCTCTTGGGTTAAAGAGGCACTCAAGGATGACATCCTTATCCGCTAGAGGATTTTGGTAGGGAAGAGATCGGTCATTGATTCCATCAAGGATAGTGAGTGACCACTTATCCGAGTAGACACATGTCCCTCGGTTGGGAATTCCTAGCACTTGAGCAAATTTGGTTAGGGAGATGGTGTAGTTGTTCTGATTTATCCTAAACCTAAGTCTAAACTCATCTTCTTCATCAATGAAACCGGTGACACTAGCATAGAACTCTAACACAAACCTAGGACAAATAGGCTCATCGATGTCAAGGAGACAATCGAATTGAATAGCGGCTAGTTCTTGACGGAGATTTGTATTTTCGACAAAAGAGGAGTGAATGGTTCTACCCTCATGGAAGTACCTAGTTTCTAGGCTCTTAAAGATTTCGACTTGTTCCTTGGAAAGTCCTTTGGTTTTGGGATGTTTGGGAATGTAGTTAACGGTATCCTTGTGATCATAGAATCTTGCGGCTACCATGGTTATTCCTATGAGCAAGAATTTACATGTTAAAAATGAGAATAAACTTAACGTTTTGATTCTAGTGTGTGCCTATATGAAAACGATTTGGAGTTGCAGTTATCTCGACTCATTTTATGCATAAAATGGTTTTAGTGGGGGTGTTTGGCAAAAGGCATGAGATAACCCAAACGCTCCTAATTCAATGTGGCTTCATTTGAATATACCCGGGAATGCATATTAGTTATGAAATACCTTTAGTATTCAAGAGCATGCAAGTGATGAAAATTTAACGTTTCTATTTGTATTAACAATGAAAAATTATTTTCCTACAAGTGAGAAGCTTTTCAAAAGATTTTGACATGGGGTGTTTGGTTATTTGAACAAAACCTTATAGTCATTATCTTTTGATTAGTGGGAAACATGATTTGTTTATGCAATATGATAATGTAGTACCTAATTTCAATGACTAGTTATGCAATTTGCCAATTGAATCCATGTTTTGTACAAGAATATATACAAGCCCCATGTAATGATTTTGTGCACAAATTAGAATCCTAGACTTAGAATTAAGAGATAAAATGTAGTTAGGATACTAACAATGATGTTATCTTCAGTGATTAGTGGGTGAGAAAATGTCAACAATGAGTTAGGTCTAATGTTTACATGTTTTGGTGAAGTGGGTTGTGAGGAAGAAGATGTTTTGTAGGTAGTATTTTTGCAACTGTAGTCACCACGGACCAGACGGCGGTTCCGCCTTTGTTGTCATTTGGTGCTTTGAGAACGGTAGCAGGTTCAAAACAAATTTGTTTTGTTTTGTTTGTTCTAAGGTTTAGACTATGTTTTGCCTACATGTTTGGTTCCATTAACCCTAAACCAAGTCTAAGAAGATTAAATGGTTCTCGTTTGAGAGGCTTGGTTAGAATGTCGGCAATGTTGTCTTCGGAGGATACTTTCTGAATTGAGATGTTTCCTTTTTGAACATTGTTGCGAAGAAAGTGATGACGGATTTCAATATGCTTTGTACGAGCATGTTGGACGGGATTTTTGCAGAGATCAATAACTCCTTTGTTGTCGCAAAATATAACGATGTCGTTGAGATGAATTTCGTAATCCACGAGAGCTTGCTTCATCCAAAGAGCTTGTTGACATGCTTTTCCTACCGTCGTGCTCGGCCCGATAGTTGACATAGCTAAAGCCGTTTGCTTCTTTGCAAACCATGAGGTGAGACAATGTCCGACAAAAGTGCAAATACCACTTGTACTTTTCTATCGACATAGTCACCGGCATGATCCGAATCGGCATACACTATAGTTTCTACACCCGTTCCTTTGGGATACCATAATCCTAAACATGTCGTTCCCTTAATGTATCTAAATATCCTTTTCAAGGCTTCTAAGTGTGATACCTTTGGATTTTCTTGGAAGCGAGCACATAGACAAACACTAAACATAATGTCGGGTCTACTAGCCGTGAGATAGAGTAAGCTACCGATCATTCCTCTATATTTAGTTTTATCTACCGATTCACCTTCCTCATCCTTGGTGAGTTTAGTGTCCGAGGACATGGGTGTCTTAGTTGGTTTTGAGTCTTCAAGACCAAATTTCTTAAGCATATCTTTTATATATTTAGATTGGTTAAAGAATATGCCATCTTCTAGTTGTTTAATTTGAAGTCCTAGAAAGAAGTTTAATTCACCCATCATACTCATCTCAAACTCATCGTGCATGATTTTAGAGAAATCATCACATAGCTCTTGACAAGTTGATCCGAATATGATGTCATCAACATATATTCGAACAATGATAATATGTGATTCCTTTTTCTTGGTAAAAAGAGTATTATCTACTCATCCCATGGTGTATTTTTTTTTTCAACAAGAAAAGTCTTAAGTCTATCGTACCAAGCTTTTGGTGCTTGCTTAAGACCGTATAATGCTTTCTTGAGTTTGAAGACATGATGTGGTTTCTCAAAGTCGGTAAAACCGGGAGGTTGAGCAACATATACTTCTTCGTTAATAAACCCATTAAGAAACGCACTATTAACATCCATTTGAAATAATTTAAAGTCATAAGCACATGCATAAGCAAGTAATATTCTAATAGACTCGAGCCTAGCTACCGGTGCATAAGTTTCATCATAATTAATCCCCTCTTGTTGATTATAACTTTGTGCGACAAGCCTAGCTTTGTTTCTAGATACTACACCATTTTCATCTATTTTATTTCGAAAAACCCATTTCGTTCCAATTATAGTTTGATCTTTAGGTTTTGGAACTAATTTTCAAACATCATTTATAACGAATTGGTTTAACTCCTCTTGCATAGCAATTACCCAAGATTCATCTTTTATTGCTTCATTTATGTTTTTCGGTTCGATGGTAGACACAAAACAAAAATGATTACTTTGATTTTGGGCTTGTGATCTTAACATTATTTGATTTAGTTGTCCTATGACCTTTTCTAAAAGATGAATTTTGGATTCTTTGATGTTTATAATCTCATTATTTAATGGTTCATCTTCCTTGTCATTTTCAATTATTTCTTGACTTTCTACAAGTTGACTTTCAACTAAGTCATCATCTACCAAAGGTGATGTCTTAGAGGAGGTGAACTTTAATCAAATGTTATGTTCAACGATTCCTCGACTCTCATTGTTTCTTTGTTTAAGGCGATGTAAGCGTTACTAGTTTGAGAATAACCAAGAATACACCTTCATAAGACTTTGGGCCAAACTTGGTGAGATAATCTTTAGTATTAAGAATGAAATATTTACATCCAAAAACTCTAAAATATCCTAAAGTTGGCTTTTTACCTTTATAAAGCTCATATGGTGTTTTGTTTAAGAAATGACGTATTAAGACTCTATTTAAAATATATGTAGAAGTGTCAACGGCGTTACACCAAAACTTTTGAGGAATGTTTTGTTTATTAAGCATTGTTCTACTCATTTCTTGAATTGTTCTATTTTTACGTTCTACGACTCCATTTGATTGAGGTGTTCGAGGAGCCGAAAAGTTATGTGTTATACCATTTGAATCACAAAAGTTTCCAAATTGTGTTTCATTGTAAAATTCACGACCATGATCCATTCGGATTGACACAATTTTAACACCTAGTTGATTTTAAATTTTCTTGCTAAGAATTTCAAATTTATCAAAAGCTTCATTTTTGGTTTTCAAAAACAACGTCCAAGTAAACCTTGAGTAATCATCTACTATGACCAAAGTGTATAAGTTGCCTCCATAGCTTCTTATAGCGGATGGACCAAACAAGTCCATATGCAAAAGTTCTAGACACTTAGATGTGGACACCATATTTTTAGACTTATGACTACTATGGGTTTGTTTACCAATTTTGCAAGCGTCGCAAAAATGTTGGTTATATTTAAGTTTTGGTAAATTCCTAACTAGCTCTTTTGAAGATAGGTTTTGTATAAGTCTCATATTAGCGTGACCTAAGCGTCTATGCCAAAGAGTTGAACTATCATCTAATGTTGTTAGACAAAGTTTGTCATTAGATGTTTTATCTATATTCATGACGTATATGTTATTTTTCCTAACCCCTTTAGCTATGGTGATACCATCTTTTAGTATTTTACTCCAATTTTCTTCAAATAATACTTTATACTTTTTATCACATAATTGGCTAATACTAAGTAGATTAAATCATAACCTATCGACATGAGCAACATTTTCAATAGTTAGGGAGTTATGAGCGATCGTACCTTTGCCAATGATTTTACTTTTGAGATTGCTACCAAAAGTGACATTACCTCCGTCATACTCTTGGTATGATGAGAAGAGACTTTTGTTGCCCATCATGTGTCGTGAGCATCCACTATCTTTTATCCACTCATCAGGTTCCAATCCAGCTTTCAAGCATACATAAGACACAAATAACTCAAGCGTTTGGTCCCCAATATCTCATGGGTCTGTATGTGTTAAACATACCATTTACTTGATTCATGTATGGAAACGAATGGGTAAGAGTTCCATGACATGTAATCTGGAGTTTGATATGGTCTAGGAAAGTTTTGACTCCAACCGTTATGTTGATAGTTGGGTTGTATGTTGTGGTTACTTTTAGGAAATGGGCGTTTGTCAAAAGGTGTTTTATGTCGTTGTTGAGTAGTTTTTTATCTAAATTCATTTTTAGCAAGTCCTACTCACGATGTAACATGATGGGTTTTAGTTTAACATTATCCTTGGTTTTCTTTGTTACTTTGACAAATTCGCTACGGTCCAGTATCACAAACATTTTGTCCCTTGAAGTTCCCACGACACCATTTTTACAAAGGACAGAGCCCTTATTTTGGGTCCGTTCGTCCGTCTTTGACTGCATCGGTTTTGATGGTTGTTTGTCTTTTCGGCGCTTTTGTTTTGACTCTTTGGAATTAATACTTCATTAAATCCCGGCCATTCATGTTTCATGGTGTTTTTGAATTCTAACTATTTCATCGGCCTGGCGATATTTTTGTTAAACCTTTTAAATTTAGAATTATGTTCGATTAGAACATCTTATGTGAGCTTTAGTTTTTCTATTTCAAGATTAAGCTCTTGACATGATTTGCAACTATCGTCATTTGCTTTTCCTTTTTCTAATCGTTTTGCCTTTTCTTTTAACTCATAGACTTCATTTTCTAAAAATTCCTTTTTAGTCTTTAAAAATTTATTTTTAGTTATGATTTTTAGACTTAGCTCACACGATTGATTATATTGTTTTTGCAAAGTGTCATCATCAATAGAGGAATAAGATGAGTCGGAATGTACCTCGTTTGACTCATGTGCCATTAGAGCGATTTCCTCCTTGCTTGATTCTTCATAATCTTCACTATCACTCCAAGCACCACTTACAAAAGCTCGTTGAGTTTTGCTTTTAGGTGGCTTGGGACAATCTCCTATTAGATGACTTGCATCACCGCATCTAAAGCACTTTCTTTCACCTTTACCCTTTTTGTCATCCCGATCTTTTCGAATGGCTTCTTTTCTTCTCGAGGTTGTCTTACAAACTTTCCTCTTCTTCTAAAGAACTTTTGAAATCTCTAACGCCATGGCATACTCTTCATCTTCACTCTAGGAGCAAGATTCGTCATCATCACTTGATTCCGTTCTTGCTTTTAGAGCAACGGATTTGATTTTCTCTCTTTTTCCTTTGATGATTTCCGAATCTTTCTCCATCACCATTTCGTGTACTTTGAGGTTTCCGATTAGCTCGTCTAGTGACATTTTTGAGAGATCTTTTGATTCTTCAATAGTCGTCACTTTAGCTCTCCACTTCAGATGGAGTGCTCTGAGAAATTTCCTGACAAAGTTCTTACTACGAAAAGATTCATCAAGTGCTTTAAGTGATGTAATAATAGTATTAAAACGAGCAAAGCCGAAATCAATGGTTTCATCTTTAGGGATAACAAATTGTTCATATTGTTGAACAAGAAGATCAATTTTGTTATCTTTGACTTGTGAATTTCCTTGATGTGTAACAATCAAGGATTCCCAAATATCTTTGGCGGTTTCACACATAAAAATTCTTTCATATTCTTTTCTAGGCAAAGCACTATAAAGCATCATTTTAGCTTCATTATTTTTAGCAATTAATTTCTTTTGTTCATCAATGTAAATATCTTTTGTTGTAGAACTAAAATCCCTTTAACTATAACAAACCAAAGATCTATATCTTTTGATTTTACATATGTTTCAAAACGGTTTTTCCAATAGATAAATCCATTGGTTTCAAAGAGTGGTGGTCTTTGCATAGATTGCCCTTCTTTAAAGTTTTCGGAATCCATGGATCGTTTCAAGTTTATAAAATACAATATATTTTAGAAATTCTTGAGCAACGAGGCTCTGGTACCAATTGTGGAAAACTAGAAGGGGGGGGGTTGAATAATTTACCGATTAAAAACTTTGTTTTGAAACTTATTGAAAGATCAATTGATATTTATCTTAGATATGTTAGTGAAATATATAAACAATATATAAAGAGTAGATAAGGAAAGAAACAATCAAACCACAACAAGCTGTTTATAGTGGCTCGGTCTACAAGGACTCTTTATCATTGCCCTACTCTACTCCCTGAGTCTCACACTCGAGAGTTTAACTTCACTAGTCAACAAGCTCCTTTCACCGGCGGAGAAACCTTTACATTTCGCTTACACACTATTTCCGACACTAAGCTAAATGTCGAGTTTTTTTCAATGGTACAACCACTCCCACACACAATGTATTTTAAGGACTAAAATACTAACCACTCACACTCACAAGATTATGATGGTTTGGTACAACAATGAAGTATTAATCAACACAAGATCATACAACAACAATAAAACAAGACTTCCAACTTCTCGTTGAAGCTTGAATGTGACTTGATCTTCTTTGCTACAAAAGAGATCACTAATATGATATGAAACTGAGTTAGAAATGTTAGAGAGAAGGAATGTATGAGAGTATGATAGAAAGGGATGAAAAACTACTTGGTTTGGCTTTGCTATTTATAGCCAAAAAGCGATCAAGTTAATTACGGACCACGAAACCCTTAAAGGGTTCCGCCGTGTTAAATTATGGTGCCATTGAGGTGCGATAGCAAGATCTCAAAATCTTGCCAAAGTCAACCATATCTATGCAATATTGTGTAAAATATGTAGAGCCTAAATCTACACAAAGAATCTTGTGAAATCTTCCAATGATTTCAATGATGCATCACATGATGTCATGTGTTTGTTTTTCTATATTTAGAAATATGTAAATACATATGTAATGTTTAGTTTTTAAGAAACCAAAACATTCTAAAAACTCCTATTATACATTATGGTTTAGAGTCATATCAAGATATGATTAATCACAATGTAAATGCTTGAGTGATGAAGATATTATTTGAAAAAGTTTGTTTTAATATCTATTAAACTCGACAAGCTTTAAGCTTTATAAAAATTAAATTTACTTTTGTCGTTAACAAAACTTAGGTAAAGATCAAAAATATAAATAACGTTTAATGACGATATTTGTATTAACAGAGGACAATAAAGGAAATCGAATACCACTAAGCGTCTAAACAACGTTCTTGTAGTCAGCCTCAGTAGAAGTATTATAAGCCTCTACATCAGAAAGTTGCGTGCCATCTGTGTCGTGACGATGACTGGCAACAAGCCCATCTTGTATTCCCTACTCAATAGCACGGCTGAAGGCCACGCTCAAAGTCCCCAGATAGTCAGGAGAATCCCAACACTTGAATACTGCAAACTTAAAACCCTCGGACAAAAGCCATCGGCGTACTAACACAACAACAAGCAAGCAAGGATGGAGCTTCTCCTCCAGATAAAGGGAAACCTTAATGAAAAGTTCCCTCAAGTGATCAAACTCTAATATCCGAGGACGAAGATCAGAACATTCATCCTCCAAAGCTTTCACCTGAAAGCAAAAATGTTCAGTAAAAGCAAAGAAAAGACAGCAGAAAAAAGGACAAACCTGTCTAGCGAGTTCAACATTGCGGGACTCCAGAGAAGAATGTGCATACCGTAGTTGACCAGCTCATTATCCTTATCAACAATGCAAGACTCAAGTTCCTTGATGACCTCATTCTCTTTCCCAGTGGCTTCAAGAAGAGACACGCGGTTACGGAGTAAAAGTGTTTCTGAAGCTTCAGCTTCCGTCAGCGACAACCTGGACTCCAGTATAACAATCTCGCCAGCCTGATGATTACACCTATTAAACAACCTTTTTCTCTCCCGAAGATCATGCTCCGCGCGCATCCGAACTTCAGAACCAAAACACAGCTGGCGAGCCGACAAAACATTAAATTCTGAAAGCAGCCGGTCGTAATCCATTTCGAGAAGCGAAGCAAAAATTTTGGGAGGAGCAACCCTGTCAACAACCTCACGACAGTCCGAGGGGCTATCAAGAAGGGACCCATTAATCACCTTCCAGCTCGGAAGATAACGTTCCTGTAACTGCAAAGGGTCCAGGCCAATAGCAGCCCGAATGTCGTCAGCCAAAGGTTGACCAGCAGAGGAACCAAGAAGACCTCCAACATCCTGATCAGCACCACCACCTGAGGATGAACCACTAAGAAAGGGGGAGGGTTTAGGAAAGGTATCCCTTACAACCGCAACATGAACGGAAACCGTTGTCACAACAGTGGTGGCAAGAACACCTGAGGCAGTCTCGGACCTAGTAAAAGAGGTAACCTCAGCTCCAGCAACAAAGGTACTACAATCAGAAGAAGAGTATGAAGAAATGACAAACCTTTGAACATGACCAATAAAAAGCTCATGCCTGACAGAAGAGCCAGCACACTACTATCTAATAAAGCTTGAAAACCAACAACAGGGGTGCTACAAATAGAAAATCCTTGAGAAAAGTCAGGGCATAATCTCTTCACAGGACCGGAAGACATCCCAACAACCAAGGAAGGATTCTCTTTCCTCTTTAGTGAAGGACCAGAAGAAGTGCCCTCAGTAACAGCATCAGTAGTCTCAAAGGTTGATCCACTTCCAACATTGGCATCAACACCTTCAGACCCGAAAAGGTCGTTAACACCAATTTCAAATTCATCTTCAGTAAGAGAAGGAGCAATAGGGAGGAGCGGGATTGTACGACGAACAGTGGCCTCCAAAATCCTGGGCTTCCCCTCACGATGAATACGCCCAACCATTCTAACCTTCGCAGGTTCAAGACACTTAATATAAGCAGGCCAACTCATCACAGCAAGAAGAGAAAATAAGTTAAAAAATTAGGTGGGGAAAGAACAATAGGAAACAAGACCAAGGGAGAAACTTACCCGTTCCATCATCATTCAAAAACTCAGGGTACATATCATCGCCCAAAGAATAATGGCGACTCAAGCCGACCCAACAAAGAAACACTTCAGGAGACTTTCGGAAAGGAGCAAGTGGGCAACAAGGGTTATGTAATCATTAGCATTATACTCGTCAACCCGAGGCATACGGTCCTTCAAAATATTCTTATTAGCATTTTAGGGAAACAAAGCAGGGCAGGCAAAGTCATCGACTCAGAAAAAGTGATCGTTCCAGCCCTTCAAAGAGTCAAGGGGTTTAGAATAAACCATCGGAGCGCCATCACGCTTGCTAAAGGAAAACTACCCTTTGTTCTTTGAGTTAACATAGAAACAACGAAACAAACCAACAGTCGGTGAAATACCATGGGCACGACATAAGATCTCAAAATGAGAACCTTGGTCGCGCCTAAGACTGAAAGTTGGGTAATGTTAATACGATAATACCTAATTAAATCAATAAGGAAAACTGACAGCGGAAGACAAAAGTTCACATAATCAAAAAACCGGGTGTACAAACCAATCTTATTTGGGGGACGCTCGTACATAGTGTGATTGGGTGAAGGAAGCTCCGGATGAACCTCAAGAGGAATGTGGAACTTACGAAGGAAGGGGATAAGCATCTCTTGGGTAGTATGGCATTTTATATCTGTAATAGTACTCATGACGAACGAATAAAGTGAAGATCTAACCTGGTAAGCGGATGAACCTCTTTTCCAAGAAAAGGGGAAAAACAAAGTGGCAATGGCGAAATACAACAGAAGCAGAAAAGTGAAATAGTAAAAAAGGGGTAGTATTTATACCAAGAGAAGATAAAATAAGATGACTACACGTGTCGACAAAAATATGGTTGAACGATCAGGATGAAAAGTAAAAGATAAAGACAACAGTGACGCGTGGCCTACTCAGTCAAATCAACAAGAAGATGAAAAGTCTAAAAGCGCCCACGTCGCACGAAACACTTTCCAAGACGAAGAAGCGCCAGAAAGACGCTTTAAAGGTGCGGAAAAGAAGTTGCTTTGTCACCTTAAGTCTAGTAACATTCACCGCACGTGACAAGCATCCACACGCAATGAATATACTAGACTGGGGGGACTTGATGACGTATAACACGTATAGGAGGCCTACGGGGCCTAACTCGTGCTATACACATGCTGGGCCCAGGCCCGACGATGAAACAACCACGAGTACTGGATCAACAATAAGTCCAATAACGAAATTGGCTATGGTCCAGACTCAAAGAAGCACGCAGGATGCTTAGCGGACCAAAGCTCTGGCCGCGGAAGGCATTCTGTGTCCGCATCCGCGATTACCACGGGACCTTGCCAGACAAGGGCCCCACTCCACCACTAACTCTTATATGAGTCATTAGAAAACACAGCGGTGGCCTTACCTATAAAGGGATTTTAAACCTCATGAGTCAACTTTCTCTCATAACACACACACTATATTATCTATGACAAGAATGCGTCTTACTTACTATTTGGAGCTTAATCGTGGGGTTCGTCACTACGATAAAATTAACAGTTCTCACTGTATACGTGGATTCAATCAATTACTTGGATTAGCAAAAGATCGGCCATCAACGAACTTACTAATTCAATCAAACAAGCGTCATAAATTTCATCATAACCCATCACACTTTTTGTCTTAACGATTATATGTACAAACGGTTAAGACAATATTAATACTATGCAAGTATTTATTGCACAAATAAATGTTCAATTATTTTACACATGTGCAAATCAATTCACGTATAAAAATGAACTTAAATTCTTGGTCAAGGTGGCTTCGTGTATTTGGTTAGGTAGGGCTGGCAAAAGCTTCCAATGATCGAAGAAAGAAATAATAACATGATATTATCATGTGTATGAATATAAAATGCATTAAAGTTTTCTTAAAAATATATACGCATTAAAAAAAATGCACCCCATATCTCTACCTACTCGCTTTGGTCCATACCGTTGAATTCAGGCTAATGCACATGTCAATATATCATAAATCTACATTATTTCTACTTGGTATGAAAAAAGTTTATCTGGGTGTATTATCAGTTTTTAGAAAAGCTATTCGTAAAATTTCTAGAAACTAAAAATGAATTTAGATACGAGCTCTTAATAGTCATAAACCATAAACCAATAATATAATTAGATTATTTAAAAGGTCAAATATTGTAAAAGGTATCATAGTATGTTTTTCTTAATAGTGAACATTTTTCTTTTTTTTTTTTTTTTTGCTTTATAGGTATTTTTTTTTTTTTTTTTTCTTTTTAAATTCATCTTTTAAGGTATTTTAAAATTTTATACATTTTCGCTCTCTTAATTAATAGATTTGTTTTTTTTTCTCGATGGCGAAAATGTCACAATTACCTTAAAATGATGAATTTAAACAAAAAGATTCACAAAAGAAAAAATTGTTAGATTCTTGAAAAACAAATAATAATGAGTATGATAAATTTTAAAATATTTGTCTTATTTAAAATTTAAAATCAGCAGGCTTTTAAATCATAATAGCATGATGCTTAACCCATAGCTGTATACGGAAAAATTCGAGATGTATTATCATACAAATTACAAAGCTTTAAATTTTTAAATGCCTTAAAATATATATCCGTTAAACTTCTCTTCCCAAAAATTTATTAACGTAGTGAAATTTTTTGTTGTAATTATTTGTTAAAAATTAAGATAAATTATCAAAATACAATGTATTTAAATTTAATAATTGGTGTAATATATTTTTGACTATTGTAAATAGTTATGGTGTAAATCTTCGTACTAGTTTTCTGTTTATTCAGCTATGACGCTGACTTATATAAACTAATTATTTAAGAACGATTTTTGGTCAATAAAAATAATAATTACAAAACATAAGCATTCAAAGTTAGATAATTTTTCTTTCTTCAATTTGTTATTGTGAACAGAGTTTTAAAATGATTTAGCGACCGATAAAAACGAGTATCGGGAAGGTGCATAATATTTATCCAGTTGATTTGTATTATCCAATTTGCAATAAAATATGGACCGCTGATTAATCACGACTGCACTTCCAACCGATTACCCACGTGAAAAAAACTGGCTATTTTTCTATTTTAAAAATATTCACTTTCTACCCCAATGCTATTACAAAATACCAAGATAGCCTCTAGAGTTATACATAGATTCAATACCGGCAAAAATATTTAGAATATTTTTAAACAACATTTTGTGATTATCTAGATGATGCAAAATGGAAGTAATTTTCTTACAAAAGCTATGTAGCAAGTATAAGTGCATTTCCATGCAGTGTTTTGTTATTGGTAAGTATAAAAATTTAAACAGTGGTCATGTTGGAACATTTGAGAAAATCCATCAAGTCTTGCAATAGGAGTGAGATCCTCTCAAGTTGTGTTTGACAACTTGACTCAAGTTAGAGAATTATGAGCCATTAGAGTATGTTTTTTTAGATTTATGCACAACTGTTTTCAAACAGTATATTTTTTTAGATTTAGTCGGCTACATTTAACAAAAGTGTAAAAAGCTTTATATAAACAAAGAAAATGCATCTCACTCCAATTAATCAAGCAAATTAAGTGGAAAATGAGACCCAAAAATGCAAAATCCAAATACAATACAAAAAGGACCAACATTAATCCAAAACAAATCCTAATTCTCTACTCTAAACTGACTCATAATGTAGGCTTAAAACATATTACCAAACAAATCTCAAGTTACCACACACATTTTCATTCTCTACTCTAAACTGACTCATTCCAATACATTTTCATTTTTGTCAACGTAAAAGAAGATAACGAAAAAATAAAATATAAAGCCTTAACAGAAAGTAAGGCATACTCTAAACTCTAAAGCAACAAAAATAGGGGCTTCACAAAAGACTCTCTTCAAGATCTCAACCATACCAAACCACACCTATGGTGGTCCACCATCAAACCAAACGCTCCCAATTGTGACAAATAAAATTCTGCTTGCTCCCTCTATATATATCCCAGGCAACGCTCCCAATCACGACACAAGTGACATGACTTGTGTAGCTAATGGAAGTAATACGTAAAACCATATATTAACATATATTAGTACGTACACTTATAAAGTTTGGTTCCTTTTGGTAGAGAATCGGAAGTTAAAAGTTTGTATTTTATCTTTTTAGGGAAAGTAACTCTGACAGTGAGGTTGTCAAGCGAGCCCCGTCGTCAAAACCACCATTTATTCTTAGTGATGTAAAGAAAGCCATACCACCACACTGTTTCATTTGATCCCTATTACGATCTTCATCCTACCTTTTAGTTGATCAATTAGTAATCTGATCGGAAGTTGTGGTGGTTTAGTGACGTGGCAGAGGCGGTTGGGTTTGTAGGAGGGTAGGTGAGCATTGTTGATGGGGTGGTATGTGTGTGTACAATGAAAATGAAATGAGTAAATGAGGAGAGTATATAACAAAAGTACCCTTCAATAATTAATTATATTAAAATAAGGATTAATTTAGACCTTTATATTTAAAATAGATGGATGGTTGAGATCTCTTGATTTGTTCTTTAGATAATTTTTGTTCTGCATTAAACTTTTGTCATTGAAACAACTAAGTTTAACCTTTCTAAAAGACACAAAAGGTTAAACTCAAATCACTTTTAATTTCTGTAGAGATTCAAACACTTGTAACTCTAAAGTTGCTACAACTTATTCCAATATAATTTATTTTCAATTTCCTAAAACATATGTTATTTTTGCGTTGAACAATGGAGTTAATTACGTAAATGCCGAATTGTTTGATATCCCATTCATCACAATATTTGGTACATAAATAGATATACAAGACTATTTTAGAACTCGGGCTTGAGCCCATACAATATATCGACTAAACCCCAGGTAGTTTGAGGGAGAACTAGTACCCGAATTAGCCAATAAAACCATAGGTAACGACGACGTAGAGTCAATAGGTGTAGCTTGAGCCCGTGACTTTAACTGCATCTTCTCAGTAGTGAGCATTGAACGAGCCGTTTTAAGATCCGGGAAAGGCTCCCGATGATCAATAATAGTAGAAACACTATCGTACTTATCAGGAAAGCCTTCAACAGCAAAAGTAACCACATCGTCATTGCTAATAGGTAACCCGAGACTCGTCAAAATAATAGCAATGGATTCGATCTTACGAAGTAAGCATCGATGGTCATGTCTCCAAGCATTAAGGCACGCAATTTGGACTTCAAGGCAATAGAACAGTTGCGTTTTTTGTCATTAAAAATCGAAGCTAGAAGGTCCAATGCTTCCTTAGCCGTTTGACGATCATCAACAACAAGTCTTGCTTGAAGAGTCATGGATAATGTTAAGAAAATCCACGAGAGAACAATCGTGTCAATCTTCAACCATTCCGAATCATGAGGTGGCAAAGCACTTGAGGAAGCTTCATCAGTGCCTATAACGTGTTCCAAAATACCATAACCTTTACATAGGTTTTTGAAAAAGTACAACCAAGACACATATTTCATCTGTTAACACATCCAACTTAATGGGAACAAGGTTGGGGAGGTTATTAATCGTCATGAGCATATCCGAAAGCAAGATGACGGGTGGAGTATAGGTAACACTCATGGTAATAAAGTGGGTTATATGACATGATAATAGGGATAAGGTTTAGTGAAAAATATACGGTATATGATTATAGTGTTGTTGTAGTAAAACAAGTTTTAAGGTTAGGGTTTAAAGTAAACCTGTGAAACAAAAAAAAAGGGAATATGTGAAAATAAAACATGAGTGACAGAACCACAAGAATACCATCGATCAACGAACACCTTCTAAACAAAAGAGGGGCAAACGATCGACTCAAAACAACAAACCATGACGATTGGTTATATCACAAATTAACCAATGATCGACTTAAAACTGGAAGATCTGTCGACTGGTTATCAATCAAAAACCAACGATCGATGAGAACAATAAGAACAAGTTAAGTTTGTTTTTGAATGAGAAGAAGGTAGGGTTTATGGATTGGCTTTGGTAGGTTATACCATGTAAATTCCGAATTGTTTGATATCCCATTCATCACAATATTTGATACATAAATAGATATACAAACACTATTCTAGAACTCGGGAGTGAGCCTATACAATATATCGACTAACAAATTATATATATAGATTGCTAAATTTATATAAAATTTGATCTTTCAGAAAAAAAAATTCAGATGCGCATGCGATTATTCAAACAATTAGAGCATTGTTAATGCGCTCTGTGTTGGATAAAAAATAAGAGCTCATGGTCAACGCCATCATTGCGCTTATGGTGTCGCATGGTTGGAAAGTCAACCATGAAGTTTGTGTTATGTGTGTATCAGAGGTATAATTTGTAGAAAGTTGTTTAGTGATGGTAACAAAATCATTACGAGGTAAAAGTGATAGGATAAGAGCTGAAACTTTATTCAAAAAAAAAAAGAAAAAAAAAGCTGAAACTAATATGACGTGATGTTCATAATAAATTTATTATGGACCACTTGAGAATGCTCCAAATAGTGCAAGGATCAAAATGAAAAGTTACCGTTTATGAATAAAATCAAATCCACACACACTAAAAACACACACACAGAATGACAACTGATCTTCTCCGTATCTCACCACCACTCTTACCAAAATTCACCACCGTAAACCATCGCATTCTCACGACCAATGTCAACTTCACGCGCCGTCACGTCCATCTTTTCCGTCCACCACCACCTCTCCACCGTAACCTCCACCTCATCACAGCCAAAGCAGTTGACCTCACCTCACCATTACAAACCTCACCTGAAAACTTAGCAAACCACGCGCCGAACAACCTCCGTCAGTTCTACTCGACGTGACGGGAATGATGTGCGGCGCGTGCGTTACACGCGTCAAGTCAATCCTCTCATCCGACGCGCGTGGAGTCGTGCGTGGTCAACATGTTGACGGAGACAGCTGCGGTGAAGGTGAAGGATGACGTGGATGGAGGTGGTGATGACGTGGCGGAGGAGTTAGGTAGGAAGCTGACGGAGTGTGGATTTCGAGTAAGAAGAGCGTCGGGGTTAGGGATTGAGGAGAAGGTGAAGAAATGGCGGGAAAGTGTGGTGAGGAAAGAGGAGTTGATGGTTGAGAGTAGGAATAGAGTTGTGTTTGCTTGGACTTTGGTTGCGTTGTGCTGCGGTTCGCATGCGAGTCATATCGCGCATTCTATCGGCTTTCATATTGGTCATGGTAGTATTTTTTTTTTAGTTTTGTTTTTGTTTTTTTTTTTTTTTGGTAAAGGGTTTCCCGGTAAATATATTTTTTTAGTTTTGTTAATTATTAGTTGAATGCGAAAATAGTTGTATAGGAGTTACTAACTTATTAGGATTAGAAGGCGATGAAGGATTAGCTCACAGTAGAAATGTTTAAGTTTCGCCACTAATTAATTGAACTTTGCCGGGAGTGAAGTGAAACGTAGGAAATGCTTCCCTATGAGCAGGGGCGGAGCCAGAAAGTTATGCTTGAGGGGGCAAACATTGATAATTTTTAAAAACTACACTACAAATCGGTTCGTTAGGGGAGCAAATTACAAAAATAGCCAGATTTTAAAAATAAAAAAATTCACTACAATTTTTTTCGCTGGGGGCAGTGCCCACCCTGCCCCCTCCTTTCTCCGCCAGTGTCTATGAGTGACCATTCTTTGATTTTGATTAAGTTGTGAATGAGCAAGAGAAATGTAGTGCATGACTGACGGATGGTAGATTATAGTAGCATGTGAAATCTATTAGGATTAGCTCCCAATAGAAATGTTTGAAGTTTCACGCACTGAAATTTTGGCTTGACTTGTAAATCAACATGTGAAAGGCAGGGAATGACTAAAATCTGTTTGGTAATTTTTGGCTGATTGCAAAAATAGTTATGTATGATTTAGCAACTGAATGGAAGAAAATATAGGATTAGCTCCTAAAGGAATGTTAATTTGCCCTATCACTATTAGAGATGTTCAGGCGGTGTGATCATTCGCACCAGATATATCTAGGAATTACTTCAAGAAGTTTAGTGATTACTAAATATTGTTAATTCAGGGGACTGTATAATAGGAGTTCCAAAATTACTGAACATCTGTGAACTTTGTAGGAATTCCTAAAAAACTGTATAATAGGAAACCGAAACATTTCGCCCAATATGTGACGACAATGATAATGTTGAAAGCTGCATTCAAGTACAATGGTCATCGGATTTTCAAATTTTAACTTGATTACAATTTACTGCAACCATAGTTATCATTCTCAAAGCTAAGCCAATTAAAATGACTACAATTGTTCATCCCTCTAAATCATTTACATATTTGGACTTATCTTCAGCTCTTTACTAGTTGTTTTGTTATTTACGTGGAGACTATTTTAGGAGGTTGACAAAGTGGGAGTCGGCATCAAGCAAAAAATATTTTAATAATGCAATCTAGATAATGTGGAGTGCTTCCCGGGATAGCACTCTGGCTTCTATCTAATTTTAACTTCCTGTCTTTTATAGGTGCGTTTATGGAGTTACTTCACAACTCCTATTTTAAAGGCAGTTTAGCTGTTGGTGCTTTGTTGGGACCTGGAAGAGGTTGGTGTTTTATTCCTTGCTTCAAGTTTCTTCTTTTGAATATATACACAGTCTTGTCTTGTATAATGCATTTGTGAATAGTATAGTCCAGCTTATTTATTTGACACAATCTATTATACATTTATCTTGTGGATATGACTAGAAACTAAAAAAAGAGTTCCATAAGCGTCAATGTTGAATAAAATCCACAATATTGGTTCAATTTATTCAGAAATTGGTATTTAGATCTCAAGTGCCTAATATGAAAATTATGGTGATCACGTAGGAGTGTAATTTTCATTTGTTGTGCTACCTTGTCACAAAAATATGGCAAACAAAAAAATTAATTATATAAAAGAGATAACATGTCTTCAGTGAGTTAAATGTGCCTCTTTAAGATATACAACAATACATTTACGAACCTCCAAAAAGGAAAAAATTACTAGACTTAGACAATATGAGATAACTTTGGGGGCGGGGGATTACTTTTTATATCTTTTTAATGCATTGGAGTCATCACTCAGCTGATCGTAACAAATGAAACCTTTTTCAGACTTGCTTTCTGATGGTCTGAAGGCATTCTTTAAGGGATCTCCAAATATGAACTCTCTTGTTGGATTTGGATCCATTGCTGCATTTATGATAAGTGCGGTGAGCTTCTCTTGCATGTTATTTTTGTTAATTTTACAATTGTTGCATGTTTCATACTACTTATATGCTCTCCTTTGTATAGGTCTCACTTCTTAACCCTGAGCTTGGATGGGATGCCACATTTTTTGATGAGCCGGTCTGTATATTGTCACATATTTATTGCTCAATATCTTTTCTGCTTTGTACTCATTCAGTGGCATATTGATTATTAATTCTGAATGATAAATTCCTCATGAAGGGGTGCTCTCTTTTAGTATGCAGGTCATGCTTCTTGGTTTTGTTCTCTTGGGACGTTCACTTGAAGAAAGGGCAAGACTTAGGGCATCAAGCGACATGAACGAATTATTAGTAAGTTAATTTCATCATTAAATCTGCCCAGTGAGAATATAGAACAAGATTATGTGGGATTTTGTTGTATCATTGGTTCATTGCTAGTTGCAAGTTCCATTATTATTCTTCCAAATCATCTATCAGGCTGTAACAATCCTCACTTATATCACATTGCAACCCCTATAAGTTGTTAGCATAACCTGCAAACAGAAAACAAGAGAACACACGTGTTCACCTCCATGTACAGTATGCCATCCATAACCTTCTTGGTTTTCAGAATGAGTTTGCTCTTTGTTGAACATTAAAGTATCATTTCTTTGCATTACACATTAACTAGTATGCTTGTTGCCAATGAGGCAATGATAAACATGTGCGTATCGAGTTCGTGCAAGTGACCACTTATTGAAATCAAACCCAAATTCCATATTTCTAAATTAGTCATATAGTCATTTCATCAAACTTGCTACTAAGTGGCAGCTTCAGACAACAACTTGATTCTATTTATAAATTGCATGAGGTTTTCTTTCTATATGACGATAAAAACTTATGACATGTTTTATGTCTGCAGTCACTGATATCCACACAGTCACGACTAGTGATATCTCCTCCTGAAAGTAATATATCTGCTGGTAGCATACTAAGCTCTGATTCAATCTGTATTGAAGTCCCCACTGATGATATCTGAGTTGGAGATATGGTATTGGTTTTGCCGGGAGAAACTATTCCTGTAGATGTAAGTTTACTATCAAGTGACATTGTTTAATAGTATTTTCTTATGTAAAGTTACTGTTTCCTTCCATCAAGAAGTTAGCGTTTATATAATTTATATAATCTTTGTGAGCAGGGAAGAGTTCTTGCAGGGCGAAGTGTTGTGGATGAATCCATGCTCACTGGCGAGTCCCTTCCTGTTTTCAAGGAAGAAGGTCTTTCAGTGTCAGCTGGAACAATAAACTGGGTATGCTGCTCCAACTAGTTTAGATATTTATATTTTCATATCAACTACAACTTTTTTTTACAAGAAGTGCAGTATGTTTCTTACAATATCAAAGTAGAAAGGTGTTAATAGTGTCGAGGGATGGATATCTTTATTTTTTTTGCTTTTGCTGATCCTACATTGACGATGACCATTTTTCATGATATGTCTTCAGGATGGTCCACTGAAAATTGAAGCTTCTTCTACTGGCTCCAACTCAACAATAACAAAGATCGTCAAAATGGTCAGTATCTGTTTCCATATTCTTCAGATATTTGAGAGCAATACATTTCTATGTTTTACATCTCATGTATAAGCAAGTTCACTTGTGTATGCCTGGTTCAGTCTTGAAAATTTTATTAGACACATGAACATGTTAATGCGTGATTTAGAGCTGGCAAAATGGGCAAGTTGGGTGGTAGGTCAAATTGAGTTCGGCTCAAAATGGTAACATCTGGTGCAGGTCAGGTCGGAACCGGACATTTTTGTCCAAATATTTTAGAGTAGTTAGCGCCAAATATGATTACAAAAATCATATAGTTATGTAAATAAAACCGATCTAGGAGGTTTATGCAATTTAAAATTTATTGCGGCGACTTTTGAACTGAATCATTGATTTTGTGTTTGTTTTTGTTGGAACATAACCTGAATCAAACTATTTGCAAGTAAATGGGTGGAAATGCCACCTCTAAAGGTTGTCTAAGATGCTACTTTTGCAGTGTCTAAGGCACCATTTTGTACCTTCTTTAGGTAGAGGATGCTCAAGGCCGTGAAGCACCTATACAGAGGCTTGCAGATTCGATTGCTGGGCCATTTGTATACACTGTTATGACTTTATCAGCAGCAACATTTGCCTTCTGGTAGTAATTGTTTACCATAATATTGCAAGATTCAATAATATTTATAAAGAAGTGGAAGATATTCATCTGTTTAATTACCTTTATTAATGATGTTAATGAGGATCTAGAAGACAACATGATATGTAAATATAGCTTGTTATCATGTACAATCTTTACTGAGTTATCTTAGTTTAATGTTTTCTGTTGTCAAGGTACTATTTTGGGGTACATGTGTTTCCAGATGTGCTGCTTAATGACATTTCTGGCCCAGAGGGAAATCCTCTGCTTTTGAGCCTAAAGCTTTCGACGGATGTCTTGGTGAGTAATAAACAGGGAACACAAAATATTGTTAACTTACCACGTAATATTGTTATTGCTTCATGATATAAGTAGTCAGTCAACATGATTATTATACTTCCTAGCCAATATGAACATAATTGCTCCCTATCGCAAACAAAATAACCTACATGTTTGAATGTAAATTACACCCCACTTTATTAATAAATAAAATTATTTTTCAGGTTGTCTCTTGCCCATGCGCATTAGGCCTTGCAACACCCACTGCAATTCTTGTTGGAACCTCTCTAGGTACATCATTTAACTTACGTGGCCCTCTTTTGATTCTTTCTCTTGCTCAGATCTTATAGTACTAGTTTGTAGAGGTGGAAATGGGTGGGTCAGACGGGTTTGATAACGGGTCAAAATGGGTAGTTTTAGGCACGCATCGACCCAAGAAATGGTTGCTATCTTTCAATTGGCTACCTTTTTTTGCTATCATGTTACAAAACTCTTTAGTTACATTTACTAGATGGACCTTCAAAGTTGCTGAGGTTTAGGGTGGATAACTGTTCATTGTTTAAAGATCATCCAGCCTATGCTTCTAATTAGCGGTGTCAATAGGGTCGGGTTGACCCGACCCGAACCCCAACCCGATAAGGCTTTTAGGGTCGGGTTTAATCGGGTTGAAAACGCTTATCGGGTTAGTTTGCCCCGAACCGGATATTGTTAAAGGGTCGGGTTAGTTTTGGGTTATTTATCTTTTGGGTATCGGGTTAACCCGATAAGACTCGAAAGTTCTAAAACTACTATTTAATTAGTTATTTTTGCTCATATATTTAAGTTAAAAGATAGTCCATTAGCTTAATATATGTTGTTTTACATCATTGTTTATCTTGTTCAACGCCAACTACTGCCGCTGTAATTTTTTCTGAAACACATTTACATAACGCTCTATATTTTGGGCTTCTGTGGCCTGTGGGTATCAACTTGTATATACGCTTGATCATACTATTGTTTCTTTTGTTTGTAAGCTTACTGTCACCATTTTAGATGTACATTTTATATTATTTATACTTTTCTTTTGTGTTTTGAGTTAAAAAAGCAACCCGACAAACCCGAAGCACCGACCGAAATAACCCAACCCGATAACAACCTGAACCCGATAAACCGACTCCTTATCGGGTCGGGTTGTGGGTCACGCTTTCATGAAAAACCTCGAATCAACCCGACAACCCGACCCGACAACACCCTTAATAGCTCTAATCCTAATAATCAAAATAAATAAATAGGAGGATACTTTAATGATATACCCAATGTGTCTAGTCAGCCAAGATACTTTACTTGTTAATATCTTCTAAACTGTTTCTTTTTGTTGCTATCTTGTTGATGTGAGCAGGAGCTAAGCAGGGACTCCTTATTAGAGGAGGTGATGTGTTAGAACGTTTGGCGAACATAGACACTATTACTTTAGACAAGGTATGAATAGAGGTGGAAATTTGGACACATTTACTTAGAAATGAGTCGTTGTAGCTTATGTTTTACTCTAAAGGTTAGACGATTATATAAAAATGATAACAGTTAAAGGAAATGGATTGAACCGTCGAAAGTCACCAAAGTGTAGTTTTAGTGCATAAAACCTCCTAAATCCCTATATTAGAAGAATATATTATTATTGAAATAATGTAATCTCTACACAAATTGTTAATAAAAAACTGCTTTTAAGAAAACTTGTTTGGGTACAACCCAACCTGGTCTGTTTGGACCCGTGTTAAGTATTAGCTGTTATGACAATTGACACGACCGTCCAATTTCCCAACTCTAGTAGTTGCAGAGGAACAATTGCTGACCTGTCTTCTCATTTGCTATTACCAGACAGGGACTCTTACAGAAGGAAAACCCACGGTCTCTGGTGTTGCGTCTTTCAGTCATGGAGAAGCTGAGATTCTCCAGTTGGCTGCAGCAGTAGAAAAACAGCTTCGCATCCTATTGCAAACGCTATCATAACTAAAGCAGAATCATTGAATTTGGATATTCCTGTTACAAGTAGGCAGTTGGCAGAGCCAGGTTTTGGGACCATGGCAGAAATAGATGGGCATCTGGTGGCTGTTGGATCTATGAAATGGGTTCATGAACGTTTCCAGCACAGAAAAGACATTTCTGATATAATGAAAATGGAGCAAGATGTGATGCGAAAATCATCTGAGGGTCGTTCTTCATCGAATTATTCACAGACGGTTGTTTTCATTGGTCGGGAAGGTGAAGGAATCATTGGTGCTATTGGAATTTTTGATAATTTACGTCAAGATGCTGAGTCTACCGTCAAAAGGTACTATTTTAGTATCACTGAATCTTTATTGTTGAATAGACAATGTTAGTATATTACCCCTGACTAAAGATTTGAATATGTAAAATAGCAAATCCTTTTTTGTCTTCATCTTCTTGAACATAACTTTCTGCTACCTGAACTCGTGCCATGTCATCCTGAAGCTTAATGGTGTGACCTGTCTAACGTTCTTTGTTGCGTTGTTTGTTTCTTACATTTTTCAAGGCTGCAGCAGAAGGGGATTGAGACAATTCTCTTATCAGGAGACAGGGAAGAGGCAGTTGCAAGTGTAGCAAAGACTGTAGGCATAGGAAATGATCTTATCAATGCATCTTTGACTCCACAACAAAAATCTGGTGCCATCTCAACTCTGCAGAGCTCTGGCCACTGTGTTGCTATGGTAATTTCCTTTCTCCACAGAATGTTTATGTGTATTATGCAATAACAAGTGAAATGTGTGATAAACTGGACGCGATGACTGACATGCCTATTAACAGAAGTTTTAGGTTCTTAAGGGTCCCTGCTTTAGATTGGTGCTGTTCTTTTATATCAGTACAACTATGGTGATAATAATCTGATGGTTCTAAAGGATTACCTTCTTTAAATTGGGAAGTTATCATTCTGCTGGAACAAAAATTTGGAACTATTTTTAGATCAGCGTTACCTGGGCTGGACACTTAAATGGGATTCAGAATTAACAAGTGTTGTTAATTTGAGACCATGAATACTATACCATCAGATTATTTGAACCTCTAATGCTAGGTGATGAGCATCAATACTACTGTGTATTTATGAATCCATCTATGTAATGATTTGTTTATTGTGTTAGCCTTGTAACTATTAACATAACTTAACTTCCAAAAGGTCGGGGATGGAATCAATGATGCACCCTCTTTGGCTCTAGCTGATGTTGGAATTGCTCTGCAAGTCGAAGGACAAGAAAACGCTGCCTCTAATGCAGCATCCATTATACTTCTTGGGAACAAACTTTCACAAGTAAGCATTTGACGTATAACTTCCTTAAAGTTAAAGCAGAAAACATTTCAAGACTCTCTTGTATTCTGCTGATTTTCCGTATTTTTGTCATGACTTTAGAAGTAGAAGTGGCAAAATGGGGAGGTTGAGTATAAGATATAAATGGGTTTTTTAGACGTATTAAGTTGGCCCAAACCCGGAATGTGGGCTTTGGGGTCAACTTAATATGATAATAGGGTTTGGGATACAGAAGACATCTTTTATGATACTGGTTAAAGTCTGTTAGGTTGGGTTGACCCGAGACACTTTTTCTCAATACATTTAACTTTTTGAACAAATAATTAGTCTTAAAAAATTGATTACAAACTATAATGTAGTTACCTGCATTGTAATTATTTGACTTCAATTATTGACTTGTATTGTGGTAGGTGGTAGACGCACTTGATCTTGCAAAAGCAACAATGTCAAAAGTTCATCAGAATTTGTCTTGGGCCGTAGCATATAACGTTGTTGCGATTCCTGTTGCAGCTGGTGTGCTGCTTCCACATTTTGATTTTGCAATGACACCTTCAATTTCAGGTGATACACATATGTTGTATTTGGAATTTTAATGTGACATATAGAACTTGTAACTAACAATAAATCTTTGTTTTGGTAGGTGGGTTGATGGCATTTAGCTCAATATTTGTTGTTAGCAACTCACTACTACTACAACTCCATGGGTCTCATGATAAAATGAAAAAGAAAGCTGCTAACACGAGTGATAAGCTGATTGAATCTACGTCTTTATAGCAGAAAGGATTACCGCTGCACTAAGTGAGGTACTTCTATCTGCTGACAATTTGTTGTTGTGGGCCTATGATTTGATGCAGCTCTTATTGAGCTCCAATTCATTATAAATTTATGTAACTAGAGGAAATTAAATGCTTAGGCGAATTATTAGTGCTTGAGCTTGTTGTATCATTGTCAAGCAGCTAAATATAGAGTGCACGCGCGGCTAGTTGGACTGATGAAACATATGTTATATATATTGATGTTTATGTAGTGGCGCTGCTATAATAATAAAAGCCTTCAGGCCGGTGAAATACCTTACTTTGAATACAAATGCATTCCTTTATTGTTGTACATGTATATCTGAGGGACGTCACAGCATTGCACAACGTGTGAACATTGTTGGAAGGAATGTCATGAGCTCATAGATTTGTCACAAAGAGGGTTTTTTTTTTTTTTTTTTTTTTTTAATTATCTTATAATATCATATCAAGTAAATTGGGTGTTGGTAGTTAGACTTGCTGGGTAAATTGGAGTTTGGTCTCTCATGTAGATCATGTATAATCCGATGAGACACGTGTAATATATACATTTTGGGGGATCGTAACTTTGAATACTGTTGGTTGTATTCCACGATATGGTTCATTGTATTCGTGTGTTACCGTTTCAAGATTTGGTAATTATTTTTCGCATCAATGAAAGTTGTTTCTTTGTTAGGGCATTTGATATTTTTTGGGTAGCATTTCTTTTGTTCATAAAAGTATAGTTAGATGATACTGTATGTATTAAGATTGACAGTGTCCTCTTTGTCATTGTGTTTGTATCAACCAAAATTAGGTACAAAAGTAAAGATTGTACTTTTGATAACGATGTAAGAAATAACAAGACACCGTTTGATAACAATCTCTAAAGTCACATTCACATATTAAGATAAGATTCCATATATATCTTATACAGGAAAATGATAGATAAGCTTTTGTGTTGATATAAGAATAAGATAACTATATATACTTAAAATAGTATGAATGCAACTATCAAATTGATTATAGTCCGTGAATTAAGTGTTATCACATGTTAAGTAACTTAAGGAATAAACCTATAAAGACTAAAGAGGATGAACAGGGACGGAACGGTTCCCGCAGTTGTCCGGGACTCTTAGGGATTTTTTTGATGTAGTATTAATTTTAAAAAAAACATAATTTTTTTTTAAATGCGTCTTAAATGCACCCGATTCATCAAAATGTGTTTCTAATTTACGGTTCCAATTTTTTTGCACCCGGTTATATTTGGTCTTGGTTCCGTCCTTGAAGATAATGAGATTTAAATACTGATCATAAACTCTAAATATTATTTCATAACCAAGTGTTTAAAATATTATGAGCAAATATTTTTAAAATGTATCATACTTGACACCATCTTCTTTGTGAGAATAACAAATTTTTTGCTTTGTATGTATTTTTTTTTTTTTTTTTCAAATTCATCATTTTAGGGTCTTATGTGACATTTTCGTTTGGGAAAAAAATTTCTATTAACTAAGAGTAGGGCTGCAACTCTCGGATACTTATGCGATAAACGGCGTGAACACGACACGAAGTTAAGCGGGTTTGGGTTGAGGATAAATAAGTTTGGGTAAAAATGATCAACCGCTCTGCTCCGTTTAATAAACGGGTTGTGTTTGGTTGATTAAATATTAAACAGGCCAACCCGTGAACCCGTTTAAGTATACAAGACTTAAAAATAAAAAATATAACTTAGTTTTTATGTTGGATGTGGATTAAATGTATTTTGTATGTACTTAATATGGTGAATTACGATTATACCTCAAATATAATTGAAATTGATACTTATAACTCGAAAATTGTCGACGTAGTTATTTGTATATTATATTTACTAGCGCAGTATTACATGGCGTTGCGTGTGGACTGCTGAATAAACATTTTTTGAATCATGTATCATAGTTTATTATGTTTTTTACAACAAATTTCTGGATATCTAGAATTTTCTTTAAGACGCATCTGTCGGGATCGATCACGTTGGCGTGCTGATTCGAATTCGACCGTTTGGCTGTGCTGTCAGACTCGGGCCCATTTCAACCTTCTTGCCTGCTCGGAACTGAATATTGTATAATATGATTTATTATTTGTATTAGTGACATTTAATGTAGGAATGCGTTTAAGTTGGTTTATACGATATCTTGATAATTTGTATTTCTTGTGTAATGGGTGTTTTAATAACCGAATTAATTGTATTCATTGACCGTTAAATAATTGACTATATTAAATATCTTGACCATATTAATAGTCTTTGTATTTTATGACATTAAAACTTTAAGACATAAGTCTTAAAATTAAATTGATGAGAAATATCATTAATAGTCGTTGTGTATGATCTGATAAGAACAGATTTTGTAAGTCTTAATTTTAAGACCATGAGGAGAGAGATTCATTCCTCTATTATAAGTAGTATAGATTATATTTTAGATCCTTATATCATTTTCGCATTTAAACTAGTTAAAATAACAAACCACAAACCTTATTCAACGCTTGACCTATTTAGTTAAGCAGGTTAAAAGGGTCATAAGCAGATTCTGCGTGTTATGCGGTATGGGCAGGGTTGAGTTTGACACGATTAATGAATGGGTCGTGTTTGGGTAGAAGTTATACCAACCCGCCAACACGCCGAACCGAATAGGTCAACACTAACACGACTCGATCACACCCAACAAGAGCAAGAAATGCCAAAATATTTCACAAAATACTCAAAAGGGATAGAATTTGAAAAAGAAAATCACAAAACAAAAAAATTATTCACTTATGATCTTTTAAAAACATTTCGCCCAAATATTGTCCGCCAGAATTTTCTTTCCATTTCTTCCATCGATTTTATAGTTCAGGAATCCACATTTTTATTTTTTGGCTACAAAGTAAGATTATGTTGAGGAAAACAAAGATAAGATACCAAAAGTAACAAAATGGAGGTAAATCTACTAGATGTATGATGACAACAATTAACCAATTTTTCAAGTTTAATTGTTATAGATAAAACTCAACAAATAGGTCAATAAAAATTATTGCAAGGAAATTTTCTCTGAATCAAACAAACATTTTTACTACAGGTCTTAATACCAAGTGTACACATATTTCCCCTTTTAGATCTCAACTTAGTAATGGTTCACATACAATTTCTTCTTCCGATCAATATCGTCGTGTTAAATCATTATGTTAGTTATTTTTTTTCTCATCCACTGCACAGCTATATCTCCCTGGATCATCCTCCCAAGTTTAAAACTAACAATTTTCAATGCCTGTCGAGTTTAAGCCAAATCTAGGACTACACACATTCAAATTAACCATTGAAAATGATCTCATGGACGATAAATTTTGCTTCGTTAACAACAATGGTTTGGGATCCTCTTTACTTTCTAAAGCAAAGTGCGGTGTGGTGGCTTTGGGTTTCTTTGATATCCGTCCGGTGTTGACATTTGATAGTTGAAAAGCACGATTCTTGTTCTTGGGTGACAAAAGAGAGGAAGCAAGAAGATTTCTTCGTTTCCTAGAGTAGGCGTTTTCTGGCTTTGCGATGTCTTTTATTGATGGTGTTGATGAAGGCCACACATCGGCTAAACATGTAAAAGACTTTGATTTTCCATTGTAAAACGTCGATATCCCCCTTCTGTAACAAAATCCATACAAATTCTCATTATTAGTAACAAGCTATAACCTCCAAATCAACCAAAAACTGTGAAAGATTATCATTATCATACAACCTATAACTTATAAATATTTATACTTGTCACTTATTTATCCATATGGTAAAGATAGAACTCTAGAAGAGTAGGTACACAAGTAATGGCTTTGAGATTATGATGTCTACATACATCCATGAAAATTCCCTTAACATAACTCTTGGATAAGATAACCCAATTTAAGAATTGTGGTACAAGTTGGACCAGCTAATAGATTAATGAACCACATGTGCACCCATGATCTATGGATGATCTCAAAACCTAACTAAACAAGAAAAGTTGCAATTGTGTACATATTATCAGTCACAAAACACACCCCAATCAATGGCTGATTAACTTTATTTTTGGGCTCTACTTGCCCCACTCCTTATCTTTTCTTTATATCTTATCCTTTACTTTATCATAATAATAAGCAAAAAAACAGGATAACACTAATCCACAAGGTCCCACGTTAGACAATCATATAACATATCATTATTATCATATTTTAATCCATTTTAATGAAAATAAGAACCCTTTATTTCTTAATCCTAAAAGATATAACAAGTTCAATTCATACTCAAACATGTTTCAATATCAGTGACAAACAATTTATAAGATGATAATCCATAGATATATTTAAGATTGAGACCTCAACACTTCGTATGAAACATAATTTAATATTTCCTCACAAATATAACAAGAGAAACATTGAGGACCTTTTTAATCGTAAAGAAAATATTATGGTCGTGTTTATATTTAACTTAAAAGCGATCTCAATCCTTAGATTTAATTAATAATATTTTAAGTCTATCTGTTAAAGACAACAATTGTTGCGACTTTTATCAAAAGATGAAAAGTTCATTTAGGTTTGTGACATGAAAACGATTTTAATGTGCAAGAAAAATCAACTAAAACAAGCACAATATGACCTAACCACATAAGACAAACATATACTAGCACTCATGTTTGGAAAATACTTTGGATTCTGAATGCTGCCCAAATATAAGTCTGAGTACAAGATAAGTTATCTAATAAAATACTTGATCATGATAGTCCTTATATAATATAAAACTGAAAAACTTATCTAAAGATCATTAAGGATTCTGTTTGAAGATTTGACAAAAGAATTTCCAAAATATTGTGACAAAAATCACCTACAATCAATTGTAGAGAGAGTAGTAGCTTCAGAAGATAGCACATCCTTATCATACACCAAACTTTTCCTAATCTTCCCTAAATTAAAAGGGTTAGTTAGAAATGATGCAAATCACTAATGGTAACTATATATTTTTGTTAATGTTAGCTAAAAATATTGCTTACAAGTTAAGATCATTATGAATTACATATCTCATGAATCCATGACTATAATTTCTTGATCCTTAGTTAATGCATAGAGTAATATGATCATGAATCATTACTAATCTAGATTCATATAATTTATCATAACAAACTAAAAAGACGAAATGAATCACCAAAGCAAATATTAGAGGTGCTTTGGATTGTGCTTTCAAATTAGATTATGCGTTTTCAAACTGCGTTCACAAAAGTAGGTCTCAACCTGCCTTTTGTGTATTATCTCTAAAGAAACGCAAACAATCAATTTCTCCAAAAGGATTGACAAACACTGTTTTATTACTAGTATTATTTACGTTTTGAAAACGCAATAATCAAATTTGTCACAAATCATCATCATGAATCACATTACTCAAACGTCATCATTTTCCTTAACCTTAACACATACAATTAATCCTAGCAAACAAAACACTTAAACATTACATAAACCATAAACACAAATACATGATCAGAAGCAAAGTCACTAGGCACAATTTTTTTTTACCAGTATAAGAGAAATAAAAATAAACTTAAAAGTACGATTTTTGGTAAACAAATTAAAAAGACGGGTATTTCTTTTGAAATACTGGTAGACTAACTAAACAAGATATAGATGCTTATATGACACATAATTTCGAGACCAGTTTCATTTATGAAAATAAAATTTACACTATGCGACGGAACCCCCTAGGTCCGCCTCTGTACACAATATAATGAATCACGAAAGTGCGAAAAACGATAAACAAACCTGATAGGCAAGGCTTCCTCAATAGCTTGTATAGCATCATCAATAGATCCATTTCTCATCATATTATTATTACCACTATCATTATGATCATGATCATATCTATACGTACTCTCAGCATCAGATGCATGATCTTGGTCTTCATCATCATCATCACTATTTTTTCCAATAGATGAGCTACTACTAGATGAAATACGATCTTCTTCTTCTTCTTC
Source organism: Chrysanthemum lavandulifolium (assembly GCA_022545495.1). Classification (NCBI taxonomy): domain Eukaryota; kingdom Viridiplantae; phylum Streptophyta; class Magnoliopsida; order Asterales; family Asteraceae; genus Chrysanthemum; species Chrysanthemum lavandulifolium. Next base: position 221,275,922 of record CM040238.1, read on the forward strand.
TTGTATCATGTTCATCGTAAAGTTATTAGTTGGTTTGATGGTTTCTGTTATAAGTTTCATAGTATGGTTTTTAATGAATGAATGAATGTTGGAGTTTTTATATTATATGAGGGTTGTAACAATGGGCGCCACAGTTTATAGGTGTAATCAGTGTGTGTTTTTGTGTTTGTGTTTTTTTATTTTATATATGGACATAGATAGTGTGAATGTGTGATGGCTTTTCTTTATCCTAAATATTGTCTCTATTTATATGATTTTAGTTTGGGTAAATTACACTATTAGTCCCCAAACTCGAAGCTAATTGCGGATATGGTCTTTTTTCGGGCCGGGGCTTCCATTATTTCCGGCTAGCATCATTGTCGGAAAACTTGATTCGACAACCACAATAAGTACTCATAAAAAATATTTGTCATCACCACTTTCCATAAGTATACTACTGTATAAATCATTAAAGTGTGCAAGAACATTTTTTTAAGATCAAGTAATTGTGAAATCTCAATCATAGAATTAAATCTTACCTTCTATACTACATATAACGTAAAATAGTCAAATTTTATTCTTACTTAAAACTCTTAAAATGAAAATGAAAAAACCAATACAACCCATGTAGTATATTTTAAAAAAATATAATAATAATTATGTACACCATCCGCCCTAAAATGAAAATGAAAAAAACCAATACAACCCATGTATTATCTTTTAAAACAAACAATTTAAAAAATATATAATTATTATTGTATTATCTTTTTTACTTTTTGCAGAATGAGAGATATATCATTAACTAACTATTTAATGCTTCTTTAAAATTGTAATTATAAATTCAAAGTAAGGGTAATATGATAAACTCAGTTAAATTTTTTATTTATTTATAGCATTGGACAATTGAATTAAGATATCTCGTAAAAAGAATATGAACTATTAGTTTGGTGAAAAAGGAGTATCAATGACCATCTTTTATATTTCAACATGTGCATAAATCCATATTGACTTTTATAATTAATGCTTTTAATGACCATTAAGAACCTTTTTCGAGTGTTTACAATTTAAAATTTAGGATGTGCTTGGTAGGGGTGTTTCTGGGCGGTTCTCAGGCTCGGTTTGTTAGAGATTTTAATTATCCATCGCAGGCGGGTAGTTCATTTTACTATCCAAACCGAATCAGTCTTGGCGGGTATCCGGACATGCGGAATTGAAATGAGCGATTACCCGCATGATTCGAGTCACTGATTAACCATTTTAAAATATTAATCGAATCGGCAAACAATAACATAAATTAGAACGTAATATGTCATTTTAGTAAGATTAAATAACATTGAAGAGATTAGAGTAATAATAATGTTGTTCGTCATGATAAAAACATTCAAATTATCATATGTAACAAAAGAACTAATACTAATTATTTGACGTTTATAGATTACGATCATATTAATCATATTTAATCCATGAACGTTAGTAAATGATCATATTAGATAAGTAAATCGTTATATGATAAAAGTAGTGTAATAATATAGTTAATACTTGTACATCTTTATGAATGGTTTGTTAAAACCCCATATATTATACACGGTTCGGTTCGGGTAACCACGGATAACTAAAAGTAAACCGAAACCGAACCGTGATAAGCGGGTTTTTCGGTTTCGGGTTTGTTCGGTTCGGTTTCTTGATTATCGGTTTTTGCGGTTTGGATTGATCGGATCGGCTCGGTTCGTCGGTTTCTCAGATTTTTTGAACACTCCTAGTGCTTGGTTCATACTCGGGAAAGAAAAAGGGAAAGACAATGATAATGATAAGGAAATGGAAAAGAAAAGAAGAGCATTCATTCTAATTTATTGGTTAATGACCCATTACCTACTATTGGATAATGGGTCATTACATTATACTTTACCAAACACATTTTTCATTATCTTTTCTATTTCTTGCCTTCATAACCCCTTACCAAACATGCCCTTAATGCTTTAAAACCTTTTATAATTTTATCATATAATTTTTCTTATTATTATGAAATTTGATAAAAATTAGTGACTAATTAAGGTTTATGTCATTGTTGAAAAAGCTTCAAGCCAATATGAGTTAAAAAAAATGAAAAATAATAATAAGAAATAAATAAATAAATCAATTAGTTACACGAAACACTTAACCAAAATATCGAAATATAGCTATTTACAACTATAAAATCTCATAAAATCTCGCCGCTATACATGAATATTCGTATAGTGTTTAAATAGCTCTTAACATCTATCACTTATAGTGTTTTGTGCATATGACCGGTAAAATAATCCAAAATAAAAGTAGATATTGTCGTTGCATTGAGGAAGTATTTATACTATAGGTAAATCTTTTGTTCTTTATGGGCAATTAGGGTTCAGATTTTTGGCCGATTAATCTATAAAGTTTGAATCCACCATTGCATAAACTTAAATTGGGTAAAACTTTTTATTTTTAAAAAATTGACTTGATCACTTGAGAGTTATTTGCACTTAACAAGAATTAAACTTAAAGTCTCTCACATTTTAGTGATGATAGTTACAAGTATTTTAATACTATGTCATCCTGTGTGGTTATGTTAATTCAATATAATATATTTGTAACTTTAAGGATGATGTTTATCACTATTAATACCATGAAAATGGTTGTTAACTACATTTACAAAACATTTTTGTTTACCAGCTTTGTAGGAAATTGACTGGAAGCTTTTATTTGTTAAAAAGATGAAGTAAAATAAAAGCTGCTTTCCAAAACAAATGAAAAACAAAATTGTAAAAAATATTCTAAGTGACAAATAATTTTATTTCCTATATGTCTCGTTTTTAGCAGTTCGAAAACATAAATAAACCATATATATATAAAATCCCATGTCATGTTTTTATTTGCACCTATCAGATTTCATTTTAAAATGTTCATCCTCGAACATAAATCTCTCTCTATATATATATATATATATATATATATATATATATATATTTTTTTTCCTTTCCTTCAAGCTCGAGGAAGCTGGCAATGACTAAAAATACTTTTATTAGTAATACTCAAACATTAAATTAGATTATTCAAGTTACTTCTCAATAATAAGATAATACATACAGGATGATCATTAGACTTTACGAAAGTCTTAGGTGAGTCACTTAACAATAAGCATGACAAAGAATTGTACAACTTCCAAATCGATGTCACTATACAAAATTTAGCGCAAGAAATAAAAATTCTAATAGTTTTCTAATAGTTGAACAAAATTTGGAGGTTATTTGAAAAAGACCGCAATTAACATATACGATTGCGAACAAAGACATCCCAACTACTATGCAACATACTAGGATAGATAGAGACGGTATTTCTTATAACTCAACTAGACTCATTATAAAACATACAAACACACCAATGGATATTCCAAAGGTGCATACAAGTTGATTATATAACCAACTATTGTAACTAATTTGGACCTTAAAATCTTTAATCAAACTTTTGAAAATATAAAAATTATATGCTAAGCATGGGCGGAGACAGGAGGGGGCACGGGGGCATGTGCCTTCCTAGCCAAAAAAAATTGTGGTATTAAATTTTCTAATATTTTTTATTTTTATTTTTAATTTGTATCTCCTAAAACCAATTTGTAATGTAGCTTTAAACCTTATCAAACAGAAATTTCGAAAGAAACTTTCGCCTTCGCCCATCGTAACAAACTAACAACTAATAAACTAAGTCAATATCAAGATAGCCATATGTCCATAACTTAGATGGCTATTTGTTCTGTTTTAATTTACATAAATCTACTAATAATTAGTTTATTATCATTATCAATTAGACATGAAAGGGGATGTAGCTCAGATGGTAGAGCGCTCGCTTAGCATGCGAGAGGTACGGGGATCGATACCCCGCATCTCCATTTTTTCACTTTTTCAAATTTGTATAGTTTTTGGAATTTTGCATTTTTGTCCTTCATATTCAAACTCAAGACATTCAAATGATAATGAAATTTGGTGTATTAGTATTTCAAATTCAGTGTCACTAGATGAATTAGCTAGTAAAGTGTTGGGGAAACCAATATGAGTCCTCAACACGACTTGATCAACTATTGGAGAAGCGAGAAGGTATTCTGTGATTGTAAGAAAGATCATGAATTAAAAAAAGTCCCATGACTTATGTGGCGACGAGTCAATAGAAACGTGAGTAGTGTGATTTATGCCATTTTGATTCAAGACGTAGTTGTTAATGAAAGTGTGACTGATGAAAAGGGGTGGTTGATAGCTTGTTTTTAGTAAAGTGCAAGTAGAAAATGTAATCTATGGGCTTACTGCTCATGTGTTATACTATAAAAGTTATGTTATTGCTACTTTGCTAGTGGGTTTGCCCAAAAAAGTTGAGTTAAATCAGATATCCAAAGTTATTATATAGAAAAGTTGTTTCGTATCAAATGTGTAAGATGTAAAGCTGATGCGTAGTGAATCATTCAGAGTCGATTTTATTTCTAAAATGGTTTGTGAACATATGGAAAAGAGAATGCTATGATATGTTTGACACTTTGACGTATTAAACGATAAAGTTTGGTTATTGTTGCTTGCTTTCTTGCCTCTAATGATCTCAAGTATGTTTTTGGTCCTTTCAGCACATCAAAGTTTCAATTCTTGGCGTTCTGTAACATCCAAATGACTGAAAGCCTAAAGTAGTGGAGTGACTTTAAGGCCGAGTTAAACTTCAATCATGCTGAAAAGTTATAAGTGATCAACAACTTGATACCTATAACGTGTTTAAACTTCTCCTATGTATATCCATGTCAGATGAGCGTCTGGTTATTGTTAGCCAGTATTATGTTGTAGTATCAGAACGCCCAAGTTTCTAGCCTAAAATATTCCGTATAGTCTATTTATGCAGATGATGAATTGGTGATAATCAATCAAATTATCCAACCGTGTCTCTTACATAGTATGAGAGGTAACGATCCTCTAAAACCCTAAAACAGCCGCCACTACAATTTTTTCGCCGGCTGTCCAAGCATAAATATCCTTATCTCCATCGTGTGTTACCAGTCGTTGTTTGCATGCTTGTTTTGCTGATCGGTTTATTGTCACCAGCACCATCTTCTCATGTTTCTCCTACTATCGCTGCTGCATCAACAAGTCCTCACGTGCTCCATCACCATAACTGGCTGATGTTCCAACAAGTGGTACCTTTGCTTAAGGATGGGTCAATCGGCCTATGACCTTTGGAACTACACTCGCTTGTGCTGCATTTGTTTCGGTCGTTTTGATGTGAAGATCATGGGATTAAGGACGAATTTCTTTTGATAAGGAGTTTTTTTTTTTTTTTTTTTACTTGCTTGTTATTTGATGTTATCATTCTTTGGATTATCGCTTATTATTATTAATCACTTGTTAATTTAGCGCTTCAAAAAATAAAATAAATGAATAAATAAAATGATGGATTTTATGTTTTTAAAAAAACGCCATGTTTTGTTTGGAAGATTTTTGGGGTTGAAGTTTTTTAACCAACTTTCGCTTTCTCATCTTTTCTTTCGATGTTAGTTCACGAGTTTTAGTTGTAATTTTCTTTGTTTTACCAGAGGATACTTTGGGTTATCCCGTTTGGTCATAATATTTTGGTTTATCCTGTTTGGTAAGAGATACTTTGGTTTATCCTTTTGTCGGGATACTTTGGTTTATCCCATTTTAGTACGGATCTTGGTTTATCCGGTTTGTTACGTGTTTATGTTCCTTCTTTGCATGAAGATGTGATTCGTCTTACGCCGAACGACTTCTTCAACAATTATTTATTAGTTTTACTTTATTGTTTATTAGCTTTTAATTTCCATTCCGATTAATGATTTCACTACTAAACTGCATGGTGAAACATAAATTCAGACATGTTGTAGTGTTGAATGTAACCCAAACACAAGTCTAAAATATTCAGATAGTGTTATTTATATGCGGATGAATGGTGATAATCAATCAATCAAATCATTCAATCGATTCTTATAGTTATAACCCTCCCACTAGTTGTATTTATGTGAGACGAGCTATTATAGGTGCCCATTGCTAGATCGTTAGGGAAGGGTCATTCGGCTCCCAAAAGGAGCGCATGGGTCAGGTTTTGTCGTCGATTTAAACCTTTGTTTGAAGATAAGGTCGACAAGTCAATTCATTAATTCAGGTAACCATTTAACTGTCACTATTTTAGATGAAGATATCTCGACCAGGTCAAATGATGAGTTGGTGATATAATACAATGTTCTAGAACTCAATTTGACAATGATCTTATTCTTATAAGAAGTCAAACAAATTTAAAAGTTCGTTTGTTGTTGAGGCAACACTATATTTTAATGTAGCTGGCCTTAGCTCTGAACTTAGAGATAAGCGACTCTAATTGATAGAATATGCAAAAAGAACAAGTGCGAGGCTTGTTTGATAAAAGGGAGGTGATTTGCACATTCTCATAAATGATTGAGACATTCAAATTTTGAATGCTTAGACATTTATAACCTTACAACATAAATATAACTAAAAATAATGTGAATATATAAATATTCAAATACTAAAAATTTGAGTGTATTAATCATTTATTGGAGTGTGCAAATCACCTCCCTTGATAAAAAGGGTTGTCTAGATACACAATAATCACATTGTAAACGATGCTAATTTGCTACCTTGGATCAAATGGTTTCTCAATTCTCAGTGAGAATAAGTATATACTCTATATAGTGGCCACACCATCATGTGAAGTTGAGACTACATCCCCATGTGCTGGTTTATACTAGACAAATAAATTAGAGACCTTATCCTCTTGCAACAACCATACCATATTTTCATTAAATAGCCATTTCTCACCGTTTCATGTAATGCCACTTTTCATTTGACAATAGGTAATGGATTTGAATCATAAATGATAGTGTCAATTAGAACAGTCCAAAAACACTTGGTACCTAGTTTTAATTCTTGAAGATAAGAATTGTTGATCAATGAGGTCACCATGGTCCTTAGAGAATTAGGTATCCTCGTACCGTCTCACTGGTACTGTGAGAAAAAGTGTTGCTATATCATCATCTTTTTTCGTAACATCAAAATTTACCACAACACCAAAACCTCCTCTCTCTTATAAAATCAGTTTCTCGTGTACCTTTAGACCCCACATTTTTTTTTCATTTATTTAAATATATACAAATAAATCAACATTTATTAAGAAAGAACGAAAAACGATCGAACTCGACACTTTATGTGATTGTGTGTAAGTAACTATTTTTTCTTATCAGATGACGGAACTTTCAAATTTCGATCACGATGTGTATTTTGTGACTACTACGCCATAAAATGACCATTTTACCCTTTGAAATTTGAAAAATTAAGGGTAAAATGGTCACAAAATACACACAATAATCGAATTTTGAAAGTTCACTACACACAATTAGAAAAAATAATAGTTACACACAATCATAAAAAAATGTCAGTTCGACGATTTTTTTCATTATTCATTTCTTTAACTAAAATTAAAATTTTCATTAATGTATTTTTTTTAAAAGTCCACATTTTTTTATTAAAACACTAGGCCCATTATCCAATTAACAAAAATCATATAATAACTCCATTAATAGCCCAACAACATTTAACCTAACATACTAGCATGGTTATAGCTAAAGAACAAAACCAAAACAAATCATTTTAACATTTCTTCTTCCTTTGGCAGCTCCAAGACATGCAACAACAACATAAAACGCAAATACAAAAGCACATCATAGAAAACAAACACATCACACAAACACAAAAAAGAGTAAGAAAAAGAAAAAAAAATAGACAGAGGGGAAACGCGATAATAATACGGGGAAAATGCGAGTGCTTGCATCTCCTCAAGCGTCGTCGATTAGCGCTTCCGGACCATTTGGGCTTTTCGTTATAGCTAAGGACGCGAAAACGCGGCGGTGTGGTTGTGGCGTCGTTGAGTGACGTTTTCCGGAACCATTTGGGGCACGACGCAGGTACCCGATACTCTCACAAGATCGAGAAAAATGATACTTGAGATTGTTTTCTCGAAAGACAATATTATATGGGTCGTTAACTTAAGGGTTAATCATTATGGAACGTATTCAACTAACTATTATATTCTTTTGTGTGTATCAAACTATTTTTTTTCTTATCCCATATACGAACTTTTAATAACTTTCATTGTGTGTACGGTGAGATTATTACATTACACCACTTAAAATCCCTATCCGTTCGATATATACAAGTTTCATTTAATTTATATCCGTTATATATTTATTACGGATACCCAAACACCTCATTCTCCCAGTTAAGGGTGGACATTTTTGGTTTTTTGAGGAGATGACTAAGACGTTAGGTTAGGTGGGGGAAATGGGAGTTAATAGGTGGTGAAGTGGGAACATGCGTGTTTTGTGTATCTGTAATTAATATGTAATAGATATAATTTGAACGAAACATTTATATATATTGCACGGAAATGAATTATGTGGTGTCACGTAATAATCTCAATGAAAAATACACACAATAGAAGTTATTAAAGTTTAAGATACACCCGATAGAAGTTATTAAAAGTTTGTATGCATAAAAAAATTTAACACACACAAAAAATTATACTAGTTGGTTGGATCCATTAGAATTGATTATCCCTTAATTTAAATAATCATTTAACCAATCAAAAGTGAGCAGCCAAGCTTCAAAAAATCAATTTTTGAAAACTATCCATGGATTTCGTAAATCATTTACTAAGAGTTTTCGAATTCGAATTTTTGTTGCAAATGAGTAGCGGATATTAATTCCGAATATCAAAAGGGATCAGAATTATAAATTTATTTCGCAAATTATCAATATACTTTGCAAATCATGAAATCAACTCGCAAGATATGAATTCGTTTTGTGATTTTCACATGCATTAAACATTTAAACCCTAACTATTGTGACTTTGCAAAACCTTCGCAAATCATATCATATAGTAAGTTGATTATTTGCAATTTAGCCCTTTAAATGATTATTTGCAATTTAGCCCAAATAAGGAATTAAAAGATAATGTTGTATTGCATCTAACATTTTGTAAAATATTTGCAATTTAGTTTGTAGTATCTATTTTTTGTTTCAAAACACCAACCATAATTTTTACTTACAAAATGCAAATCAATTTCAAGATGTTTTGTCCTTTCATAAAAACTTAATTTGTTGCAATTTTAATTGCTAAATTACTGTCACAGAACAAAGAGACATGCAAAAAAAAATTATACATTGCAAATCTTTTAAATTTTTTTAAAATCCAAATAACTTCAATTGTTAGAGAAGCTAAAGCTCTATACTCAAGTTTTGTAGATGACTTAGAGAGTATTTTATTTTTTTGCATTTCTAGGATGCTAAGGTTGCGTTTAGTTGATGGAAAACACCATTGTTTTCTACAAAATGTTTTGTGGAAAACAAGGAAAACAGAGATTGCGTTCAAATCAACGTTTTCCAACAAAATGTTTTGCAAAACACAAATCTCCTATTTCTAACTTAATGAGGAAAATTACAAAACAAATTTTCGTTGTTTTCCTTGCTTTCCTCAGAACCTCAACTCTCCTCCTTTCTTCAAAACAAAATAAACATCAACTAAACGCTTTTATATTTTCAGTGTTTTGTGAAATTATTTCTCCTTCCAAATTTTTACAAAACTGAGAGAGAAAATAAGAGATTTTGTTCCAACTAAACGCACCCTAAAGATCTACACATAAAAACTTAGTAACCAGTAAATGATTTTGTAGTTACTACACACTTTGCCCAATAAACATTAGAATAAGCTTTCAAAGTCATACTTGAATCATTTGTAATACGAATGCTTTTACATGGAGATCCTTTGAAGCATCTCAATACCTTTAAGGCAATTTTCAGATGTGACTTAAGTGGATAATGCATAAACGGACTCAAACAATGAACATCATAAGTAATATCATGCCTAGTGTTAGTTAAATAAATCAACTTTCCAATCAGTTTTTGATAATCCCGTTATATTCTCAAGTAAAGGATCACCATCAGTTGGCTCATTAGTAATAATCAGTTTAGATTGCAAGGGAGTTGCAACTGGTTTACGGAGCAAGTAATCCAAATTTAGACAGTCGATCCAAACAATATTTTCTCTTATTAAGACAAACACCTTTTTCAGTAATCAACAACTTCATATCCAAGTAAGTACTTGAGTTTTCCTAAATCTTTAATCATAAACTGATATTGTTCTAGCAATCATTATATCAAACCAACATTAACCATTTTGTTCTAGCAATCATTATATCAAACCAACATTAACCATTTTGTTCTAGCAAACATCATAAAGTTGAACTATGACCGACCATTGATTAGTATAAAACGTAGTTTTCCGCATTTAAAAGTGTGTGTGGATCATGAGGAGGCACACAAGAAATTGTAAATGATTTTATTGAAGTTCTTGGCCTGTTGAATTTGAAGTAAATGTGATGCCTTCTTCATCACCTCCAATGATGCTTTTTTCCCCAACATTCTAAATCAAAGTAACAATATTACTCTATAAGAATCAACACATACATATAAAAAAAACTACAGGTCGCTCTACAAAACAAGAATCTTGATAATAAAAAATTCATTAATGTTCACGACATTTTAAGTTTCTCACGCCCTAACAATGTGGACGGGCTGTTAAACTAATTACTAGTAGAAGGATATGATGTTAGGCACATTTGATAAAAGCATGGCTAAGTTTATGTTTTCCAGTCAAATACTAAAGTAGTCTCATAATCATATCAGTTTTATGAATGTCATCTTTATCAAACCATCTAACATATCGTCAAAAATGACTGAAACAACATGATGTTATTGATAGGTATGGCTTTAGTTCCAATCAATAATATGCTTGGATAATTCTTTAAAACGTGTTGGAGTCACTTTCCGGATATAGACATATAGTAATTTGACCCTGTTTATATTCGATGAATACGATATAATCAATACTTTGTGTATGTATTATAAGTATTACGTTTATATCAATTAGCTAAACTAACCAACTATAAACATACGATGACCATCTTATATTCTTATCTATGTTTAACCTATAGCAATATGTGATACATTAGATCCATGATATAGGAAAGGAAGGATTACATACTTTGAGCTCTTGGCCATATCCACTGGGAAGATGTTATCTTGGTCACCCCATATGATTAGCACTTCCTGTAAAAGAATGATAGCAATCACAAAAGCACCAAATCGGTTAACAATGATCACAAGTAATATCGAAAACAATCACTAAGATACTTCAAATATTTAATTCTTTAATAATTTGTGTTACAAGTTACAAGGAGTGAAATGACTTGATAAAAAAGAAAGTCAAAGACTCTATTTATAAGCATCTTAGTCGAGTAGTCAACCTCATATTCAATTCCTGGCTGACTCGATAGGAGCTCTTTAAGTCGGGTTCCTAGTCCTAATCTAGCTACTAACGTCTAACTAGATTAACCACCTAAGTTTCTTAACGTGACACACTTGACCCTTGATCTGGCAGGTTTAGCAAATACTTCTAACATTTCCTAGCCTGTATCTCAGAAGTCAAAATATATATTTCATGATAATAGTTCGGAGAAAGTAAACTAAAGTTAAATGTGATACTATTAGTTTTCTAATTTTGTTACAAACAAACAAATAATTATACTAAAAAAAAAAACATGCAACTTTTTTAGGTATCCCAAAGGAAGTGAGTATAAGCAACTACGCAAACCGGCCAATCTCTATTTTGTCACAAAGGGATTAATGCCCACCATTGTTAACCCCATATGGTTAGCACTTCCTGTATAAGAATGATAACAATCATATAAATGACTGAGGTAAAAAAGAAAGAACCTGATGAAGAGGGGAAATGTTAGGGTTGTCATTTTTGCCAAGTGTTAACCCTTCTAGCAACTCCAACTTCTCTTTCCTGTTCTCACGATACAGTTTCTGCACCCATGCAAAATTACTTATTCACCCTCCAATTTCCATTACAATACTGGACAAATGTTATAAGTAATATTGCACACACTGTAGCTTAAAAATATATTCTGTGACACAATATGCAGATAAAGCAAAATATAAAACAAAAAACTTAATTGTATGAGAAATATTTTCGATAATACAAATTATCTCCCTTTGTTTTATAGATTCGCATGAATATGTAATGTATCATCGACTAGGATCTGGTTCCATTGTGAAGAAAGCTGAGAAAGTTTCGTTTGAGATATTATATCATAATTCTTGATTTGATTTAACGATATACATTAGTGAATCAAATTTATAAATCACAAATTTGATTCATAAATAATTGTAAAAAACGATTTATGGTATTGATTTACTAATTTTGTATGTTTGTTTCACAATTATACTTATATCGTAAAATTGTGAAATTTTGAACATTGATTCGACTTTTATTTATTTATTTATTTTTTTCACATCTTGAATTACAATTACAATTTAAATAAGTTTTACACATGAAAAAATTGCAATAAAGTTGAAAATCTATCATATTTAAGTTTTCTCAATTTAATTTTTTCTCAATGCCTAAAATAGTAATATTGACATAAAACGTTACAATTAAACACATCAAAAAGTCTTTGCTAGAAAACATTTTAAATAAAATATCTGCTTAGTGGCTCCCTGTCATCCAATTTCCCTTTTAATAATTGAAACAAAATGTTTGGAATTTTTAACAATCCCTACTTATATCTAGTTTATTATTGGTTTAACTAAATAATACACACAAAAAAGTACATAACTATTATCAGGATAGTCCATGAAAACGACAATTAATCAACCATATATTCGAAAGCTTAACAGAAATAATACTTGCCTCAATAAAATCGTTGAGAATACAATCCGGCACGTAGAGACGACTAATATTAGCAGCGAAACGCATCAACTTCCGAAGCTGCCCGGCTGTTTCGGCAACATCAGCTCGTCGAGCGTTTCAACATTTGCTTTTTCATTATCTCGACGTTATCTATAGGTCTCATATTAATTCCCGAACTTGCAACCACAACTTTTTCAACACGTTCGGGCCACATGTCAGCCAATCGATATGCCACGAATCCACCGTAGCTTGTACCGACAACCGAGTATTTGTCGACACCAACTTTTTCCATTAGTTTTCCTATGACTTCTGCTTGGAAGATTTCAGACCGTTCCGAGGATTTTGTTGTTGATTCTCCGAAGAATACGAGGTCTGGGACGTACACGTTGAAATAAGGCGCTAGAAATGATACCTATGTAAGAGTACTTTACAAGTTAAATGTTACAAGACCATTTTTTTGGTGAGCAAAAATGTAGCCAAATACGTACTAGTTGACGGACCAGAGTTAAATCAGACGATACAAGACCTTTTTTTTTTTTTTTTTTTTACGAAGGACACAACACAAATGTATACTACAATTTCTAATATATCTTACTAACCTGTTGACGCCACTGCCAAACGCCATGCGGACCAAACCCTTGAATTAAAACTATCGACGATTTCTTACTAACGCCATTTTTGGACTGAGAACTGGATGGTGTAGGCCCCCAAAAGTGGACAGTGGTGTCGGCATCCACATCGACAAATTGGGACGAGAGGCCAGAAGCGGTAAGCGAACAACGGAGGAATGATTCGTACAAGGAAACAAGGCTAAAACAAGAACTCATTTTATCAATGTTGTTGGCTGGTTTAGCTAGCTACAAATTTGGAAAGAACTTGGAATGAGTTAAAGAAAGATGCAAGTGTTTTGTACTTATATGATAGAATGTATGATTGATACATTATTTGTATTTATTATGATCGTGATGTATGACTTGTGAATAACTTATATGAACATTGACCATCTAAAATATTGATACATTATTGTATTTATTATGATCGTGATGTAGATAAGTTGTGTCATTATACACTGATATGCCAAACATAACAAATGTATTCCGACATTAAGGGCTGTTTGGTATATATGGATTTGGATTCAATAAATGGAATAATTCCCATATACTATTGTTTGGTTTACAGCTTTAGGAATCAAAAGTGAAAATCTGTTAGCTTTCAAAGTGAAGACACTTACGGGTTTCGTAATGATAAGTTGAGCTAGTCATACTGTCATAGTATATATAGGGACTACTATTGTATAATTAGAGAACTTACACACGTAAACGCTTATATAAGCTCTTCATGTCTCGAATAAAGGTGTTCTCGACTAAATCATCCTCGTAATAAACATTTTCTCTCAACTCAACTCTCTCTCTAGAAAACTCATAATGCATTTCGTGTTCTTTCATGATCCAAGACCTCCCGATCTTGTTAGAATCTTGATACTAACGATCCTACAATTGGTACCAGATGTAGCATATGATTGTTTGAGTGTTTATTTTTACAAAAACAAGATCAAAAATGTGTTTTTAAAACCATTTGAGACCTAGAACATGAACCGAAATAAGTTTTTCAAAAAACTTGAGTTTTAACGGATAAAGTTTGTATATTTATGGTTCAAATGCCTTATAAGGGTTTATGTTATGTCTCTTGCAGATTAGATTTAGTTGTTTATCACGAAAATAAAGGTTTGTCTCGTGTTTCAAGAAAACACAATTTTCATGTTCTTCTACCGTAGAAAGGGTTTTGATTCGTTCTTTTGTTGGATCAAATCTTGCACACACGAGTTTTTATGTTTCAATTTTTGAATTTATCTCGTTATTTTGATACACATAGTTATTTCAGCACAGTCCAACCTATTTTGGTATATGTTCTAGGTCTCGAATGATTTTAAATACACATTTCTATCTTGCTTTTGGAAAACAAACACTCCAACAATCATATGTTAACTTTGATACCAATTGTAGAACCTTTGGTATCAAGATTCTAACAAGATTAGGAGGTCGAGAATGATGAAAACACATGAAATATATAGTGTAGGTTTTTAGAGAAAGAAAGTAGAGAGAGAGTGGAGTTGAGAGAAATTATTTTATTATGAGGATGATTCCCTCAAGCACACCTTCCATGGAGATACACGAAGGGTTTTATATAGGCATTTACATGTGTAAGTTCCCTAGTTATACACTAGTAGTCCCTATACTATGACTAGCTTAACTTATCACTACCCCGTAAGTGTCTTCACTTACAAAGCTAACACTAAGATTGAGAAGTACACGCACTCGTGAAATACATAGGCAATCCGAAACTCGTAATAAAGAATAACCTTGTAGTCACTTTGTCGTTTGAATACAAAATCCAGCCCTTTCATGTGAAATAAATATTGATAATGGATTGATCTTATGAAGAATTGTTAAAGTGTCTTTTTGTGATGTAGTTCAGTTTAAGGTAAGTGTGTTTCTTGGTAACGTTCTTGAGCTACCTTGGTTGTAGCCAAGAAATATCTCGGTCGATTTAATTTGATATATTTCAATTGTCGGTGGTAAGTTATCTCGGTAGTACTCGAATGAGTTATGTCGGTGGTTTCGAATGAGTTATCACGGTGGTTGATGTGCTAACCGTGTGCAAGTTTTAAAATTTATAAATACGATTTTACTGGGACAATTACATTAACACATACGAGCAAGTATACTGCTCGTGATAGCAAAAGTGGGTAAGTCGAGATCATCTCAAGGATTTGCGTTGAATTTGTTAAATTGTTTGAGACAAGAAAGATTGTCAAACCTTCCACAAAATTTATGCTTTCTAAAACCAAATTAAAGAAACATATACTGTGTGTAGGTCATAGTCAATTATCTAGAGTGTTCATGAAAGCTTGGTGTAAACTTGATGCAATGCACAAATCATAGGCAAATGATTCACAATCCATGGTTTATGTTTTGTAAAAATCATTTTAAGAATACAATCACATTGGTAATCCTTTCGGTCCTTAAGCAATTGATTATTCTTTAGAAAATCCATTTGTTTGTAAAAGATTCTTATTTAACTTGTTCTTACGAAAATTTCGGCCTTTACGTGATGAAATCGTTTCTAGTCTCGTTTAACAAGCAAATATGATGAGTGTCAATCATCACATCCCATACTAGTTTGTCACTAACGTTTTAGAATAAAACATAAAGAGAAATCCTTTCGGTCCTTTATCTTACAAATGTTATACCATCAAATTAAACAAGACTAGTTATTATTCCAACAAACTCATTAAACAAGAACACTTTACATGCATCACATATATATAAGAACACTCCAACAATTGCCTACATCCTTACACACAAGTATATTCAAGATTACTCCATTAAAACTATAACATCACACAAGTAGTAACCATGTAATTAATATAATTCATAAGAATAAAAATTCATGACAAAGTTCATAAGAATACCTAAAATTCGGATTACAAGAATTAGAATATGTGGAAATAAAGCAACCACGCGCCTCCAATCGCCTTATAGTTGAGAATGGTGCTCAACAAGTTCTGGACGCTTTCTGCACTTAATAGGACTTTTGGGGTGAATAAAAGTGTTGGTAATAGTCTTGGTGTAAGCCTATTACTCTTTGTGGTGTGTCACACTAAAAACTAAGTATAGGTGCAATATATAGCTAAGAGCTCTTCACCAACAAGCCAAAACGTCCACTAGGAGTTATTAACAAGAAATGATCGGACTCAATGATTAATGAAAGTTATGGCATCCATAATGAGAAAATTGTAGGCGCAACACTCTCCAACCGGATCGGTTGCTCTTTTGACACATAGTCCACCGAATCGGTTGCGGGCTCCAAACCGATCGGTTGGATGCTTTCCGCATAAACATATTTTGACTTTTCTTGACTTTTCTCGACGTATGCCTTTTCCTTGCTTCCGGTGATTTCCAAGATAGAACTTGATAATTATTTGATGTAGATACTCTTCCAATCATCGAGTCCTTGAGCCTTCTCGTTCTTCCTTTTCATTCTGGAATTATCCAAATCTGCATGAATTGTCTTTTCTTCGCTTTTACGATACCGCTATATTTACATACAAATATGCTTCCTTTGCAATTTTGCAACAATTATGTGTAAATATAACCGATAATCATACACAAAACTAACAATAACGCTACTAAAAATATACTCATTCTAAGCGTTATCAAATTCCCCATACTTAAGTTCTACTCACCTCGAGTAGGTCTAGCATTTATAAAAACGATTTCAATGGTCACAACACCACGGTTCCAAAATCTAACAATCACTTCAAAAGAAATAATTGTCAATTTGCATTTATATGTGAAAATTCGAAAATGAACCAAATTACTTTTGATAACATAACTAAACAACTCACGAATGATTTTAGGAATTCACTCAACACTGTGATATTGGTTGGTGTTGGAAATGTATATATTTATAAAACGTGAATGTCCGGATTCGAACTCGTGACCACGGGATTGCACACATTAGCGAATGAGAATTAAAGTTAATAATTAATGTTAATGATTACGATTAATTATTACACATAAAGTCCGTCTAACGATCGTTAAGTATTTAACGGAAATGACTAACGACCGTTAAATGTAAAATGAGAGAATATATGGTGAATATCTTAAGTTTGGAAAAGATTCGGGTTCCCTCTTTTCTCCTCCATGATGGCCGGCCAAGGGGCTTTTCTAGCCCAAAACCCTAACTTTTCCTCCAAGATATTAGTTCACTATATATACAAAGGCTAGGGTTAAGGTTTTTCATAACTTTGTGCATTGAATTAACCCTAGATCTTTCCCTCTCCTCTCTTGCTTACATTCGGCCGAACCCCCCTCCAAAAGGGTGTTTTGGTTTTGTTTTCATTAAACAAAGGCTTGTGTTAGATCTAGCAATCGCTTTGATTCGTTGGTTAATTCGTGTGTACAAAGCGTGGTAGTAAGACACTATTCTTACACCAATTGGTTTGAGTTGTAAAGCGGTGAGGACAACTCTTTAAACCACTTCATCACATTTGTTCAAGAGATCTAACCAATTGCAAGAGGTACGTTACGCATTCTTTCGTTAATTATTTATTTGTTATGATCCTAAGTCTTCATTGTGTACTCTGTGATGTCTATATGGTTTTATTTGTTATCATATATCTTAAACTCAACGGTGGCATCACGAGCCTTGTATAACAAGTAATTAATTCTTGAAACACATAAATAAAATAAACATGATTGTGTTATTAATTGTATCGTAGATCTAGGGTTTGCAAAACCTAAACCCTAATTTTTGGGGGGCGTTTTTGGTGCCCTAATTAGGGTTTTGTAAACTTTGTTTTAATTGGATTAGAAACCCTAGGTTGCATGCAATTTTATGTGTATTATTGCGTAACTCTTGTTTAATTGCATTAATTGTTAAGTGTGATTTATATCCATGATAATTACATGCATGTTTTATCATGGATCCGCTTTTATTGTATGTTTTACTTGGTTAAGTGATATACACTAAATATTTTGATAGATCTAAAATTGGGAAGACCTCAATTATTATTATTTAATCAATTATGTGCTATGTGGTATGTGTTTAATTTTGACTTACGCAATCGATGAATCGATGCATGTGGCTCACTTTGTACATTGCTGAAAACGGGTGAGAGTCTTAATTAAACATATACATATTGACAGATCTAGAATTGATTATTAATAGGATTTATCAAAAGGTTTGCATGTGGCTATTTGATATGCATGACTTATTATTATGTTATGCATTCATTGTTTATTTGTTTATTTTTAAATACTTGCTTGTTTGTTATGTGTAACAAGGGTATTTTTATAAGAAAAATAAACTGACCTAAACAATGGTGAAACATGTATTTTAAGCATAGTAATCATAATCGTTTAATTGATTGATTTTTTGCACAAAATAGTTAGAATGGCTCACCCATTAATGACAAACTGTGTGATGGGTATAAGGAGGTACGCATTAAATTGTGACCTTAAAGATGAGGGTTTTAATATGCTTTGTTGACCGATTCTCCGCTCGTTTGTGCGTCTTAATGGAGCTACCAAGTATTCCTATGAATGTGCATAAAATCTTAAGGGTGAATTACTTTAAATTCTACGCGCCACTTTTGTGGTAATTATCCGAATAACTTGGGTCTTATGACTCATGCAGTAGTAGGATATAGTGGTAATTAAAGGTAATTCTTTAATTGGTTACCAATACCTCGATTAAAGTTTGATGATGAAAAGCTTAAACATTAAAACAAGGATATAAATGTTTTAATAAAACCTTATGCTACGAAGATGAATGCATGACATCTTTGTACATATTTGATTGACATCAAATTTATTACCCTTAATTTAAGTTGTATGCCATCCAATGAAGCGGAAACACACGAGATTACCTTTTATTTGCGTG
The DNA here is from genome assembly GCA_022545495.1 of Chrysanthemum lavandulifolium. Classification (NCBI taxonomy): domain Eukaryota; kingdom Viridiplantae; phylum Streptophyta; class Magnoliopsida; order Asterales; family Asteraceae; genus Chrysanthemum; species Chrysanthemum lavandulifolium. The sequence continues at coordinate 221,295,176 of CM040238.1, forward strand.
AGCGTGATTTAGATCGTAATCAAAGGGTAAAATATCCACGTGACGTGAGAGCGGGCATGGATGATTTTGCGGTTTCTTAAGTTGGACAACTTAATTGAGTTTTGTAGTGAGAACGGCAACTCAAGGCATAAGATGGGGATAAAACATGTTTACATGGCAATTGAAATTGGCTAAATGTAAATCCCATAAATCTAGGAGTTGCAATTTGAAAATTGGCAATTGAGGTTCGACTCGTACCATTTGAATAATTTCATTACTAGCGGATCAAGCGATGTGATGAAACTATGTCAATTGGATCCTAGTTTTCGGTGAAAATTAAATGGTTATATGTTTATGAACCATGGGTATTTAATTTTCTTGAAAAGGTTAATTATCGAAAATACTAAAATTGAATTTTGTAATTCTTTTGAATGTATAAATGCAACATTTAACCGTAAGCGTGGTTTAGTCTTTGATTAGTAAATTGATCCATTTCGCTTTCAAACAAATGTTTGATCGAGAATAATTTACCGAAAAGACAAACAAAGTCTCTTTTCCATGGGAGAAGCATGAGACTCAATCCTATTCCTTTTCATGAATGAGAAAGGTATAATAGGAACATTTGAATTGTCTAAATTCTAATGTAACTCATAGCAATGAATTGCACATCATATTTTCCATAAAGATTTCATTACCCTCATTTGGTGAATGAATCCTTTTGTAACAAACATGAATGTTGGTTAAGCTGGAAAACATGTATATGAGTTACTAAATTAGAAGCTAGACTAATTACCGTGAAAATTGGTAAAAGGCAAACTAGCATATTTTATCTAGTTGTTTTGCTTTAGCCTTTAAAGGTGCTACATACCAGTATGGGGATGGTAGGCCTATTAAGGAAGAAATTGCATACCCAATTTTTCGAGTTAATAACATTGATGGATAACCCATCATTCATAGAGTAGAATACACCTTTTAGTACCTTAGTAATGATTACGTATGGTTCTTCAAAGGTGTAGGAAAGTAAAAAGCAAGCAAGTTGTTTTCTTGGTTATGAAACACTTACAATGTTGTCAAATTCGGTGGGAGCATTTGTGTTGCATTCTTGAATAAGAAGTTGTTTTAATGATTTCTAATTCGATGGGAGCTACAAGCCTTATTTTTGTGTAGTAATCCAAATTATCTTCAAAGATAATTACTTTCCAATTGTAGGCACTTATGTTTTTAAGGAGAGTCATGTGCGTTTCCTTACTAATCAATATAGTCCTACATCTACTTGTTATATCTATGACACAAATCATATTAATCAAATAAGCGAGCGTGTATCGTGTTGTTTATACGCTACATGATGTTGTTCCATGCACAAGTGGGAGAAATCTTTATTGTGTGCAAGGTACAACACATATAAATATGATTTAAATGGATTCTCTTGACCGTAAGGTAAGAGAGTAACGTTCTAATAGGAATTATACATTTAAAAATGTATGATTGCCCTATTAAGAACATGTGTCAAGATGATAACAAAGATTACTACTTTAAATATTTATGTCATTCAATATTTAAGAAACACTTGTAGTTACAATTTATGTTACGTGAGAACGTGAACTAGATTGTAGCCAAGGTAAAATATCCACGTGTCGTGAGCGAGCATGGATGATTTTGCGTTTCTTCGTTGAACATTTCATGGAATGACATAATTAAATGAAGTAATCTAATACTACTTTGAATTTAAGTATTCGTTGAATGACTTAAATATATGTAGTAAATATTAACTTGAAATATTAATTGAAACCCGAGGTGGTGTTCATAATTACTTTAATTATAAATGTTTATGATTTTGTAAAGTCACAAACATGAAGTCTTTTAATACAAGACTTACAATATAAAGTAAGGCGTTAACTTGCTATGTTTTAAGACATATGCATGAAGTCAATGAGTTGATCAATGACTTATAACGTATAGTGGGATTATAACTGATATGTCTTTTGACTTGGTCAAGAATACTTGTGTTATAATACATGCAATTGACTTGGTAATTCTATTGTACCATTAAGTTTTACTTTGTTGGTAAATAGGTAAGCCAAAGAGTAGATGGTTATCTTAAATATTGTTAGATTATCTTACAATATTAATTCTAATGAAATACCATAGTTTTATGGTATGTTCAGTTAGAAGAATCAAAATCTATTGGCATTGTTTGATTCAAGATAACTATAGTTTCTTCCAAAAGTTATCAAGGTTAGTAGATTGAGTATAGATTGAATATACTCAATAAGACTCCAACCTAGAAGATTAATAAGACACCATTTGTTTATGGAATGTGATGAATCACATTAAGTCTTATAATGAAGTTCTGAATTTGTTAAACTACTTGTAAAGTGGGTTGTAACAAACTAATGTCGAGAGCTGTAAATGTTTTTGTAATATCCCAAAAGAGAACAATGTATTGTTGCTCTACTTGCTAAACTATTTAAAGGTAATCTTTAAATTGTTAAAGGCAAGTGGGAGTTTTGTTTAGATCTTGAAAGATTAAATTACAAAATACATAATCTTCTAAAATGCACTAGCAAATATCATGATGAGGCTAAACATGTAAATGATAGACCTCAATATGATGGAATTGTCATTCATAGATCCGTAAGGATATCTCGGATATTTAATATCTTTGAGGAATATGAGTTCTGAGGATCATGGTAAGCTGTTAATCATAATGATGAATTTACCAAATGTTGAATTGTGGTAAATCAATCATACTATGAATGTTGAGATGTTGTCCATAAAGATAATCAACTTTAGATACTTGGTTTATCTTAATAATGAATATGAGTTTCTTCAAAGGATGGAAACCCTAGTGGTTTAAATCTTTGTGTAGAAATCATATGGACAATATTGTACACGTATTTAATGTATGTCTAGTGATAATAATATTAATCATACTTAAGCAATTAACTATGATTGAATATTCTTTCCTAGATACATTAAATATAAGTATAAAGATTATAATTGTCATACTTAGTTTCATTGATATGAAATTTTGACAATGAATATCAAAACTCTTTGTCGTGGAATTACTTTTTGAGGACGATAAGTAATACAAAGTAGTTTTATGAATTCAAATAATCTTTGAATATGTACAAAGCGCAAGAATCCATGAATGGATATATGCATGCATCTAGGAGATGATTCTTATGTTTAATATTAAATCCATGTTTGATTTAATAATTAAAATAAGATAGCTCATAAGTATTCACGAAAGCTAGTGGGAGTATTATTTATTTTCTTAAATCTTATATGTTGTATGGGCAACTACATTCCACCTAAATTAAGTTTTAGTTGGGAATGAAACTTCGTTTGTAAGATTTGGAAATAAGACATACAACCTTGGAATATATGTTTATTACTATAAACATATGCGGTAAATAAATGAGTCTAATAGAACATGATGGATATATAATGAGATCTTAAAGTCTAACTTGAAGATTCATCATGTACATCATGTTGTAAGATTGTTGTGTCATGCTTGATTACAAGATGATTTGACAACATTGAAAGTTGTTAGTGTAATAAATATTTTAAAAGGAATATGTTTGGATTTAGAATCACATTCCACGATCTGGAGATGCTCCTAGATTCTATGGATGAAAATATGGCAATTGTTTCATAATTGTCATTGCCAACAAACTTGAGTTTTGGTAGGCACCAACATTACACTATAACTGTTCAAAGTTTACGGATGTTTAAAGAGCATATTGTTGTACACAATGATGCTAGTATAATTGAGATGACACTCAATTCTAGTCATGGTATCCTTGATGATGACCATGTTGACTAGTTATGCTCAACTAAGAGCATAGTTGCATTATATATTAAAGAATAAAGAATACTTTAAACTTTAAAGTTTTGAAAGATGATTGTCATAAAAGGGTGGTTCAGGTTGTCACGCACCTTATGGAATGATATGACAATATCAAGATATGTGTAAACACATACAAGAAATTCACTTATTGAATTCTTGAAATAAGTATTCTCAAAATTCCTATAGATCAAAGTTAGTTGAAATTATGCCCTGTCAACAAGTATGATTATCATGACTTGAGGCAAAAATTTCATTAACTAAGAATTATCATGCATTGATCTATTTAGTATTTGGATAAAGGATGTTGTAAACAATTATTATTTATAATGAATTAAAGTACGGTATACGTTTAATTTCATTTATAATATTGTGTCCTGTATTTGCATGTTTAAATCCTTGAATAACTTAAGTTATTCTAAATAGTCCGTTGTCGATCAATAACATGGGAATGATATTGAATTAAGACAAATCTGAGTATTAGTTAGAATATACTTGAAAGTATATTGATGCGTAGCATGACTAATTTCAGATGATATTCAATGAATTGAGTATAGGACTTATCCCACCCACATGATGATACTTTATGGATCTTAGTCATTAAGTATATCATGAATATTTATCCTCTGACTTGAGATACCGAGATATGTCATGGATGTAGTGCATTTTGTGAAGCAATCTAACGCTATACGTGGCGGTAGTTATAAGGGTTGTTTTCGAAGTGTTGCGAAATTTATGAATTCGCTTGTAGTCAAAATAGGATTTGTTTCCTTCAAATTTATTTTGAAGTATAATCTTATTGGGCCCTCGTAGGGTTGTCAAGATGTTTGCATGGCCATGCCCAAGGTCTTCGGAATATGTTCGGAAGAATTGGTAATCTTGATCAATCATATAAAGCGAGAAACATAATAGTTAATTAAGAAATGAGTGAGATCCATATTCTTATTAACATGGTATTAGAAACAAAGGATGAATATGATGATGAATCATCAAAACTTGGTTTTCTCCAGAAAACCATACACGAGTTGTACTGGGGGCATTGGCGTGTTGCTAGACGCTAACCAATGTTATTACACGTTTGTAAACATATCCAGTGGGAGCTGTTGGAAATGTATATATTTATAAATACGTGAATGTCCGGATTCGAACTCGTGACCACGGAATTGCACACATTAGCGAATGAGAATTAAAGTTAATAATTAATGTTAATGATTACGATTAATTATTACACATAAAGTCCGTCTAACGATCGTTAAGTATTTAACCGAAAATGACTAACGACCGTTAAATGTAAAAAGGAGAGAATATATGGTGAATATCTTAAAAGTGGAAAAGATTCGGGTTCCCCTTTTCTTCTCTATAGGTGGCCGGCCAAGGGGGGCATTCCAAGCCCAAAACCCTAACTTTTCCTACAAGATATTAGTTCACTATATATACAAAGGCTAGGGTTAAGGTTTTTCATAACTTTGTGCATTGAATTAACCTAGATCTGCTTTTCTTCTTCTCTCTTGCTTAAATTCGGCGAACCCTCCTCCTTAGGGTGTTTGGTTTTGTTTTCATAAAACAAGGACTTGTGTTAGATCTAGCAATCGCTTTGATTCGTTGGTTAATTCGTGTGTACAAAAGCGTGGTAGTAAGACACTATTCTTACACCAATTGGTTTGAGTTGTAAAGCGGTGAGGATAACTCTTTAAACCACTTTGTCACATCCATTGAAGAGATCTACCAATTGCAAGAGGTGCGTTACGCATTCTTCGATTAATTATTTATTTGTTATGATCCTAAGTCTTCCATTGTGTACTCTGTGGTGTCTATATGATTTTATTATATATCATATATCTTAAACTCAACACCCCCAGCCGCAAGTCGAGCCCTAAGTCAAATATTCCATTTCCGCCAAAACCATAAATGGCCAAATATCACAAAAAATCACCCATTGGCTAAGATGGGTGGTGAAAACTCTAGAGGACACGTGGAGGTTTATGGATGTATAAAAGGAAGAAAAGGCAGAGAAGACCATTAGTTAGTTTTATTTTATTTCCTTTAATGTCGTTTTATGTAGTTAATCTAATTAATGTTTTAAGTTGTAAAATTTGAGCTTCTATGTAATAAACTTATGCCATTCAATCATATAAACTCATTTCAAGCACAAGTTTAAGGTTTTATTTGGTTTCAAAATCTCGATTCTTGTTGAAAAACTAAGTTTCAAAGTCTTTGGATAAAGCTTCTAAGAGCTTAACTCTAGCTCGAACATGTTTATTTGAGCTTATTATAGCTTTTGACAAGCTTTTGAATCATTTTCAAGTAAATTTGATCATAGTCGACCAAAGTCAGTGATTAGGCTCAAATTGGGTTAGGGAATATTCTTGGTGTTCTGAGACCTCGAAATGGTTGGATTAGGTTCGATTAGGATAGTCTTGGGTTTGGTTTAGCTTACACAACACCAATTGGGTAATTGTAAGTAAGATTCTCAATTTTCATTTTCAAGTTAATTTGCAATTTTCTGTTTGTACTTGTACACATGTTTAATGTTGGTTCTGTTAGCTTATTTAATGATAATTAGTGTAATAAAACCTAGTTTGATCCTTACTTCATGTTGGTTCAATAGTGTATCTCGGTTTTAGTTCAAGTCGGTTTTACGAGGGGTGTTTGGAATTCTTGATTTAACTTTGTCATAGGTGTTTGCTCGGTGGTGGAGTGTTAATGTTCATGTTTGTATAGCCCTAATGTGCTCATGTGTCTTACTTTTGTGCTTATAACAACCAAAAGTCAAAATTTTGATGAATCTCCTTGGTCTTATCGGTGTTTGTGAGTGTTGGCTTAGGAAGGGAATAGGTTTAGATCTTGTATTGTCGCCTATTCAAGTCTCGAATAGGTTAACTTAACATCTAGATTAATGTGGAGTGTTAGAAATTCGATTAAGTCAAACATCATCATTTTTAAAAGTCAAAATGTGTAGAATCGGTTTTCCTCAAAACTTGCAGAGCCCCATAGTCTCATAGAAGCTTGTGAGAAGCTAATTTTTGGTTTACAAACTATTTGCTAGGTTAACTTGAGATTGTAACATCTGTTTTAGGTTTAGGGCTTATTCGGTGGCTTATTTTTAAGCTAAGAGTTGGGTACTAAATGCCACAATGCGAAGTCTTTGCTCTTGTATAGGACTGTGAAGAATTTGTAGAGCTTGCACAAAGCTCATTTGAACTCACCTAGGTCTCCCTTTTGGTTTACAAGTTTCTGTCGGGTGGTCTTGAGGGTACATAAGTGATTTTTAATTTAGCTTATTAAATAAGCTGTGATTAAGCTTTCAAACAGTGGGGTAAGCTGTTTTGGCCTTTAAGTGTAATTCAAACCATAAACTTGTTTCCTGATTTCCAGAGGTTTAGAGTAGCTTAATTAGGTTGATTCATAGTGGTTTAGTATAATAAAGGTCTGTGATCATCTGGTTCAATTAAGTAGCTTCCAGCTTATTGTTGAAGTCTTATTCTTGAGCAGTTACTGCTATGACCCTTATTTCCCTCACACAAGCTCATGTTTTATATTTTTCATAGCTTTAGAATAATATTTTAGGATTTTCCTGAGTTTTCATAATTTTTGTACTTTGTTTTACTATTTTTCCTAATTAAAAGCAGTGTTTAGGCATTTTAAATAGCTTTTAATCCAATTAATTGAGAAAAGGTTCAAAAAATAATTTTCATTTTTCCTAGATTAAGAAAAATATAAAAGCAAAAAGTAATTTTCAGATTTTCATAGTTTATTTTGTAATTTTTAGTGATTTAAGTAGTTTTTAATAGTTTAAATTCATAAAAAATAGAAAAATAATCAGAAAAATACAAAATAATTTTGAAAATTCTATTTTGATATTTTAGATTTTCTAAGTCTTAATTTTATTTTTCTAGCTTTATTTCCTATTTTCTTGTAATTTAGGCTATTATTAAATAGTTAGAAATAGTTTTTTAATTAATAATAATTAAATAATAGTTATAAAAATAATTTTCTTTTCTATAAATTTTCTTTATATCATTAGGTTTGTAAAATGTATTTTTCATATTTTTAAGATTTATATTGTGTAAGTTTCACGTTTTATTTTGTGCGTTCGTGGTTTTAAATTAAGCGTCGTTTTAGGTTTTAACGTTCATCATTTTAAATATAGTGATAGCGTTTATTTAATAGATTTTATCTTTTAATTTCCTTTAATTTGCATTTAAGCCCACATGTAGTTTATGGGCTTTTCCTTAGTTATAATCATACCACAATCTCTTTCCTGATTCGAATCTACCGATCACCTACCGTCGACTATTCTACCGCTTACATTTCGTTTGGGACTTAACGACCTGGGAAACACTATACTCTCACGATCTTCATTGAGTTGGTGTGTGAGCTCGTTTTAAGTTCACTTACGGTGATTCGATCATATGTGATCATTTCGTGAAAAACGTGACGGTTTCGCGCAATCAAATTTTGGCGCTTGGCTTGCGAAGGCGATGCGCTAATAGTCTTCACGTCTAGCGATTAGTGATTTGGATATTCACTCTTTGTTCATACCATCCATCAGTATATGTTTATATTTTCTTATCCAAAAACACAAAATACTATTCTCGTTCCTCTTGACCGTTGATTCTAATTCTCTTACCTCTTTTTCTTAGTTTAATTCTATTCTTGGTATCCTCTCACCCATTTGATTCTCTTCTTAATCCTCTATATGTTTAATTCTTATGTCGACATTACGTCAACTTCATCCGTCAAATATGTGCGGTGTGTGGAGGTCCTAGTTCAAGCCAATTTTGCAATTCGTGCGAATTATCCATCAAAAATGCTTTTCAAAGTTATTTCGACCACCCGCAACACGAAATACATGCTAATCTTGACAAAAGGCCAAGCGTCAGGCTACTAAGCACCCTCGAGGATTAAAGGTTCAAGTCGGGCTACCCCAAGCACCCAGGATTACGAAGACACTTTCTTTGAAGATAGATCTAATCTCGAACAAATTCCTAAACCGATGAAAAAGGTCGAGAATTACGCTTTGATTACGATGAACCCATTCAAACACCGGTGACTAGCAAGAATGACTTGCCTAATCTTCCGCGTTCTCAAGAACCGAAGCGGAGACCATAACGGAGTGGTGGAAATTGCTAGCTCTCGAGCACACCACTTGTCCCACCTCCGATTTTTCAAAATGTTCTTCGAGACTTGATAGTCATTCGGATCACCATGTTGGTTTTGTTGATCCTTTGAATAAATGATTCCTCTTCATAACTATCAAATGCAATCGTTTATTCCTTGTGTGGTTGTGGTGAGCCTCTCTATGGTTCACCACTCGTCGTTGAGTGTACATGTGTGCAATGTGGTAATGATATCCGTCATGCGGGAGTTGTTTGTTTTGTGGTTCGAGGAACTCATTTGATTATGATCCTAATCCGAACTCATTAAACGACTCCTCAAACTTTTCCAATTACCCACCACAACCCGACTCATCTTCATATAATCAACAATCTGGCTGTTGTGAATATTGTGGAGGTCCTCACCAAGGATTTGAGTGTCAATCCGAAACACGTTTGTCTATGAGCAGTTTTCCAATGATGCTCGAACTTTGGTTATGACCAAATTCCATATGATTCATGACGATCCGGACAACAGATCATCTTGTTGTGAATCTATGGAGGTTCCCATTACGGCCTCGACGATTGTCAAATAGGAATCCGGTTCCTTGTAACAATTATGACTATGCATATCACGACCAACCTGTGGTTAATAACTCAAACTCCTCAAAGAGACTCAACAAGACACTTATCTGAGCTTCAATGGGAGTTCAATCGCACTTCATAATGTTCCCAGTTTCTCTCATGTATATTGCGGGGTCCTCATGATGATTATCAATGTCAACCTTCCCGTTTTGACAAATCTCCACTCCCACAATGATATGATGCAAAACTTCAAGGATCAAGTGGTAATGAAAGACCATGGGAGAATTGCTTGCCCAGGCAAGAAGAAGAGCTAAAAGAAAATCCCAAATCTTTGAAGAATCATTAGAATCTAGAGCAAGCGAAAAAAAAGCGTTCCCAATTTCTCAATTTCGCTCTTATATTCCCCGATGACGAGAGTTTTTATCCTTTTAGAGATAATTCATCAACTTCGGTCGGTTGATATCGGCCGGTTGAGATTCCATCTCAAACAAGCGCTATCACACCAAGCTCCCACTCTCCTCCGACATGGGAGACGAGCATCTTGACCTTGTTCGAAAAGGAATCGAGACGAATTCATAAAGTCTAGTGTTGAGAACCTTGTCCCGATCCGAGAGAGTCACGAGGAACTTCGATCATGTGTGTGATTCTATCTCCCCTCTTGAGTGTTCAAAAGATCATTTTGAAACTTTCTCCCGATGTTAGCGACGATTGTGCTTCTCATGGAAACATCGAGTATGTTGAGGCATCACTCCAGCGATCGATCTCGATCATCATCTTGAGGAGTTCACCGATGAGCTCACTCACCAATCCGCTTTCATCGAGTAGTGATAATCTTCGATTTCAAAGTTGATGCGGGAGAGACCAAAGTCTCCTTAATAATGATCGTTCACTCACTTCTTATCCCGACGGTCCAATCGAGAATGTTAATCACTTTGTTCTGAAACATTCAAAACTACTTTCACTAATCCTCTGTTTGAATTCGACCACGAATTCACTTTAATTTATGAGAATCCACTCTTTGATACTCAGTTGAGGATAGTGATGAGTCTCTGATGGAACAGAACTAATCCTCTATTTGAATTCGACTGCGAATTCACTTTAATATCGAGAATCACTCTTTGATACTCGATTGAGGATAGTGATGATTGGAACAAGAATCTTACATCTTGTGATTGGAGGGTTCGCCGGTGAACTCGCTCATATCATATCTCACGCGGAGTATGATAACTCCCAAGTTGATCATGACACACGAGAGTTTGTCTTGATCACATAAGCAAATGATGAGATTCATAATCACGAAATTATGGATCCTCCTATGGATGAAGATGATGAGTTAGTCATGATATGTATCATGATTTTCTTTCTCTTCTTTCATATATCCATGGCTTCTCTGTTCTTCACTCCTTCTAGAATGAAGACATTATCTTTGACCCGAGGCATTTCCATGTACCATTTGTGAGCCGGAGTGCTGTCATCATATCTCATCGTTGTGGAACTTTCACGCGCTTCAAATGTTTATCCAAAACATCTTGAATGAAAGTCCGATGGAGATTGTCTCTTCCACTTACTTCCCATGAACCAATTAATTGGTCGAGTCAAGCTAGCGACTCGGTAATCAAAAAACAAATAGCTTAAACATGGGTTTTCACCCGTGTGTACCACCTAGTGTGGGGGAGATGCCCCACATATTGTATATAGATCTAAAAATGAATGAAAATTGTAAATATTGAAAAGAGAATAATTGTTGTGTTTCACACTTAGCTAGTAATGTTATCTTTTTCGTTCTAAGTTTCGACATTCGACAATGGGTACTTTGAATATTGAGGACAATATTCATTTCTAAGTGTGGGGAAATTTAATTTTGATCATAAATGAACCCTTTAGTCCATTTTTCCCCAAAATGGCAAAATTTAAAATTTTTTTAGTGGAAGTACTATGTACTAAACACAACAAATGGTAATCACCCACCATGTCTAACCCACATAAGGATTGGCTAATCCGAGAGCAAAGCGGCTCTTGGTAAAGATATCTCAAATCCGTTGACGGCTTACAATTTGCCCAAAATTGTATGGTGTTCAACTCACCATATCTTTAAACTAGTGAAAGAAGTTGGCTAGCCCATAAGGTTATGGCTTGTGGTAAAGGCGATTGAAAATCCATAATTGTAATCGGCTCACCAAAGATAATATTGATAATTTATCTAAGAGTTGGCTAGTCGAGGAAGGCACGGCTTCCGTAAAGACAAATCAAATCATTGTGACTTATGATTTGCTCAAAATCATTTGGTTATCATTGTACCAAGGTTCTTACTTGAACTAAAACAATTGGCTACTCCGTAGTAATGGCTTTTGGTAAAGAGATAAAATCCATTAACTTTTCTCGAATCATTGCTAGGGACTAGCAATATCTTAGTATAAGAAGATTGATGAGTTATTTAAATACTCATCATTTTTATATTAATTAGAATGCCAAAACATCGAAAACACTTTAAATGCTTCAAAATGATAAAATTATCACAAACAAGTGTTTTATATGTTTTAAATGCAAAAACATCAAAATCGATGAAAAGCGTATCAAATTTGCATAATTGGCGGTTTTAGTCCCCAAGTTTCAAAAGTCGTCAAAAAAGATCTCGTAAATCTAAATAAGAGAAATGTTATTCAAGGTCCTGAAATATTCTAATTTGTCAAAATGGTCCTTGAATAAATCTTTTGTAAAATAGCGTAAAAGGTCCACGAACTCCTCAAAATTGTCAAGTTTGGTCCTCGAAAATTAGAAATTGTCAAAAGCTGGTCCTTGTACTTTTGATATTTGTCGGTTTTAGTCCTTGTATCAAGTTTGGAAAATTACGTGAATGGCCCTCAAGTTTGAAGAATTACAAAGTTAGTCCTTGTCAATAACTAAACATAAGCCTTGTCAAAACACTTTTGACCCTTATTATCTCATTTTGGCCTTATCACTAGTCTTTTGAACCCCTGGTCAAACACAAAGTCAAATCTCGGGTTTCCTACCTTCTGTATACATGTCTTCTTCACCTTCACTGCCTCGCAACACCTCCTCACCCGTCACCTCCCGTCACCTTATCTACTCAAAACTTCAACCACTTCATCATATCACCTATCCACCCCCTAGTCAGAAAGTCGAGCCTAAAGTCAAATATTCCATTTCGCCAAAACACGGAAAATGGCCAAATATCACAAAAATCACCCATTGGCTAAGATGGGTGGTGGGAAACACTTAAGAGGACATGGAGGTTTATGGATGTATAAAAGGAAGAAAGAGCGGAGAGAAGACCATGTAGTTAGTTTTATTTTATTTCCTTTAATGTCGCTTTTTATGTAGTTAATCTAATTAATGTTTTAAGTTGTAAAATTTGAGCTTCTATGTAATAAACTTATGCCATTCAATCCTTATAAACTCATTTCAAGCACAAGTTTAAGGTTTTATTTCAGTTTCAAAATCTCAGGTTACTGTTGAAAAACTAAGTTTCAAAGTCTTTGGATAAAGCTTCTAAGAGCTTAACTCTAAGCTCAAACATGTTTATTTGAGCTTATTATAGCTTTTGACAAGCTTTTGAATCATTTTCAAGTAAATTTGATCATAGTCAACCAAAGTCAACTGATTAGGCTCAAATTGGAGTTGGGAATGTTACTGGTGTTGCAGACCTCTGAAATGGTTGGATTAGGTTCAGTTAGGATAGTCTTGGGTTTGGTTTAGCTTACAACACCAATTGGGTAATTGTAAGTAAGATTCTCAATTTTCATTTTCAAGTTAATTTGCAATTTTCTGTTTGTACTTGTACCTGTGTTTAATGTTGGTTCCTGTTTGCTTATTTAATGATAATTAGTGTAATAAAACCTAGTTTGATCCTTACTTCATGTTGGTTCAATAGTGTATCTCAGTTTTAGTTCAAATCAGTTTTATCAAGGGTGTTTGGAATTGCTGATTTAACCTGTCATAGGTGTTTGCTCAGTAGTGGAGTGTTAATGTTCATGTTTGTATAGCCCTAATGTGCTCATGTATGTCTTACGTTTGTGCTTATAACAACCAAAAGTCAAAATTTTGATGAATCTGTCTTGTAGTCTTATCGGTGGGCTGTAGTGTTAGCTTAGGAAGGGAATAGGTTTAGATCTTGTATTGTCGGCCTATTCAAGTCTCGAATAGGTTAACTTAACATCTAGATTAATGTGGAAGTGTTAGAAATTCGATTAAGTCAAACATCATATCTTTTTAAAAAGTCGAAATGTGTCAAGATCGGTTTTTCCTCAAAACTGCAGAGGCCCCATAGTCTCATGTGGGCTTGTGAGAAGCTAATTTTTGGTTTACAAACTATTTGCTAGGTTAACTTGAGTTGCAACATCTGTTTTAGGTTTAGGGTCTTATTATTTGTCTTATTTTTAAGCTAAGTTGGATTTGCTGCACTGCTATCTTGATCTTGCTAACGCATGGACTGCGCAAGTTTTGTAGAGCTTGCACAAAGCTCATTTGAACTCACCTAGGTCTCCCTTTTGGTTTACAAGTTTCTGTCGAATTGGTCTTGAGATCGCATAAGTGATTTTAATTTAGCTTATTAAATAAGCTTGTGGTTAGCTTCAAAAGTAGAGGTTAGTAAAGCTGCTTTGGGCCTTTAAGTGTAATTCAAACCATAAACTTGTTTCCATTTCCAGAGGTTTAGAGTAGCTTAGTGGGTTGATTCATAGTGGTTTTAGTATAATAAAGGTCACGTGATCATCTGGTTCAATTAAGTTATTCTAGCTTATTGTTGAAGTCTTATTCTTGAGCATTTTCGACCATATTCTTCCACATAAGCTCATGTTTTTATATTTTCATAGCTTTAGAATAATATTTTAGGATTTTCCTGAGTTTTTCATAATTTTTGGTTACTGTTTACTATTTTTCCTAATTAAAAACAGTGTTTAGGCATTTTTAAATAGCTTTTAATCCAATTAATTCAGAAAAGGTTCAAAAAAATAATTTTTCATTTTTCCTAGATTAAGAAAAATATAAAAAGCAAAAAAAGTAATTTTCCAGATTTTTCATAGTTTATTTTGTAATTTTTAGTGATTTAAGTAGTTTTTAATAGTTTAAAATTCATAAAAAATAGAAAAATAATCAGAAAAATACAAAAATAGTTTTGAAAATTCTATTTTGATATTTTAGATTTTTCTAAGTCTTAATTTTATTTTTATAGCTTTATTTCCTATTTTCTTGTAATTTAGGCTATTATTAAATAGTTAGAAATAGTTTTAATTAATAATAATTAGAATAATAGTTATAAAAATAATTTTCTTTTCTATAAATTTTCTTATATCATTAGGTTTGTAAAATGTATTTTTCATATTTTTAGATTTATATTGTGTAAGTTTCACGCTTTTATTTTGTACGTTTACGTAGTTTTAAATTAAACGTACGTTTTAGGTTTTAAACGCTCATCATTTTAAATATAGTGATAAGCGTTTATTTAATAGATTTTATCTTTTAATTTCCTTTAATTTGCATTTAAGCCCTGTAGTTTATGGGCTTTTCATTAGTTATAATCGTACCGCGATCTCTTTTCCCGCTCAAATCTCCCATCACTACATCGTCGACTATTCTCATGACATTCGTTGGGACTTAACGACTGGGAAACACTATACTCTCGATCTTCATTGAGTTGGTGTGTGACATTTTAAGTTCCTTACTACGGTGATCGGTCGCAAGTGATCATTTCGCGAGAAAACTTGTGGTTTCGCACCGACAGTGCATTCTAACCCGGCCACCCGCCCACGCAATTTTTTTCTCACCACACCAACCGTCACCCGCTAATGGGTATAATTTTCTACCCATGCCCATGCCCGCGGTATTTATCGCTCAAGGATATTTATTGCCACAGGTAAACCCATGGGTTCTTGTAATGCAACAAAACTACAAAACCATGATATGAAAACTAACTATGAAATTGCATAATAAGACACTAATCAATTTTCCAAATACAAGTTCACAAAATACTTAAACACATATTTGAAAGTAGCTATTAAAAATCATTATACCAAATCACATTCATATTTGTTAATTAGATAAATAAGGTAAAATGGTTTAAAACATCTTTAAATATGAAATTTACATAACTATATAACTAGAATACTTAGATGTATTAGGTGTGTACCTCATAAAGAGAATAATTGAAGTTACGGGTCGAAGTACGAGCAAGAAAGAAGCGGGTAAGATGTATTTTAGCACAAGGAGGAACTAAGTTTATGGGATTATAATTTATACATGTTAACATGTATACAACTTTGATTATTTGATCTTTTATATTCTTGAAACTCAAACAAATTTTTGGGTTAATGTGTTTTTGTTGAGACTTTATAACTATTAAATGTATACATACAACATCATAAATATTTTAATTAGTATAATTAATTTTAACATGGATTTACGGGTATACCGCGGGTATTTTGAAGGGTATACCCGTGTGTATTTTAAATGGGTGTCATGGGTATACCCGCGATGGGTATGCATCACCGTCACCCATCCGCCACCCATCGATGGGTGCAGATTTTCACCATGACCCACCCGTGGGTGAAAATTGACGATTTCACCCACGACCCACCCGTGGGTGTAACTATTAAATGATACATTATTGTATTTTTATGATCGTGATGATGTATGACTTGTGAATAACTTATACTGAGCATTAACCATCTAAAATAAGATTTAAGATCATTTATGAATGAAAAGATTATTTACATACTAAGGGATCAATCTCCATCATTCAATTTTATTTGATATAATGGATGACATTAATTCCAACATTTGAAAAATCCATTTTCATCATCTTTTTAAATATTAATAGCTTTCAAACCGTTAATCGTTAAGCGGAAAAAAAAATATCATTACGATTTAGCATTTAATTATCTTTCATAGATAGCACTTTGATACGACAAATTTTTTTTTTTTCGTATTTTCACGCTTTTTTAAAGTTTTTCGCTTTTTACGCTATCGAAAATTGCATTAAAAATCATATATGATAAAACACTAATTTGAATATCACATGTGATATTAGTGTTATATCATATATGATATTAGTGTTATATCATATATGATATGTAATATCACATGATATTAGTGTAATATCACATGTGATATCACGTATCATATATGATTTAACACTAATATCACATGTGATATTCAAATTAGTGTTTTATCATATGATTTTTCACGAAATTTTCAAGTAACGTAAAAAGACTTAAAAACGGAAAAAATGATTTTTTTCTTTTTCAAAAGTATATCAAAGTGCCCGCCTATAGCATTGTGATAATTAAATACTCTTGTGATGGTGTAAATATTTTTACTTAACGATTAACGGTTTAAGAGATATTTAAATTATTGTTGGAATTATATAACATGACAATCATATATAAAACACATAAAACATCAAAGAAACATGTGGGCGTATAAGAACGAATAATGAATAATTAACTAACATAAACATAAAGTATGCGTACCTTTTTATTCTAGCCGAACAAGAATCAATTCCACAAAACTAGCAAGTGATGAACCCTAATTAGGGTTTATAGGATTATATGAATTACCCCTTACCGATTTTGTAATTCAATCCAAGATACCAACAAAAGTATGTTAGTACCACGTTCTTGTACACACGTACTAAATCAAATTAAAGTAATGCTAATTTTAATCACACAAAATAATTTGTTTTGGAAAAACAAGTGTATCGACACCCTAGGGGAGGTAGTCGATCGGTTTGGAACAAAAAAACACAAAACAACTTTTAGGTTTTAGATTATGAGTACAAGAGATAAATACAAAGACCCTAGGCCTTGTATTTATACCCAATATAACTTGGTGACCAAGTTAGCAATGGGTTGGGTTGGGAAACCGTCTTGGCGATCGGTTTGGTATCCCAAAGGGATTCGGAACCTTCCCAATCTCTATTTTGCAATCTAGTCCTTCCATTTAACATTTAACGATCGTTAGTCCATTACACTTAATTAACTTAACGTCCGTTTATATATTTCGTGTAATTAATAAATAAATATAACATTTTACATTTAATTATTAACTTTAATTCTCATACGTAAAGCGTGCAATCCGTGGTCTCGAGTTCGATCCTAACTCACGACTACTAATTTATATCCATAAAACTAATAACTCCCACTTGGATATATCTTAATAGAGTGATCACATCGGTTAGCGTCTAGCAACACCGATGCCTCTAGTACAACTCGAGCAAGGCTCTGGAAAACCTTTTAATGATTTCTCATTATTATTATCCTTTTGTTTCTAATACCATGTTAAATAAAGATATGGAATTAAGTCATTCTTTATTCAACTATTACATTTCTCGTTTTAAGTGATTGACCAAGATTACCAAATCTTACGAACATATTCGGGGAGATTTTGGGTGTGGCCACAAACATCTTGTCAACCCTACGAGGGCCCAATGATATTAAACTCAAATAAATTTGAAGGAACAAATTCTATCTTGACTACGAGACTAACCCACAAACTTTGTAACATACGGAAACAACCCTTATGACTACCGATTCGTATAGCGTTAAGTTGCCCCACGAAATGCACTACATTTATGACACTTATCGGTATCTCAAGTCGAGGATAACTATTCACAATTTACTTATAACAATATCCATAAAGTAAATTATGTAGTTGGGATAAGTCCTATATTCAATTCATTGAATATCATCTGAAATTGGTATGCTTTCTCATCAATATACTTTCAAGTATATTCTACCACATCTCTCAGATTTGTCTTAGTTTAATGATACTCCCATATCACTAATTGACAACGGACAATTTAGAATAACTTAGTTACTCATGGATTAAACATGCAAATATAGGACAACAATATTATAAATGAAAATAAACATAATCAAAATTTTATTTCATCAAAATAATAAATGTTTACAATATCCTTTATCCAAATACTAATCACGGTTATGCATGAAACTATTAGCTAAACGAAGTCCAATGCCATTGGCAAGTCCAATAAGCTTTTATCTAGGTAAAGCCTTAGTGAAATGATCAGCTAAGTTGTCATCTGTGTGAACATTCAATAGATTAATTTCACCTTGCGGACTTGTTCCCGAACATAGTGATACTTAGTAGAAAATGTCGGTGCCCTTCATGACTCGGGTTCATTGGCAAATATGATTGCAACGAATTGTCACAATACATATCAATAGGCGATTCAATTGAAGGCATAACACCAAGCCACGAAATGAATTTCCTAATCCAAACAACCTCCATTGCGACTTCCAAGTAGCTATGTATTCGGCCTCTGTCATGAGACATCGCAATCGTGCTGCTTCTTGCTCTTCGTCAATTGCTCCTCCATTAATGACAAAGACATAACCCGTCGAGACTTCGTATCATCTTTATCACACTGCCGGGACGCATCACGAAACACAGTAACACCAAGCTCGTATGCGGATTTCCACCATACACTAAAACATATCTTTCGTATTTCTAAGATACTTTAGAATATGTTTAACAATGATCGATGAAGTTCACCGGATTACATTGATATCGATTGGTCATATTTTGAGTGACGCCACATCGGCCTTGTGCATCTCACAACATACATGATAGATCCTCTGTCGAAGCATAAGGAACTTTCGCATCGTGCCACCTCTGCGGTGTTGAAGCACACATATCGCTACATAAGCCATGCTTTACTTCCATCGGCAAATATCCTTTCTTGGAATTTTGCATCTTGAATCTCTTCAATATTTTATCAATGTAAGCGCTTTGACTTAAACCAATTAACCGCTTTGATCTATCTCGGTAGATCTTGATTCCCGAATGTATCGACTTCTCCTAAATCCTTCATGGAAAAACATTGTCCAAGATATGCCTTAACACTTTGCAAACTTGGAATGTCTTTTCCCATAATTAATATGTCATCGACATAAAGGATAAGGAAAATTACATCACTCCACTAACTTTGTGATATACACATGGCTCATCAAGATTTTGAATAAATCCATACCTTTTGATTTCTTCATCAAATCTCTTATTCCATTGCCTCGATGCTTGCTTCAATCCATAAATGGACCTTTGAAGTTTGCATACGGTTTGGAAATTGTGGATTCACGAACCCCTTAGGTTGCTTCATATAGATGTCTTCATCTAGCGACCATTCAAGAAGGCGGTTTTGACATCCATCGCCATATCTCATAGTCATAGTATCTGTTGCTATAGCTATGAGAATTCTAATAGCTCTAATATATGCTTTCAGGAGAAAAAGTCTCCTCGTAATCTATGCCAAAAGTTTGAGTAAAACCTTGCGCAACTAGACGAGCTTTATAGATGTGTACATTGCCATCCATGTCAGTCTTTATTTTATAGAGCCACTTACTTCCAACTACCTTAGCATTTGGAGGTAAGTCAACCTCTTCCCAGACTTCATTATCTTTCATGGATTGCATTTCCCCATTCATTGCAGCTTGCCATTTGTCCTTTTCAGGACTTGCCATGGCAGCTCTATAATTAGCAGGCTCTCCAAGATCTCTAATATAGTTTCCTCAACTTCTACGTTAAGACATAGGCGTTCGGTGCAAGCGTAGTCCTTACGGATCTACGAATGGGAATCACTTCAACTTCGGTGGAGGACCCGGACTATCGGGTTCTACCTGGAAATGCGTTAGTGTTTTAGAAGGTAATGTATCTTCATGATCATCTTCGGATCATAAACTCTCCCACTGAATTCTTGAGATACGAGATCCTTTTCAAGAAAATCTCCATACCTAGCAACAATTACTTTATTTTCGGTTGGATAGTAAAAGTAGTAACCCATAGTTTCCTTAGGGTATCCTACAAAGATACACTTCTGGATCTTTGTTGGAGTTTATCTGTTGAGTCACGTCTAACATCGCCTCGCAACCCGGACCTTTAAATAAGACAAGTTAGGAGCTTTACCATGCCATATTTCATATGGTGTCTTATCAACCTTCTTGGTGGGAACCATATTTAGAATGCGAACAACAGATTCTAAAGCATAATCCCAAAAGGATAAAGGCAGAGTAGTAAGATTAAACATTGATCGCACCATGTCTAACAATGTACGATTTCTTCTCTCAGATACACCATTTTGTTGTGGAGTATATGGAGATGTGAGATTCTGGACAATTCCATTCTCAGCTAAGTAATCTTTAAACTCTTGGCTTAGATATTCACCGCCTCTATCGGATCGAAGAGCTTTAATCTTCTTTCCCAATTGCAGCTCTACTTCTGCTTTGAAAACCTTAAATGTTTCAAACACCTCATGTTTATGCTTAAGTAAATAAACATAACCATAACGGTGAAATCATCGATAAAGGTTAAGTAGCTAGCACCTCTCTTTGACACATGTCTAAGTGGTCCACACATCAGTATGAATAAGACCAAGTAGATTAGACGCCCTCTCCATATTATTATGAAAAGGTTTCTTCGTCATCTTCCCAGATATGCATGACTCACATTTATCAAATGATTCATCATTGATATTTTGCAAAAGCCCTTCACGTTGTAGCTTTTGCATGCGAGTCTTGCCTATATGAGCAAGTCTACAATGCCAAACATAAGAAGAATTCAAGTCCAACTTCATTTTCTTATTGATGCTAAACATCGAATTATTATAGTTGTTAGATTCATTTCCAATCATATCAATTTCAAACACACCATTCACAGTAATTGCATTAAAATAAAATACACCATTTAAAGAAACAGAAATTCCATTACGTGTGATAGTATGAGTAAAACCAAAATCCAACAATACTGAAAAGGAAACAACACCTCTAATTATAGAAGGTGCATAATAACAATTGTTTAATAACAATTACTAAGCCGAAGGCAATACTAAACTAAACACTCCTATGGCTTCAGCATTGCGGTGCCCATTGCCCACATGCGAGATATTGCTCTCCATAGGCCGACTTCCTCTCCACTCTAAACCCCTGCGTGTATTACAAATGTGAATACCACATCCGATTATCATATACCTAGGAATTTTTATGATTTAGAGTAAATAATTCAATCATAAATAAGTTACACGAAGGACCGGTGGCAGGACCCAACATACTTCAACTTATTTTTCCGCAATTCATCAAGATAGAAACACAGTTTCTCTTCCAATGCCCAATGACTTTGCGGTGGTGGCATGCTTGATCCTTTTAGGATTTTCCTTTCTTTGAGTAGGGTTCTTCTTGGTTACGGTTGATAGGCCATAACTTGTTTACCCTTGTCAACCTTCCCTTTCCTTTACCCTTCTTGTTGTTTGCGCTGCGGTTTTGGCTTATTAATCCTTCCACCTGAATAGCAAGTACATGGGGAGTAGGAGCCTTTTGAGGTAACCCTTTTCATAATCAATTAGCAATGCGTGTAGGTCGATGCTTGTCTTCCCACGCAATGCATATTGAAGTTCGAACAAAACCATTGAAATCCTTGTTAAGGGATACATTGATCAAGTTCACGGCAATGTCATTTTCATAAACTTTGCCAAGTGCTTGTAATTGGTCCATGTATCCTTTCATCTCCAATACATGAGCACTTACGGGTTTACCCTCTCCACCTTGCGTTGTGAAGTGCATCAATCAAATCATATATTTCTCTGACCGTAGGTTTCTCAAACATAGTTACGAGTTCATTAAGCATGTTGTATGGGAAGTAATTTTCAAGCTGCTTTTGGAGAGCGATTCCATCGTTCCCAACATCAAGCAAGCCACATCATTATGGCGCTTATACTCGGTCTTCCACGCAGCCTTTACCTCGTCGAGGCATCGACTAGTGGTTCATCGGGGCAAGGCGTGTACGGATAATCCAACCGATCGGCAACTCTACAGACAATTCTCAAAAGCGATGCCAATCATTGAAATTCTTTGAGCGATCAACTTTTCTCGATCAAAAAGGTTTTGAGCAGAACTTAGTGCGGTGTTATCGTTGTTTTGAGCCATTTCTACAGAAAAAGTTCAAGTATTAGTATTTTCGATAATACAATTTTTCAAGAAAATAAAATATACCCAAGGTAATATAAACATATAACCATATAATTTTCTCGAAAACTAGGATCCAAATTATCATAGGTTCATTACATCAGTTGATCTGCTAGTAACGAAAGCATATAATAAGGTAATATGTCGAACAATAATTGGCAAACATTTTCCAATTCCTAGATCATTATGGGATTTACATTTTTCAACGCTATTGCAAATGTAAACATGTTTTATCCCCATCTTGTGCCTTGAGTCCGGTCTCACTTACTACTCAATTTAAGTCGTCTAACTTAAAGAGCGCAAATATGTTCATGCAAGGTCGACTTTACATAAAGATTTACCTTTCCATCACAATCTCGCCAAGTTCCACATGGCGTAAATTGCAACTTCAAGTGTTCCTTTAACTAGATGGCACTAACTTAATTTTATAAAGGGTAATAGTTTTGATTTATGGTGTCAAATCAAATATGTACAAAGATGTCATGCCTTCATCTTGTAGCATAAATTTTAATAAAAACTTTTTATTAACCAATTCATAAAGATCAAATTATCAAAGTTTTGATTGAGGTATTGCTTCCGCCAATCAAGAAATTTACCTTTAATTATCGTCCATTATATCGTACTTTTGCATAAGTCTAAAGACTTGGTGTTTTGGATAATTACCACAAAAGTGGCGCATGGAATCAAAGCTAATTCGCCCTTAAGATGATTTTGTACATTATAGCCTACTTGGTAACTCCAATTTGACTCATGAAAGCGGAGAATTTGGTCGTGTGAAGCAATAACCTCCTTCTTCGGGTCACAATTTAATCGCTCCCTCCTTGTACCCCTCTTATAGTCCGTCAAAATTGGGTGAGCCGTTCTCACTATTTGTACCAAAATCATCAATCAATTAAACTTATTGAAAATTTAACTCTTCAAAACAAATCAAATTTCACCATTGTTTAGTCCAATTTATTTTCTATTCAAAATTACCCTTTGCTTAAAACTTGTCACACATAATAAACAAACAAGTAACAATACAAATTAAACAACTAAAACAATGCACATAACTAACAATTAATACGTGTAAACAAGTAGCCACATGCAACTTATTTGATAAAACCTATTAATAATCAATATCTAGGTTAATTAACGTATATATTAACTAGGGCTTTCACTCGCACAATTGAAAGTGAGCCACATACATCGACGAATCGATTGCGTAAGCCATAATTAAAATATACCAAATTGCACATAATTGATTCATTAATATATTATTGGAGTCTTCCCCAATTCAAGATTTATCAAAACATACATGTGATAAAATAACTTAACAATTAAAATTCAAGCAACCATCCATGACGAACATGCATGTATCATCATGGATATAACATAACAATTATTCAATTAAGTCACAAGATCGCATACAATTCCATGTCACATAACAATTTATTCATGAATTTATCACGTAACAAATATATTAATTCTAGGTTTCGATATGGATAACATAACAATTAATATATAAACCCTAAAAATTTTTTAAATAAATCGACTAAAAAAATTAGGGAATCGACCCATAAAAAAATTTGGGTCGATCCATAAATTTTTTAAAACCAAATTAGGGCAAAAGCCTAACCCTAAAATTAGGGTTTACATAATCATAACCAAAACCCTAGAACAATCATATCAAACAACATACAATATTCGTTTTTACGTGTTTAGTAATTAATTACTCATTAAACCAAGACTCGTGATGCCCTTGTTGGAATTATATAACATGACAATCATATATAAAACACATAAAACATCAAAGAAACATGCGAGCGTATAGGAGCGAATAATGAATAATTAACTAACATAAACATAAAGTATCGTACCTTTTTATTCTAGCCGAACAAGAATCAATTCCACAAAACTAGCAAGTGATGAACCCTAATTAGGGTTTATAGGATTATATGAATTACCCTTACCGATTTTGTAATTCAATCCAAGATACCAACAAAAATATGTTAGTACCACGTTCTTGTACACACGTACTAAACCAAATTAAAGTAATGCTAGTTTTAATCACACAAAATAATTTGTTTTTGGGAAAAACAATGTTTCGACACTCTTTGGGAGTAGTCGACCGAATGGAACAAAAAAACACACAAAACACTTTTTAGGTTTTAGATTGTGAGTGCAAGAGATAAATCACAAAGACCCTAGGCCTTGTATTTATACCCAATATAACTTGGTGAACAAGTTGAGTTTGGGTTGGGTTGGGAAACCCTCTTGGCGATCGGTTTGGTATCCCCAAGGATTCGGAACCTTCCCAATCTCTATTTTGCAATCTAGTCCTTCCATTTAACATTTAACGATCGTTAGTCCATTACACTTAATTAACTTAACGTCCGTTATATATTTCGTGTAATTAATAAATAAATATAACATTTACATTTAATTATTAACTTTAATTCTCATACGTAAAGCGTGCAATCCCGTGGTCTCGAGTTCGATCCTAACTCACGACTACTAATTTATATCCATAAAACTACTTGTTGATGGATTGTTGGTAGAAAATTATGCGGGGTTATTGGATACATGGGATGTTGATAATTCCAAAGTTATAACTTGGATTAATATTTACATCACGCCATCTATAGGGCCCCGATTGTAAAATATGACTCTACTAAGGCTTTGTGGGATCATCTTGCTAGATTATACACGATCTAATTTTTCAAACAATATCGACTTGAGAAAGATTTTCGTTCACTTGATAAAATTATATGAGCATTCAAGATTTTATGCAACTATATGCATCTTGTGGGATCGGTTAGCTTTGGTGAACCACGAATTGGCGATTTTGATCCTTATGTTAAAAGGAGAGACTACGCAATGTATGGTTCGGTTTCTTATGCCACTACGTCATGATTTTAAGGGTTTGCGAGGTTCTATTCTTCATCGTGATCCCACCATTTGTTGATTCTATTGTTAGTGAACTACTTGCGGAAGAAGCTCGTTTGAAATCTCATGATGATAAGAAGATAGTGGGCCTTCCATTTTGCTTCTACACAGTACCACGATATCTCCGGCACTCAAAATAGGCCTCACTCTAAGGTTGCTATTGTGAGTGTGCTTATTGCAAAAGAAAGGTCATTGGAAATCTCGATGTCCTAATGTTCCAAGGGAGGACCACAGACACCTCGGTCTTTCAGAATCGTCAACCAGCAAAGACAATGACCATCTCGGCCTAATAATGGCGTTGCTACACCTTCTTTGGATCCATCTTTAATTGAGCGGTTCAAAATTTTACGGCCATCTAAGCTCGAGCCTTAGCAACCTCTTACAGTAGCGCTTTGTCATCCTCAGTATTGCTTTTGACAAGTAGATCTTGGATTAGTTCTAGTCATTATATGGGTAATCATTTGTCTCGGTTTACTTCCTTATATCTTGATTCTTCAAAATCATTTATGGTACGCTAATAGTGGTTCTATGCCATTTGAAGGTGTTGGGTCCATTTCACACCATCTACATTTCGTTGCTGATGTTTACTATATACCAAGTCTTACTATGAATCTTGCTTCCGTTGGTCTAATTTGTGATTACGGATATGATGTTCGTTTTCTATTTCGATTGTTTTATACAGGACCGAGACTCGAGGAGGTGATTGGGACAAATCGTAGTGAAGGAGGACTATATGTCATGGACAACTTCAAAGATCAAGTGCTATGCGGCCCTCTGTGGACTTATCCTCATTTTGGTTGAATCTTTCTTCTTGATTATTTTATTTATGGCATTCTCATTTAGTTCATATTTACGCATCTCATTTAAAGTTTTTAGTGTCGTCAGGGGCGTTAGGGCAGTTAGAAAGTCATGATATTTCTGGCTGCAGTGGTTGTAAACTTGCAAAATTTTCAACCTTGCCATTTAATAAAAGTGTTACGTTTTCTAATGCTCTTTTTGATTTTGTGCATTCTGATGTATGGGGACCTTCTCTTGTTTCGACCAAAGGAGGCTCCAAATATTATGTTTCATTTATTGATGACTATACTTGATACACTTGGGTTTAACTTATGAAACGTCGCTCTGTTTTCCTTACAATATTTAGGGATTTTAGAGCTCTTGTAAAAACACAACACTCAAGTTTCATAAAATATTTTTGTTGTGATTTAAGGGGTGAATACACGCCTAAAGATTTGACATATTTGCTTGCTTCGGATGAGACAATGCACCAAACCTCTTGTACTGACACTCCACAACAAAATGGAAAAAACGCATCGCTATCTTATTGAACCAACGAGATATTTTACATTATGCGCCAAGGTTCCTAGTGTCTATTGAGGGAAGTGGTTCTTCTTGCTAAATATGTAGTAAAAGGATCCCTTTCATAGTGGAAAATCTCCTTATGAAAGATTGTATGGACGGGTCCCTGATTACTCTAGTTTGTGTATATTTGGTTGTACTTGTTTGTTCTTAAACCATATGTTGAGCATACCAAGTTGTCATTAAATCTACCTTGTGTGTCTTTTGGGTTATGGTAGTGGTCAAAAGGTTATCGTTATTATGATCCGGTTTATCGAAAATTATACACTTCACGTCATGTTGAGTTTTTGAGACACGTTCCTATTTTCCTATTCTTGCGAGTTTACATTATTTGACTCAATCTAAACTCATCAATTGGATCCTTTTGATCTTTGAAATTGAACAACCTCCCTTTGTTGTGACTCCTATCATAATGAAATACCTTAAGAAATACCTCGAGATACCTAAGAAATACCCATAAACACGACTACAGAAACACCACATGTTACAACCAATACTCAAGCTCCTCCTACGACTACCCAATCATCTCTGAAGTTGTTGTTGGTCCTCCTCCAGTGGTCGACCAAAGCGTAGCGTAAGTCTACAAAAGGGATGATTTTGTTTACTCTTGTTATTCGTATTCCTTTAGTTCGCATATTGTACACACCATCTTTATGAGCCTATGTTTTATAGAGGCTTAATCCACTTTGCGGGTTGTTATGGATGAAGAACTAGCGACATTGGATCGAGACTCGAACATGGGACTTAGTGCCATTGCCTTTCGACAAGCGTGTTATTGACTCTCATTGGGTCTATAAGATTAAAACAAAATCTAATGGGTCCATTAAAAGATATAAGGCTCGTCTTGTTTCCAAAGGTTATGATCAAAGTGCGGTATGAATTATGAGAAGCGTTTTCCTATTGCAAAAATGACATGATAAGAACCTTGATTGCGATTGATCTACAGTAAGTAAATGGAAAATATCTAATTTGGATGTCAAAATGCCTTTTGAATGGTGAATTAAATGAACAAGTTTTATGACACCACCTCACGGTGTCTCACATACCGATAGAAGTTTGCAAACTCAAAAAGCTCTTTAAGGTCTCGAAACACATACCCGTGCTTGGTATGAGAAATTTACGGCCAGTGTTACCTCTCTGGGTTTGTCTCTAGCCACCATGATTCCGCGTTATTTGTAAAATATTCAAGTGTCGGCGTATACTTGTGTCATTATATGTTGATGATATGATTATTACTAGGGATGATTGTGTTGGAATTGAGTCATTGGAATCGGAGCTAGCTCATCGTTTTGCTATGAAGGATTTGGGCTTACTACGTCATTTTTTTGGTATTGAGGTTGCTTCTTCACGAAAGGATATATTTTGTCTTAGTTAAAGTATATAGTTAATTTACTTGATCGTGCAATAATTCTTGATAAAATGGTTGACAATATTTCTATTGATGCTAAGGCCAATCTGGTCCAGACAAATGGTGATCCTTTGCGGACCCAAGTTTGTATCGGATTGTTGTGGGATTTGGTTTATATTACGATTACCGTCGGATATTTTTATGCGAGTTCATTTTGTTAGTCGGTTTATCTACGATCTCACAGCAGTTCATTAAACATTGTTTTGCACATTCTCATGTATCTTGAAATTTTCGATTTTGGACAATTTGTTTCCTACTACATACGCTTTGGACTTGCGTGCTTATTGTGATTCGATTGGGTTGGGATTTTGTTTCTATAAGTCAATTCTTGGGTTTTGTATTTTTCTTGGTGATTCCACGATTTAGTGAAAGAGTAAGAAACAAGATGTTATTTCTAAATATTCTCTTTGAAGTTGATCACAGGAGCCATGGCAGTGGCTACTAGAGAGATTGTTTGGTTACGTTGGTTGCTTGCAAATATGGGTGTTAGTATCAGCAATTCTACTCCGTTACATTGCGATAATCGTAGTGTTATTCAGATTGCGCGTAACTCAGTGTTTCATGAGGGCACCAAGCATATTGAGATAGATTGTCATTTCACTCGTCATCATCTTCAGGCTAGGACTATCTCTCTACCATTTGTTCCTTTTGCTTTACAAATTACAGATGTATTGCAAACCACACTCTGGACCATGTTTTTGTTTTCTGACTGACAAACACTCAATGCTTCTCGTTGCACCATTATGAGTTTGAGGAGATGTTAGAATAGTAGCTCATAAGAGGCCCGCGGCCCATTTAGCTTTAGAGTTTACCCTTTCTTTTAATATACTCTTTGCTTGTACCTAGTTTATAATCAATTCAATATGATAACTTGAGTATCAAAGTTGATTTTATTGCCAAAATAGTTAATGACAATAGGAAAATGAGGTAAGCAGGACCGCGCCTAAGGCTTATCACTTTCGGACGGCGCTTTTTGCGTTATGAAAATGGACTAGTTGCCCAATGATTTTCTTGTAGCTAACCATGTGGTGCCACGTGTCAAACAAAGGTATAATGATACATATTTTGAAAGTATTTGTCATGTTTTGTAAGGTATTGTTTTTGGGCAACAAAATGTATTTTTGAGCAACTATATATTATTGGGCAACTTGTATTTATACACGAGGATAATATGGTCATTTACCTGGTTGTATTAAAAACTAATAATAATAACTCGGACACGTAGTCACACAACATCACGCGCACACATACACAATCAAACATCTTCTTGTACAATTTAACAACTTCTACAATTAAACCTCTTCTTCTACATCACGCGCACACTCGAAACCACATCTTATTCACGAACCCTCTAACCCCTTATTAATTTTCTTTGTATAATTCCATTATGACAAAATTAAAGTTGTACAATTGTAAAATCGTAGTTCGTTCTACATTGAAGTTCTTGCCGGACATTAAACTACATTTTTCAAAAACGAAAATCGCGAAAGGTTGTTCGCAAACAGTTTTGGTCCATGGTTGGATATAAAGTCGTTCGATAATAGCGCCTTCCGATGCATTATGTTTTGCAACACGGTATATGTTTCTAACATCTCCTCGATTCCCTCCACTAACATTCCAAATTGGGAGCATTCGCTAAGTTTTGGCGAAAATAATTTTGTCGATTACGGGGTTTTGATTTGGCAAAGTTTCAAAACCGATTAAGCGATCTAAGCGCATTTTTCGATCGTGTATTTGATGAAAAAAAGAGTAATGGTATAACAAATGTACATGCAATTGATCTTTTGGAACTTGTTAATGCGGAAAAATGATGGAAAAAGGTGGTTATCTCTTTCGATGAGGATCTTTGTTAGGGTGTGTCTGCATTGGTAGGCTGCGGACACGGTGTTTATGGGAAAAGAAGACATGAATTGCATCCATAAACACTTATTAACCTTGGTTGACGATTTTGAAGCACGGAATGTATTTCCTTGGGGTGAATATATGGCATAAATTTTATCGGAGGGTTGTCAATATTGTTTATATACGAGAAAAGATCATCATTAAAATTGAAAAAAGAACAAAGTTCGATGCATATAATCTATCTGGGTTAAGCTTGGGATTTCAAGGTTAGAATTCTTAGTAGTTTGTACTAATGTATGAATGTCTAGCTTTGCTAACAAATTTCTTTAGAACACGAGGTTATTAAAAGCTTTTGATTCTATTTTGTTGTGCTATTACTTATTCATCTCAAAAGTACCTATAAATAATGTTGTTGTTTTATTGTTATGAAATGCTGGTGTTTTGTTCTGTATACAAGTAATATAAAAGTTACCCATAATTTAGATTACAACAATGTTATAACACTTTATAGTTTGTGATTTTTTTTAAAATTGTAACCATAAAGGTATTGTTTCATCCTAAACATGTTACCTTTACTTTGGGAAACCTTGAAACATTTTCAAAAACGATAGCTGCATAAGTACACATTTTA
Source organism: Chrysanthemum lavandulifolium (assembly GCA_022545495.1). Classification (NCBI taxonomy): domain Eukaryota; kingdom Viridiplantae; phylum Streptophyta; class Magnoliopsida; order Asterales; family Asteraceae; genus Chrysanthemum; species Chrysanthemum lavandulifolium. The sequence continues at coordinate 221,325,843 of CM040238.1, forward strand.
AAGATGACAGTTGTGGCTATTACAGATTTGGATTTTGGAGACTTATCCTAAAAGCTCAGTTTGGTGGGTGAAAGACAATAAGGTCATTTCACGTGGTCTTGTAGTCGGGACTTTCAAAGTTTGGAAGCGGATTGTTGTAATCTCTTTGGACGGTATGCATCACGCGTCTTACAATCTTGACCACACTAACTTGTACTGATTTTGTTCACAATATCGATAATTGTAAATTTTTGGTTGTTAGGATTCAACTCCATTCTTGAACTTTACGCAACACAGGTGAAATAAACAACAGTGGTGTATTGCTGCCCAATTTATAGATGGGTTGGTTGTTCCGCAGACGCTCGTGAGAAGGCGTAGAGCATTGAATGAATTGCAGGCGATTTCAATTTACACTTGTGCATGGGCGATTTCAATTTAAATGTTGCACAAACGGTGTCTACGCATTCGACGGGGCTCTATTTCGTGAGTTAGTGGATTTGAATAAAAAGTTTTGATGATAAGCGGCATTCATTCGGTCGAAATACGGTTGTACTTGATGTGTTTAGGGGTGAAAGCAGACTTTCAAAAGTACAACAACTTTTGGGTCTTAATAATGATCTTCTTGTTGTTCACGATCAATCTAAAAGTTGTGCCACCACAAGCGACTCTAACGTTAATCGATGATCCGAAGGTTTGTATTTACTTTTGGTTTACCTCGATGTATATACCAAGCGCAAATAATCGTTCGTGTCTACACTTGTATCAAACCTTGGTCGTCTGAGGCGCGTCGTGTCATATTGTAGGCCTAGCAGGGGATAAGGTCATACTTTTGGACCATACAGCGGACATTGACAATGATGATGGGCTTAAAAGCGCAACCATGTAACCTTGGTATTCTTGTGGAAGCTTGTGCCATGACACAAAAATGTCTTGCTATGGAATATGAAGGTGAAAGTAGTACTCAACTTCAACTAGTTGCATATGAGGAAAATAAAACACCGGTGACCCCATTAATGTAAGTCATATTTCACTTCGGTTTAAATATCGACTATAGCATCGTCCCTACTTATGTATATACATTTAAAATTCAGCATGAACGGATTGTGGTAACGATTGGTGCGTCTTACATAAACGATGATAAAGTTTGGGTGATAATTACGTAGATGCAATGGATTGTGTTAATGAGCGACAAGATGTCGTTCAAAAACTATTGGGTGGGGAACTGAACGATTAACAATATTGTTGGTGTGCGAGACGGAAGAAGGAACACCAACCAACAAAGCTCTTGAGGTATCTACATTATCGATAAAACAACGCGAGAAATACAAGATTTTAATGTCGCTTTGTAACATACTATATTTTCAAATCTCGGTTTGAAGACAACAACACGCCATATGTAAATGTGGTTGGCCAAAATAACACACCTATGTTGGGACTGTTTCCTCAGAAGATAATTTCAGCGTCGATAAAACATTGTGTGTTCCGTCTTTAGATTTAATGGATTGTGATGATCAACAAGGGGATGTGGTTGAGAAAAATTCGTTTGTTGGCCTTGATCGATAACAATGATGTTTGATAAGGTTTTAAAATGTACCATTTGAGGGTCGTTTAAGCCCTTATTTGATCACTTTTTATCCGTTATTACTTAATATCGTTCCTTTTCACTTTTAGGTCTCTTGAAGGCAAAATCTTGGAATGACACTTATTCGGACGAAAAGCGCGAATATCTGAAAAAATGGCCAAAGTCAAGAATCGAGACACTCAGTTCTTTGGAACTAAAGGGGAATGATCGGGTGCTACAGCGCAAGGTTGTAAAATCGCTAAGCGCTAGTGAGGCGGTTGGGTAGGGCCTAGCGATTAATCGGTTAGGCGGGGATTAATCGGGATTAATCGGTTGGAATGTTATACATAAAATTGTAATATTAGATATTATATGTATGAGATAAGCATAGACCATCAAAGTTCAAATATTTCAAGTGTTCAAATATAAACATAATACATAATTCTTCAAAGTTAAAAGTCAAACATAGATATTATTCGGTTTGTAGACCATTTTAAGCGATATTTGACGATTTTGTCAGATTAATCGGTTTGTTGACCAATTTTAGCGATTTTGTCGATTTTTAAGCAATTTTGTTGACCAATTTTAAGCGATTTTGTCCGATTAATCCGATTAGACCGATTTTGTCCGATTAATCGGTTTGTTGACCGATCTTTGACCAAACCGATTAGATAGGCGATTATGATAAATCAAGGCGTTTAGTGGCGATCGGCGATTATCACGAGGATGTCGGCCGCTGGACGATTTTACAACAGGCTACAAGTAGCGGCGTCGGGTTCTACTAGAGCGCCGTCGGACAAGTTTTATGACGACTCGGTAGCAAATTGCTCATTTACAAGTGGCGGCGGGTTTTAAAAGAGTAGGCGTCGCGACTCGAATGACCTAGATTTGATCGAGACGGCGCGAGGCGAGAGGAAGGCGTCACAAGCATAAGGTGGCGCCGTCGCAATGCTAACAGCCAAGGCGAAACCCTAATAATGGCGACCGGCGTCGTCACAAATTAAAGGGTAGCGTGTGTTGCATTGTAATCTTTTATATAGAATCCGAAATTTTCGTTTTTGGTGTGTGGACTTTTGAGTAAAAATCTAAACCAGAACCAAGGGCATCTTGTCTGATATTTTGGGTTCCATACCTATCTTACATCAAAATAAGTGTTTTACTTCATTAATTCAATTATGTCTTCCATTGATTGTGTGTATGCTTGCATGTTCCCCATGTATGGCTAATTTACTTGTGTGTTTGCTTATGTAATATGAAACTTAGTTATTGAATATTGATTGGTTGTCTCTTATCTTAATTGTGATTGGCCTAGTATTGCGATAGGTCATTCGTAGTGCTAATAATGCTTGATTAATCTTTGTTGAACCTTAGTTTATAATCACCTAGAGTAATTGTAGGCTATACATCCAAAGAATACCTTAGAGTTAAAGTTTATAAATCCTAGAGATTTTGTAGTCATTAACCTTTGGTAGCTTCAAAGGGTTGGGATAAGCATACCTACGACCTTAGAAACACAAGCGTGATTAAGAATAAGGACTTGACAATTCAACCATCAATAGGAGATAACTAGGGAGTAATAAAGCCTAAGCAAATACATTTTTAATCCTCATACGAGCACACAACAATAGACATTGACTACATACGCCTTAGTTAATTAGATAATTAGATAGTAGAAGTAATCGGTGAAATACCAACCCCAAATTCAAACCCGAGATCCGTACCTTTCCATTTTCTAAAAAACATAAAAGATAAAAATAATCTTCCTCAACCCCAACCTTAGCGTACTAACTTCTCACTAGCATTCATATTCCCTAGAGAGCGATATCAATTCCGTGGTTTACCTAATACTACACTAGCGATTAGGTTCCTTTGCCTAGGGTGTTGAAAAACTTGCTCGACGAAAGGAAGTTCCTTTGACCCGAGCAGCGTGTGTAAGCGTATCAATATTCTTGTGGTTAGCGAAGAAGAAACACCAACAAAGACAAACCCAAGCCCACGAATCTCGGGTTACACCCAACAAAGTGTCATTTGCAAATGTGGTAGGTCCTAATGACAAACCTCCGTTGGAAGATCTTTTCTCGATAAGAATACAAACAAAGAAAGAGAGTAAAATTGAGCGACAACCTCAGAGGTGCATTGCAAAACATTATCTGGTTGTGCGGAGTGCATCAATTCGGAAAATGAGGTATCAAAAACATCAGCTACTACTTGCCGCCGTCTTACAAGATCGCAGTGAGGCTATTATCCTGGCTGCCGGTTCAGATGTAAATCACCTTATTAAATTATAACGGAAATGCATATTTTTTTGTTTGTCTATTTTTTTTCAACTTTGTTTTCAGGAACATCCGGAAACCCCAAAACGCGTCCAGTTAGTCACTTCTTTTCGCCCACAATTGAACCGTTCGTAGAGGTAGGTTCTGTTTGTTATTCCATTAACATCATTATCATTGGGTGTATGTTATTCAATACATATATTTTTTATTTTTTAGGAAATTTTACGACATCCTAAATGCAACAAGTAGAAGGTTACTGTTCCTGATTACCTTCGCAACTATTTCAAGCTTAAAAACCATTACGTTATAGGTTTCCTCGGGGCTCCGATGCCATTATTGCTTATAGGTGTTTTTGGCTAGCCTTGGCATGTGTTGAAGATTGCCGGCGGGTGGCTTAATGACTTAGTGAGTAAACACGATGCCTATCTCGGTCTACTACACTTGTTTATTATTCGTTTTGTTACTTATGAACCGAATGTTTCGGTTTTGATACGCTTTATATGTCATGACACTTGGATGTATGGGTTGATTTGATGTGGTTGTTTAGACCGGCCGATGCAGATTAGGCTTTGGCGGGGTGTACTACGCTCTCAAATCCTAAATGGCAAAACTCCTACCAATTATTCGGATGGCACAACATACCGGTGGCTTGGCGAGATGTTGAAAAGGTCGGTTGGCGGACTCTTACGTTACATATACCACTCTTTGTTATAAGCGACTTATAATACTGCAATTGTTTTATATATTAGGTGTATTTTCTGTGAATGAAAATAAAAACACTGGGTACTCGGTGTGCTCCATATCCACTTGGAGTTGTTTCGTTTATGACTCTCGGGCCGGCCGTAGGAGGTGCGGTGGTTGCGACGTTTGAAGATAAAGTTACAAACACGACAAATTGTACCTAACAAAGGTGAGACCTTTGCATTGTAAGGGCATATCACGGGGATTATAGAATCACATACCGGTGTCCAAAAGTGCCACAACAATCGTAATTATATGGCGATTGCGGAGTATGGGTGTGCATTATTTTATGCAGATTGCTTCAGTAACCGACCTCAGGCGGCGACCCTCTTCAAACAACGTTAGCTTATCGTAAGCGGATGATTGAATACTTACGGAAGCACAAGGTTGAGTACAAAAATTGTTAGCGATCTTTCAAGTCACGATCCTTAATGATCGTTTGATCCATAATTAATCTCAAATGTTGACTTGTGCGATATTTTCTTGCAACTTCTCATGGGTATTTTTACTTGTGTTATATATTAGTCGATTATTATATTTTTTTAACTCAATGGCATTTCTTTTGTTAATACCGTGCACATAAACAAAAAGGCCTTTGGTTTGCAAACCACTTCTATATGGGTTATGTATACTTTATTACTATTTTGTATATAGCGAATTTAATATTTGGTTGCCTAAAGTACATCACGGTACATATCCTTTAATTTCTTCTGTTCCCGATCTCTTTCTTCAATACAAATCTTTCTTATTTGGTTTAACAAAATCTTTCTTTCTTCTTTTGGTCTATTCACTTCATATTTTATCCCAATCTTCTGTTTTTGTTTAACAACACGTCGACTATATCCCATGGATGTTCAACTAGATATCATTCGTAGGCTACCTCCTAAGTCTATACTCGACTACGTAATGTTTGCAAGTTATGGAAGGCAAGTATAGATTGTGGAATCTTCATCTTTAATTACGGTGTTCTTCGTAATGATGAGTGTTTTACGCTAACATTCAATCGTGGTCACCAAGGTTTTATGTTAGCTTTTGATGAACAATGATCGCTCGATTACTTCATCTGATTTAATGCTTTCATCTATGTTGCGGTTGGCAATTCTAATGGTCTTCGTGTTTTGTTTATGGTTCTAATCTAATATACATTATTTGGAACCCGACAATCAAAAATCACTTGCGATACATGTCCCGTTTACACGCATCAAATTGAATGTAAAAGATTTGTTTTGGTTTTGCCGTCCGTCAGGACACTCTTGACGACGATCGTGAAGGTCTCTATCACATTTTCCAAAGTGGTTTATGGTATGTATGCATCTTTTTCTTTGAACTCGTTAAGGTGGACACTCCTTGAAAATTTCCACCCCCTCGTGAAACTATCAAATTGAAACGTCAAAGTCAGACAGTTGTAGGTCCTTTTATCTATTGGACTGGGAGTGAAAAGTTAACTAATGAGGACGGTGTTACGTACAAGATTTATATGTTAATTTCTTTTGATTTGGTAACCAAACAATTTAAAGTTATAGACCTACCTCATATTTTTAAAAAATGAACTCCTAGTCCCATTCTATGTTTTCGATCCTGGAACCTCTCTAGTGATTTCTGGGATGATCATTAATGAAGAAATGCCATTGTTTTGTGGATGGTTGTTGGACGTGAATGGTTCTGCCATAAAATCATTTAGAAGCCTATTTGCCATCCCCCCCTATTATCTTCGTTTGCTTGGGTTTACAAAGGATCGAGGCTCAATAGTGGAAGCGTACATCGGCAACCATTTGGGTCGCTCGGTATATGTGTACAACAAAGAACTTGAATTATTTATCGACATGAGAATGTTAGGAGAATCTGGGATCTTTCTACATCGCCCATACAAAGAATCTCTTCTTTTGTTAAATCAGACGAGCACCGTCTTTGTGTATAGTATGTTTTATTTTAACTTACCATTCTATTCATGTTCCTTTTAAACATTATCACTTTATTTCGTTAATGATATATCAACGCCATTTTCAACGGTTTGTTCGCTAACGTTAGGGATCATGCTTAATGGGAATGAAGCTTTGTGGTTTTAATCTGTTGTTTGTGTGGGAAGGGCGTGGAGTGCTTAGATTTTCGTACTGTTGAATGTTATAAATCAAGTGGTTATATAATATGTAACAATTAAACTTTTAAATATGTAGTAATCGTAATATGTAGTTGGTTATGCGAATCAAACATTGTATGTCAACATATTTACTATTTCATACATTACATTATCCCATTATCCATGTTTATTTAAAGCTGGGCAACAAGCATTGTTACCAAAATAAATTTGGCAACTAAGCATTGTACTTAGGGCAACTTGTTTTCCTACGGACTACTTTTATAAACCCACGACTCCTTCTAGACGTACATTTCGTATTCTACAAGCTACTAATAACTACCAACTAGTGACAATGCACACTTACAAAAAACAGCTTTAACATTCAACACTAGTACAAATTAACTAGCAGTTGTAAGTTTACTACAAGCAGTGGTAAACGACTATGTTCCTATTCAGGCCCACAATAGTAAGAGCAGCACCTACACAAGGGCACCAAAAACACGACTATACACTACAACATTAACAACCGTTTCATCATTTCATTGACGTCTTCTATCACTGGCAGTAGTAAAAGTACCTAGTATTTGTGCGTATACTGCTAGCATCTGTAAACCCGCATGTGCCTATTCGAGCCCATAATGGTAACAGCAGTACCTATACACGGGTACCAGAAACACGGCCATACACAACAGCATCAACGACTGTGGCATCATTCCGTTGATGTCTTCTATCACTAGCAGTAGTTAAAATAACTAGCAGTTGTACGTATACTAATAGCAGTTGTAGTTATACAACCAATTCATTTTTACTAGCAGGAGTCAAAATAACTAGCAGTAGTAAAAAACAACTAGCAGTTGTAAGTATACAACCAATTCATTTTTTAATTTGAGATATTTAATTTAAGTAATCGAGCATAAAAGCAGTGTAGCATTTTTTTTACGTTTACAAAATGTCGGATAAAGCTCAAAATAATCAACTCAAGCGAGATGTAACTCTACACATCGATAACTTTGATGCCGTTATGTGCTTACGTCCAGTGAAGATGTTGATGTTTTAGAATAGATGGTCTATAAAATTGTTTAGTCCATTGACATAAAATCTATGTTAGATCCCAGTTGAGCAAAGGATCTAGTATAAAAGGCGATTAAGCGAACACAACCTATTAAACACTATCACGGAATCTAGTGCTTAACCTTAAGAAGAATAATAATTAATGACAGCTTATTCTCACTAGACACCTCGATATGTTATTAATACAAGAATACTCTGAATAGTATTGGGGTTTACAACCTTGAAGTGTATCGACTCTAGATATAACCAAAACTTATATCTAGCTCAAACCTAAGACCTCCTTTAATAGGCTAAGAAGTCTTTTACAATATACACTACGTACTGTACAAGATATATATACTTACCAGTCTTATCTAATACAAAACATCCTACCGAAGACATTCTAGAATATTACATATTAAACCCACAAAATCATACTAACAGTGACAACTACATTAGCAGTGGTACGCGACTTATACTACCACTGGTTTGTCTATCGCTGACATTCTCTTTTATCCGTTGGCTTTCCCGGTGCGGGTCTTTTGCCTTTATCCTTTTCTTGAAGGAGTTCCGGTGGCTTGCTTCCTCGTGGGGCCGCCGTATTCACTATGGGATTGCATGAGAAGTTCGATAGGCCTTTCGAGGGTTTCCGTCATCGCCCCCTGCGCGATACATGAAGGATTTTGGTAATGTAGCTTTTCCACCCAGCGGCTTTTATTTTATCCGGCTCCATGGTGGTCATTTTTCCTTAGACCAGTCTATCCAACCGGATATACTGGATTAGTAGACGACACTTGATTGGGGGCGGGTTGCTGTGAGAGGAAGGAAGGCATGGTTTTCATCCTATGTTGTTTTCCTTTCTTAGGGAAGTTTCACATTAATTAGGGGCGCTACGTGTTGCGTTGCCCTAACTTCCTTTAATAAGCCCTTCCTATGGGACCCGGTGCTTGAACACATTCTATCGCTCCATGACCAAATTCCCATGATTTATTTCCTTCTTCCTTTCGGGGCGCCGAGGTTAGAAGGAAATGCACATTCAAGATCCCAAATGGCTAATTAAGTCGATAGGTTTAAACTCCCACCTTTGGTATGCCATATATGGTCTGGCGAGACTACCACAACTTCAATGGACATGGGTTTTGGGTGAAGTTGTGTTGTGAATGGTCGCGGAGATGGGTTATTAGTCATCATTTTAGAGCGACTAACTTGTTATTAGTAGTCATTTAAGAACATGTTTCGGTTGTCATGACATCGACTGCGCTTTTTTGGGGTAAGGGTTTAGGCTATGTATGGGCTTTTGGAAGCGACCAGTGCGTGGGCAGCGTTGTTGTTGACGTCCGTATGTATTCTTTTTGTCTTGTGTACCATCGTGTTCTTTTATGAATAACATTTTAACTTCTCTTGTGTTTCTAAAAATTTTATGTTGCACGATGTGCGGGTCGAAATCTTTTGTTGGTGAAGGAATGGTTCCTTTTTGCTTTTTGGACTTTCCCTTGATTTACCTCAGTATTTATAGCGAGGATTTTCTTTGTTCGTGCGCGTTATCATTAATTTTCATTAAGCTGTTTTGTGGGTAGGCACGTGCCTAGGCTCCTAGGTAGCCATCTATTTTTCTGCTATATTTGACATAAAATTACTTGGGAAGGAGCATGAATCTTTACATGCATCTTTTCTCTCCTTTTTGGTATTTGGATAATCCTTATCCATAATTATAAATAGTTTTAATTTATCGTTTTATTCACATAGTGTTTGTAGTTTTATATATGGGTTGAATGCCCTATGTCAATTAAGTTTTTGTACATAAAGTTTGCTATGTCTGTATATACATTATTTTGGTAAAATGCAGCTTCCACATATGTTTTTTGCTTTTGGAAATGGTGCTTATGCACGTTTGACAAACGGTAGTCAAACATTCATATGGGCGCTTTAAATTTAACTTTTAAAATTTAAACTGCAACTAGTCCGCCTTTTAATTCGCACATACCATTTTGTACTTTATGGACTTTTGAATATAAATGATTAGGTAAACACAAACAAATATGATTTTGCGTCGACACTAGCGGTGGTTTACGCAACACTAGCGTTGGTTGCGTGAGCGGCGATGTGATGGTTCGCATTTACATATGAACATACTTAAGAATTTGTTCAAACCACATGGCCTCTTTTGGTTTTCCAAAAAGCAACCATGTTGTGAGTTGCGACAAAGACTTGGGCACCATTGATGTTTATTCGGCCGATTGTAACATATTGTTAGGGGTTGCGAATTATCTTGTGTGTGGGGTCAAAACTATGTTTCGCGGTGCCAGATTGTAACTCTTAATTCGGTTTGTATCCCCAATTGAATCGAAATTAATTTGAACTAAAAAGTAACAGATTTAACACTTGTAGCAGTTGTTACTAATTTTTGGCGCATTTATCCCCAACTGTGTTGTTCTAATTCTGTCTTCTTTTTTTTCTTTTCTTTTTTTTTATGATATAATAAGGGTTATTATTCTAATACATAAATACGCATGCAACTTAACACGTCATCATCGTCTATTATCGAGACACAAAAATTCTTACTAACAGATTATTAGAATTGTCTCGTTGGCATGCATTGACAAGTTGGTCAGAACCCCAAACAAGTACCCACCCACATTATGACTTTTTTTAACTAAATAAAAATTCATCTTCATATTACTACTTTATTAGTAAGTTTTTTATTTTTGTAACGTGACTTACTATCTCGCACACAGTTGAATAACTATGCAAAAAAATATATACTAGTAACATTCCACAAATATATACTAGTAACATAAAATGGATCACATCCATAGGTTAACATGACATACACAGGCTTTACAAAGATGAGATAAGTGACTCCAAAATGTAACAACGATCCCCTAATAAACAAAAGGCACCAGCTCTAATGTAATCAATACATAGCACATCAAATCTCCATTGAATCCGACTTTTCAATGACACAATTCAGCTATTTAACACAGTCATGTTTTCTAAACAAAGAAATCAGAAGTTTGGAACTCTCAGCCAGATCCTCATTTTGCATCCTTAGGAGGTGATTAATAGTTGGCAACGAACAATCCAACCCGCATAAAAGCTCCACTTCCGTTATCATTAGTTAGGCTACGGTTCACACGGCCCCTAATTGCAACAACTTTCCTCATGTTATCTGCTTCATCACATAAAGCAACATCCAATTCACCCCTGTAGTACGCGATCATAATATCTTTTAACAACTTTAAACCACCAACCATTGGTAATTCATCACATAAAACCATGCCAGTAGACAACGTTATGTTTGTTTTTCTAAGACTCTAACTAATAGAGATAACAAAAAGTAGTTTTTGTTACGTATATAATCAGCAAACGCAACCGTTATCGTCATCTATTATATATACACGAAAATTCTGACAAAATAGTTATGACAATTGTCTGTTTTCAATGGACAAGTGGATCACAACCCCAAATAAGTACCCACCCAAAATATGTTTTTTATGGTATCTTCCTATGTTTTTAACTATTTTTATGACGACGTTGCTAGTGCATAGCTAGAAAATGGTACTTTGGGCAACTAAATAGTGTACTCATGGCAACTACTATAGTACTTTTAGTCAAGTGGTGATGTATGCAACAAGGGGTGGGGGTTGAATGGATTTAATTTACATCTTTCTATTTTTTAAACGATTTTTATGACGAGTTTGCTAGTGCATATCTAGCAAATGGTACTTTGGGCAACTGAATAGTGTACTAATGGCAACTACAATAGTACTTTTAGTCCAGTGGTGATGTATGCAAAAAGGGGTGGGAATTGAATGGTTTTAATTTTCCTTCAGTCAAATTTTATTACTAATACGTGTACTCAAGTAGTCAGTACTTTTATTTATTACTGATTGAGTTAATGAAGCTTGTGTAATACTCAAAAATTTCGTGTGCACACCGCTCACAGTGTTTCGGGCAACTAGTTACAAACCTTGAGAAATTTTTTGGTGCATTGGGCATTGATTTCAAATGTTAAGCTGAGCAGCTGTTCTCGTTCTTTGGGCAATTCCTTTTGTACATCGAGCAACCCTTATGTGGGAGGCGGTTTAGTTAATTGGCCATTCAATTTTATGCTTGATGCAACATTTTTTGTTGTAATAATATTGTCGGACGATCGAGTTGCTTAGCATTGTAGGCGAAAGCGTTTGCATGTAATAAGGGCAACTAGTTTATGTAATTCGCCAATTTCTTTTGAACCTCGGGCCACCTTCTATTTTGCAATCTGGGCAACTAAATGCCATAATTGGTCAATACTTCTTGTACTATTGGGCAACCTTAATTCTTAACCATATGATCAAAATGATAGACTTAACAACATTTTAACGTGTAAAACAAACATACAATATCGTAGCGAACTATTTTAATGTGTAAGCGTTTAGAATAATTTTATGCCATGTTCCCTCTTCTTGTATTCTTATGCCCAAAAAATCAAACTTGCAAAATTCAAGAAAAAATAAATAAAATAAATAAAAAGAGTTACATATTGCAAGTAAGCATACAATAAGTGTCATTAAAAAAGTAAGGTAAATCATGCAATTCTCATGTTTCCTTATTTATTTATTAATTATTATTATTTTTTTTTTATTTTTTTTTATTATAAAACATCACTTCATTAGAAAATCATAGGAGATTACAAGAAATTAGTGGGAGCCGAGAAACTAAGCGGGCCCCCTCCTCTAGCAATAACAAAACAAACCCTACTAAAATATAGTTAGCACCACGCCGCACCAATTTCTTGAGTGAGCGAGAACTTTGGATTCGGCAATGAGCCACCGCCTCCTTCTCAAGTTCACCAAAAGAGAGAAGAAGGGATAAACCCATATCAATATCGGCACATTTGGTTTCGTGCTTGACACGTTTTTGTTGTGCGGCTTCAATCGCGACGCATACGCCGCCATACAAAGTCGACCATACCGGTTTGCGTCAAGGCGATGACCGATAAGATCAACACACATCAAGGCCTCTCTCCACGAGTAAAGTAACAAGTCGGTGGGCGTAGATGTTTGTCCTCTCCATGAGCCGATATCAACTTTTTCGAGATAAAACTCCTACAGGGAGGCGGATGTCGTGAGAGTATCACGCGCCACATTATGTCGATGTTTAATGCCAACAATACCGCAAGATGATACTGACGCAGTCCCATAGATATCACTCGTAAAAACCTTGGAACAAGCGAGCACGGCATACGAGTGGAGAAAATGGGGACACCTAGGCGATAGCATAAAACACGCCGTAGGTTTTAGCATTCATGGTGCGCTGACCCGACTATCGGGACTACTCGAGCGGTCACCAAGTATGGTCTTCCATTTGCGATCTCCGTAGGGCCATCCGTCTAGCGGATAAGCGGAAGGTGGATTCGACCTCTTTGGTGACACGTGTGAAATATAATCGCCAATTTCTTCATGAGTTTGGGGCGACAATCTCACAAGAGCTACCCAAAAGGTCGGTCTCCATTTTCTCGTTAAAACATGGGGCATCATCAAGGAAGATCCGAAGCAACAACACGGTCGCCGGAGAAGTTCGATCATGGGGTGGCAGATTGAGTCTAGAAGCAAGGAAGGCATAATTCAAGACATCATGATGATATACACCAAGCCCCCAATTCAAAAGGAAGAGTAGCGGTCTCCATTTCCAATTTCCAAACCGGGCCCGGATCACGGTGTGTCGCTCAAGGAGGAGCGAAGTGCTTCATCGAATGAAATCTGAGCACGTTCAAATACCACGGGGAACATATGCGCATAGAAATATAACTTGGAAATGCTGGCACAAGCACGGAGAAGCAAAGAACTCGCATTGGGGATCATTAAGCTTAGCAGCGTCCATAAGTTCAATGGTTTTAGAAACCCGTTTCAAAGCGAGCTTCTTTGCTAAACTCAAGGTCTACAAGCGACAGCCCACCCAACAATTTAAAACCATGCGGGGCGGGCAATATTGGGAGGAAAACACTGCAAGTCTGCTTCTAGGATCTTCCATTGGCCAAAAAACCTTAGTTTTATCGACGTTGAGGTGAAAACCATAGCGAGGTCCATCCATCATAATGAGCTCCAGGGCCTTCCCAACAACTAGAGTATCTCCAATGATCGTACCATCATCTAGGTACCAAGCTTGAAAAGGGAGAGAAAAGGAGTCTTTGATCTTGCGAGCCAAGGGATGTAGCACCAACTCAAAAGGAGAGGTCAAGAGGTCCCTTGCTGCACACCTTGGTGTGACCATAAAGTGTGTTCCCATAATATAATGCATTTGAGAGGGAGTAAAAATTCAACCCAGCGTGATATGGCGAGGACAATGCAAAGTGAACCTCTTGTAACATAACCTCACGGTCCACCAAATTGAAGGCGTTTTGAAATCCACCAACAACATTGAAAGACCCGCATCATCTCCTCGGTATTCAATAAGCATCACTTATTATTATTTTTTTATTATTATTATTATTATTATTATTATTATTATTATTATTATTATTATTATTTTTATTTTTTTTAATTATAAACAACACTTTTATTAAAACTCATAGGATTACAAAAATTAGTGGGAAGCCTCGAAACCAATTGAGCCCCACGCCTCTAGTTATTATTATTATTTTTATAATAAGCATCACTTTATTAGAAAATCATAGGATTTACAAGAAATTAGTAGGGAGCCGAGATACCAGCTGGGCCCTACTCCTCTACTTCTCTTGAAGCTAATCCTACTAAAAATATGAGCGGCAGACGTGCTCCAATGTCTTGAGTCACCGAGAATCTTCGAATACGCTTTAGTAAGGTCACCGCATTCTTCTCAAGTTCCCCAAAAGAAGAGAATGAAAAGGGGAGAAACCCATATCCAATATCTGCGCATTTAGCCTCGTACGTACTTGACGCGTTTACGTTGTGCGGCTTCAATCACCGCACGACCGGGCACAAAATCAACCATACCAGTTTGCGTCAAGGGCGATGACCCCGTCAGGTCAACACATACATCAAGCCCACCATCCCACGAGTAAAGTAAAAATTTGGACATAAGTGGTATGTCCCTTCCCCACTAAGCCAATATCAACCTCCTTACGAGCGAAAACACGACCGAGAACATATGTCAACAAGAACATCACGCACATTATGCCGATGTTTAATACCAATAATACCCGTGCGATCTGACATGGTCCCCATAAATATCGGTGAAAACCACGGAACAAAGCGACACGGCATCGAATAGAAAATAAAGGAACACCAAGCCGATAACACAACACGCATCGGTAAGTCCTAGCATTCATAGTCTGTCCCAACCCAGATATCGGAACCACCATAAGCCAATCTTAAGTGTAGTCCTCCTTTTGCGAACTCCATAGCGCTATCTGTCTAGCAGATAGGCGAAATGTAGATTCAACCATTTGGGTGACATGTGTGAAATGTATATCTGCCAATTTCTTCATGAGTTTGGGGGCAGCGATCTCACTTGGGTTACTCAAAAGGTCAATCTCCATTTTCGCATTAAAAGTACATAAGGCATCATCAAAGGAAGTCCTAGAAGTCACAATACCCGAATGTCAAAGGAGCTTAGTGCGTAAGCTAGCAGTTGAAGTCTAGAAGCAAGGCATAGTTCAAGACATCACTGCGGAATATACAAGCTCCTAAAAGAAAAGAGTAAGGTGTGAGCCACCGCGCGATCACCAAAACCGGGTCGAAGCGGTGACAATCGCTCCAAAGAAGAGCGAAGAGCGCATTAAATGAAACACGAGCACACTCAAAGACCGAGGAGAACATGTGCGCATAGAAAATATAACTTGGAAATACCGGCGCGTATGCAAGTAGCAACAACTCCGCGAGGATCATTAAGCGTAGCAATGACACCCATAAGCTCAATGGTTTTAGCAACCCTTTTCATAACAAGCTCACTACTAAACTCAAAGTTCACCTCGGCGGGCCCACCCGTAATTTAACACCATGCAAAGGTCGAGAAATATTGGGTGGAAAAACACCCACAAGCACGCTTCTAGGGTCTTCCTGGCGGAAAACCTCAGTTTATCAACATTGAGGTGCAAACCCAGCGAGGCCCATCCATCATGATAAACTCTAATACCTTCCCCACAACCAAAGTATCTCCAATAATAGTACCATCATCTAGATACCAAGCTTGAAGAGAAAGGCTAAAAGAGTCTCTAATCTTACATACCAAAGGATGTAAAACTAAAGAAAAAAGCAAAGGTCCAAGTGGATCACCTTGTTGCACACCTTGGTGGGACCATAAAGTATGTTCCCCATAATATAATCTAGCTGGGCTAGAGTAACAAAATTTAGTTCTGTTTCTGATAAGTTTAAATGTAATAAACAAAGTTGTGTTAAGAATAAGTTTGTTAAGAAGAAATCTTGTTTTGTGTGTGGTAGTAAACTCCATCTTATTAAAGATTTTGATTATCATGAGAAAAGGATGGGTGTTTCCTATGACCAACAGACCTTTAGACCCACATGGACTAATGTTGCTAGTATTCCTCCATTTGTTCCCAAAGCTGCACATGTGAAGCGGGTAAACCAGTTCCTCTTGGTAAGCTAAAGGTGTATGCATCTGTTTACTACTGATAGCTTAATAGGCCTTTTCAGTTCCTACGGTGGAGGATATTCTTCACCGATTACTCTTGATTGGTGGACGAAATGCTAGACTTATGCCCTATAGACCTACAAATTCTTATTTTCGGTCATATACACCTTATGTATCTCATATGAATATGGCATGGTGGAGTTAGAGTGGCAGCTATCTGTTAAGCCCTCAGCAGTTATTCTTGGAAAACTCAAAGGAAAAGTTCATTAAGGTACCCAAGAACAATAGTCTTTCTCGGTGCATTGATTGAGGGAGGCATAAGCCTAAGGGAGGCTTATTGTTGTATTTTTTGTATTCTAACCATTTTTCAGGTTGTTGGATCCTCATAAGCCTTACGGAGGCTTAGTGTTTCTGTGACACTACATATTTCTTTGGTTTACTCATCTTGATGGTATCTTTACATATTTTGTATATTTTTATTATTTCTTTTCTTTCTATTTTTAGTTGTTAAAAAAAAAAAAAAAAAAAAAAACTCTAACTTTTATGCGTGTTCGGTTTTTACTCTTTATTGCTTGCGGTTTTGGTGTTGGTTAATTACCACACAACTAATGGTTTTAATCTCACCATGTCTTTCGACACAAGAGTTGACTAGCCCACATGATTATGGCTTGTGGTAAAGGCTGGAAATCCATAAATGGTAATCAACTCACCATGATGATGGCGACATTCCATCAAAGAGTTGGCTAGTCCAAAAGCAAGCGGTTTTTGGTAAAGACATCTCAATTTCGTTGATAAATTGTAATGGTTTGCTCAAAATCATAGGGGTCGCATCTCACCCATGCTTAATTGTTGAGAGTTGTATGGTCATCAATTCACCATAGTTGTCGCCTATTGGGTGACCAAAGGATTGGCTAGTCACGAGCAAACGGCTACAGTAAAGACATTTCAAATCCGTCTATAGTTCTTGATTTGCTAATAAATCGATGGTTATCGATGTACCATAGTTTTCGAACTTAAACATTTGGCTACTCCGGTAGTAATGGCTATTGGTAAAGAGACATCAAATCCATTATTTTCAATGATTCACCTCTCGCAGAGTTAACACACTGGATGTGATGAGAATAATCGAAACTAATATGTTTTGATGTATCTTTTGTCATTATTCTTTGCAAAGATACGGAGTTTCAAAGTTTTGTCATCATAGAGATGTAATTGTTATTGGTTCTTTGTTCTTTCTTTGTTGAGTACAATCCTCATGTTACGAGCGTTAAAGATCTATCAAGCTGGAACTTAACCAAGTCCAATTCGGTTTAGGGAGGATTGTTGGGAATTTTGCAAAGTAGGAATTATCTTTGAATTCTGCGATGGATTCTGCTTTGAAGTGCAAGATTACCGAAGAAGTAATTCTCTGAGTATTAAAACCGTGTAGATGGTTTTGCGGAGATAGTTATTAGCGTATTCTATAGTATTTCTCTTGATATAGTCGATCGGTATTAGTTTGTTAGGATATGCATGAGCTATTTTGGGTAGTGATATGCATTTATTTTATATTACTGTTTATTTAGGGTTCCTTGGGTATAAAAGGAACTGAGGACTTTTGTATTAGATAAGCTCTTGAGAATAATATTCCAGGAAAACATATTGAGAGATAGTGAGAAAGATCCATAGAGGATCATTGTTTTATTAGAAAAACCTTGTTGGTAACATTGATTGTGTTCTTATTATTCCACTGTGTATTCAATCAATCATTGTTATTATACCCTAGTTGAGTCAGGATCTTGGATTCTACAATTGTATTTACCTGGAAAAAGAATTTGTAGAATCCAAGATCCTGACTCAACTAGGGTATAATAACAATGATTGATTGAATGCACAATGGAATAATAAGACACAATCAAAGTTACCAACAAGGTTTTCTAATAAAACAATGATCCTCTATGGATCTTTCTCTCTCAATATGTTTTCTGGAATATTATTCTCAAGAGCTATCTAAATAAAGTCCTCGGTTCCTTTTATACCCAAGGAACCCTAAATAAACAATATATAAAATAAATGCATATCACTACCTAAAATAGCTCATGCATAATCTAACAAACTAATCCGATTGACAATATCGATGAAATACTATAGAATCTGCGGAATAACTATCTCGGAAACCATCTACACGGTTTTAATACTCGATGAGAATTACTTCATCGGCAGGATCCTTGCACTTCAAAGAGAATCCATCGGCGATAAATTCGACATAATTCCTACTTTGCAAAATTCCCAACAGGAGTCATCATTTTGGTGGCATCATCCTAACCATGGTTCATTTAGATCATAACATGTGTCCTAACTTAACCATGGTTAATAATTAACCTAATATATGGTTAACCAAACTTACCCTCCTATAAATAGCAAGCAAAATACATCCTAAGAACCCTCATATTCTGTTCTTGGTCGTTCATATCATAAAAAAAACACATCTTCCATAATTTGATCCATAAACTCCAAGTTTATGCAAAGAAGTTTCAAGTAGTAAGTTACTACATCAAATCTCTAGCAAGTTTAAGTGATCTTCTTGAGTTTAGATCCACTCAAGTCACTTAGTACTTCATCACCAACTCTTCAAGATTGCAAGGGTTTCAAGGTGTAGAAAGCTAGCTCAATCCGAAGTCCTAAGTGTTCAATCAAAGTCCGATCCTTACTAAGTTACTCCTTTCTTATTGAAAGCCAAAAGTTGTAAGCAACTTATCACCACCATCATCTCATCTTTATTATTCATAATCTTAACTATTTCATGCTATATATATAGTTACTATGTTGGATCATGATGTACAAAATCTTTAAAACAAGTTATAAGAACCTATATGTTAAACTTGGGTTAGTAAGTGTATAAATGATAAACTTTTGTACAAAGTTTCCACAAAATCGACCACATATAGATCGATAATTTTCATATTCTTGTAGATAATATTAAAACAAATCGTAGCAATTTGAATCACCGAAGCGGACAAGCGAGTCAAAGTTATAGACAAAGAAGTTAGCGAAACCTAAGCATGGCGCCATGTAGAAATTTGTTTTGGTTACGACTTTTTAAAATGGTATACGGTCCGAAAAATCAAAAGTTAAAACACGAAAGTTGTCCGAACGACATTTTCCTTCAATAGCAAAGAAGCTCGGACCTTGAAAACGCTTAAAGCAGGCCATAATCTTTCAAAAAGCGAAGCGCCTATATTTAGTCTCATAACTATACTTTTGTCACACTAAAAGCAAACCAAGAGGCCTAATGGCCATAAGCCAAGACCACGGCTACTGCTAAGGTCAAAGCTAAGTCTCAAGACCATGGTAGTCAAGACCAAAGTCACGGCAAGGCCATGGCTAAAGCCTTAAGGCTTGTTTACCCAAGACCGTTAACTAAGATGATCATATTTATGAAAGCAGCGAGAACTTGTAAAACTAGATACTTATTAAAACATGATAAACTTTATGTTATAAAATCTTCCTCAAAACATATGTTGTATCTACTAAGTGTTACAAAAGTAGGGAGCTTCGTGTGAGGGTTTCATTTGAGTAAAAGCGTGTCGACGAGTTCTTTGGTTCGATTTAAAGTGTCCTAGCTCTCGAGCGTTCTTGCATGACCTCACGAATTATGATGGCCCGAGCGGTAGTACGATATCTATAAACTAAATACGTTTTCACAACTAGACCATTTCTATAAACGACATACACAAAAACCATGTACTACATCATGATCAACATAGAGACGTATATAGGATGGTTTAGGTTTTCCTAAACATTATTCCAAACGTCGCAACATCTTATTCTAGGTTGCTCGTAGAAGTTCTCACGGCATATCCATCATTCTCATTATACATTTGATATCATTTACTCTGAGGTGAGTTCATATCCCCACTTTCTATTACTTAATTGTTTTACAAACCCTTGGGGAGATACATGCTTTTTAAATCGAGACACATTGCTTTCAAGCTGTATGCTTATACAGATGTATTACTTGCACTAAGTACCACTATTGCCAATCTTAAGTCCCTACTATCATGAACCATTAATCACTTGCGGTGAGCGAATATTATGGATAGGCCTATTGGAATGGCGAATCTGTTTGTGTTGACCGGGTAGGCAAACAAAGCGCTATATTTGAACATCTATAGGTTTATTGGCAAATTACCTATTAGGGCAGCTATTACTATTATATCAATTTCTATCGACAATGCATTAGCGTTTTCGGTATCATGAGCTTAGTGCAATAATATCTCTTTTGGTTTTCAAACCATTGGTGTGAATTATAACTCACACTACAAACATTATGTGTTCAAGCGATTTCCTAAACTCTATGAATTTCACTCAACCTTTGTGTTGTGATTTTAAGCATGTATTTCGGGTCCATAATGTCGGAAGTTGTACGGAAGAGCAAGGACTAGATCAAGAAGGCTATAAATTTTATTATCATTCGAAAACCAATTTAATGTATTTTGTAAACTTGGAACCATCGGGACCTCATTTTGTAAACTCGATATTTATACAAATCGAATGATAAATCTTTTGAAACGACTCCATTAGAGTACGCTTTCTATTGTTATGACTATTATGCCATGAAGTAACACCCAGTTTGAATTCCGCTGTGTATCACGAAATTGGGGGTGTTACAATTTCCGTCGGTGGTTTTAATTTGTTCACACCAATGATTTTGAGTTCCTTCGTCATTGTTATTGCCAGAAGGAATATCGTCGAGGGGTTTAATGGTCTTTCCTCGAAGATTATGTCTTTCATATTTGAGCTCTAGATTTCTCAACAAGACTGAATTAATTATTGCGTCACCGAACCTTACTGAGTACCAATCTCTGAATGACAGGTCCCCAAAATCAACGTCATGCCTCCCCGATTCATGTGGGCATATCGAACTTTGTTCTTCACATTGCCTCCTCCGTTGCAATACTCACGAAAGGGTTGCAAGTCGGCCATGTTGTGTGAACTCATCTTAGTGATGAGTGGTCTCTGATAATGCTTGATAGGTGGTCTTTCCACTTTGTAAATCGAGAACTTGGCTAATCTTTCTTCATCGTTAAGTGTGGTCCACATGTATCTATCATCATTAACCCTCTCCTTATCAACCTCTCCATCGTAGGTCTTAGGGGTCACAAGAGGCCCATAAGTTGTAACATTCTCCATCGTCGATTGCAATAGCCTTACACCAATGATTCTTCCTCTTAGATTTCATCAACCGGTAAACTTGTCATTGCTTGCATCACAGATTCTGCCAGTAACTCGAGGTTTGATTACGGCAGAGCTCTCTTCCTCCTTGATATTAGACTCATCGGAGGACTTGTCATTTCTAAAATCTGACTTTACATATTGTAGATTTGTTCTTTTGTGCCTCATTTCTCTTTTGTACCTCGTCGCTAAGCTTCCTAATCATAGTTTCCAAGTTCTTTAGTGACACGTCATGGGTAGAAAGATTTTGTTTGTCTTATCTTGGAAAATTTTCAGCCATTCTTCTTGCTCCTTTTGCCTCTTGGTTAAATCCACAAGGTACTTGTTAATCATTTCCTCAAGTTAGTTCTTCTTTCACTACGCTAATATGGTGGGGTCCTCCACGATAGCCATTCTGATTATCCTAGAGCGATTCGATTCTCTCTATATTTAGCTTCTTGATCGTATTACTTCCGTCAATATTAGGAAAATTCTTAGTTAGATGTCCTCCACCAGTTTCGCATGACCAACTTGGATGGCATGAACAATTTCTTTGACTTTTAGCATATCTCGACCTAGATTCTCTAGCTTATTAGTTATGGCTGCAATTCCATCGAAACTTCTGCCTTGGTTTCTTTTCCTTCCTCCATCGTGCCATTTTTGGGAGTGATCAGCCATTTTTTGAATGGCTTCAATCGCTAGAGTAGGAGCATGTATGGGATTGGTCCTTGATAGTCCAGCATCTGTCTTGTAGTCATGTTGATTCCTTTGTAGAAGATGTTGACCTTTTGCTGGTTGTTCAGATCATGTGTAGGACATTTGTAAAGGAGATCGTTGTATCTATCCCAGGCTTAATACAACGTTTCATCGTCTTCTTGCTTGAAATTATGGATTTCCAAGAGCTTGTTAGAAATCTTCAGCGAGGACAATACCTCTTAATGAAGTGCTTCTTAAGTAGAGCCCAGTATTAGCGCGCCGTGGGCGATCTTTCAATCCATCTTCCGCAGCGTTGAGAAGAGTCATGGGAATACCTTAGCATATGACGTCATGAGACATGCCGGAATGTTGAAAAGGCTTGCGATGTATAGGATATTTTCAACGTGCTCATATGCATTTTTGTCCCTGTTTCCTGAAAAAGGGTTAGCACGAAGCTCCCTCATAAATTGGTCTTTAGTTTCGAAATGGACATCAGCTCCAATCGCCGATCTTACGAGACCCGACCCTTGATCTGCTCTTGTCAATACGAGGTCATCAATGTTAACAACTTCCATGGTACCTAAAAACTTAAATAGTGATCGTGAGAAATTGAGAAAAGTTTAAAACAAAACGAAAATGAAAGTTTTAATAGTAATCCTATTATAACTCCCCGGCAGCAGCGCCAAAAACTTTATGCAGGTTTTACTGACTAAGTTTTAATATTTATATGTCTCGTTATACCTATGGTCTACCCTAATGCACTAACGGGCCGTGTACCCGGTCGTGTGTAGTGTAGTATTCGGTAAAACCGAGGTCGTCCCAAGAGCTATGTATGTTGGATTAATACTAAGTCTAGATGTCACAGATTTTAATATGATATCGATAAGGAATTAATTAATTAACTACTAAAGCAGATAAAAGCAAATTAAGGCAAAGGTTCAATCAATAGAGGAGAGTGGTGCTAACCTAGTTAATCATCCTAGCGAGTAATGTCTCGTCTAATTACTTCCAATTACTTGGTGGGGTCAAAGTCGAGAGACAAGACATTTGGTCATTCGCCTAACCTATCGGCAAAGATGCCACCTTTGGAGAAGTCGGTGTCCCTCGTAAGTCCGGTTGTTCCTGGTCCCTAGCCGAGTCATTAAGCACCGCTACATGCTAGACTTATAATCTTTGAGTGCCAGGCGTTAGCAACTTAAACACTACTTTAATTCTTAAGTTAATCCAAGCGGTAGGTGATCGGTTGGTCAAATCACACAACTAGAAAAGGTCGTCGGTTGGTCATATCTTATCCTTCTGTCTCGATCTACTCGATTAGGGTTAGTTGGTCATATCTCTAAGCAACTAGCCTCTACCGCCATTCAAAACTACCGAAACAAGGGTAGCTACCAATAAACTATGCATGCATACACTTAGAAATAATTATATGGAAGTAAAATAAACGCAAACAAAACAATTAAGGAAGCATAACTAGGCCAGCACCAAGAGGTGCTTAGTCGCTCATATTAACCATACAAATCAATTCAATATTCAATGTTACGAAATACATGAATCGAAAGTAAAGAAAAGATAAAATGCTAATGCTTATCGTAGGGGAGTGATTTCTTCCTTGGAGACAGCTCCGTATGCTCCTCTAGAACTGCCTTTGGCTTATTCCCACGTTCTTTGGTTGTGGTGTGTGAAATGGGATGCTTTGAAATCTTTGGAAATCGTGGGGTATTTATAGGCGGATCGGGTTCTGCATAACTCATAGAATAGTTAAGCCGTAATCTTCTATTTCTTCGTAATTTGCACTAGATCTGCTGGTTACGGCGTAACCTTAGAAGTAGTTACGCCGTATCTTCAAGAATTCATGGTTACGCCGTAGTTTATGCAAGAGTTACGACGTAGTTATCAGCGGCGCAGAACCTCATTTGACCTAATATAGTTACGTCGTAGACTTTTGGGAGAGTTACGCCGTAATCTTCTGATGAGTTGGCTTTCTAGGTCACGCTTTAGTTACGGCGTAATGTGAGAGATGAGTTACGCCGTAACTTCTTCAAAGTGAGCATACTCTGTTAAATCTTTGATAATTCTCCAATTTCGCGTCTCTTTAGCTCCAATGCTACTAATTTACCTGAAAGTGGAAAATAATGGAAAACCAGCGTAAATCCATATAAATGATATAAATTACAAGCATTATCGAGGGAAATTGACACTTAATATTCAGGATAATTTGATGTTATCAGTCTTGTCAAGTAATTACAATTTGGGCAACTAGTTTCAATTTGGGGGCAACTAAACCAGTTAGCCTTTTGTTTAGTTCCAAATGCAACAAAATTTTTTGCCCCTTGGGTTAGGAAAATTATTACTTAAGTATGTTGTTTACATACACGCCATTAAACAGGTTTATGTTGATTAGTTTTTGGTTACATCAACTAACACACATATGCTATTATTAGGTGTACATATAAAATATATTTTATGTAATAATACACTACCATAATATAACTTACATTTTATATCATAAAGTCTGAGTAAGTGTGCACTTGGCTGTGCTATCTTCAAGATTGCATGGATATTTTGTAAAAAACCCAAATCGGGGATGCACATAAGTAGGACAAACTTTATTAATGAGGAAATGACGTACTGAAATGATGGTGCTAGCTAGTGGCATGTACTTGAAGGGAACTAGTCCATTAATTTTCAAGTTTAAGTATTGCACAAAAAAAGACACAATGAAACCTGTGTCGAACAAGTTAATATTTTTGGGCAAGCACATAGATACGATGGGCAACTAAATCATATGTGAGCCAACTAAATCATGAACCTTATGTGCAGTTCAAAATTAAAAGTAATCAAGCTTGGTAGCTAAGTATGTATTTCCTATAATCGTATTATATGTGCGAGACACAATGTAAATTAAAATCAGGAAAATAAATTGTTAAAATACGGAAGCAAGCAGATTCATGTTGTTTATTTTTTGGTTGGTTCTAGTTAACCTACACATTTTTGAGATACTCTGTTGCTGGTTGTGGTATTCCTTTGATGTTACTATTATAGACAAGTAAGTATAACAAATGTTTTCGAGATACTCTGTTGTTGGTTGTGGTAAACAAAAATTGGGGTTTAAAATAAAAAGGACAGTTTATTAATGGTGAATAGATGTAAGGAAATGATTGTGGTACATAGTGGCATGTACTTGAAGGGAACTAGTATGCACAAAACTGAAAGTCAAACTGCAACAACACAACACCCAAGAAACTTTGGCCAACAATAAATTTGTTATGGGGAAACTGGACACAAATAATGGGCAACTTGTCACAAGCATGGTGTTTGGTCACAAAGTATAACAAAATATAAGTTTATTTATGTATGTGTTGTCCGTAATTGTATTATATATGTTGGTTATAACAAGCATGGTGTCTGGTCACAAAGTATAACAAACACGTAATAATATGACTGTGTTATAATAAGAAGATACCTGTAAGCACTCCCTAACACGAACATACCATGCACGTGACTCATAGTCACACGTGTCGCCGCTATCATAGAATGTTACCACTCCTGTAGATATGTTAAATTGGGCAAGACACCAGTGTTTAACAGTCTCATTGAGAGGAATAAAAACCTAAAAGAAAATTGGTGGTGTATTAGGATATAGTTAGTCAACGTATAAAATTAATAAAATTGCCGTTTGGTTATTGTGGTCAAAGGTATATACAAGAATACAATTGTCGTGTTTGTATGTTAAAAAGTCAGCTAATGTGGTGAACATTGTTCAAAGCAGGGATGGAGTTGACCAAGTGCAAGGCAAAGTTGTCAACTCCACCTTAACCTTACTTTAAGTGTTGTTTCAGTTATCATGGTCTTGTAAACTGTTGCAACATATATGTTCTGTTGACATAGCTTACTGCTGGTAAGTATTATGTTACTTGCGAATGGAAGGTTTAGATAATGGAGAACGTCTTCATGCACGGTGTTGGGTTTTATGGAAACTACTGCTTTTTGGAAACTCATCTGCTTATGTAGTTCCTGATATGTGGCTCTAAGCGTTAACTCATCGATTGTGTTACCATAGCGGCTGCTAGGGTATTCAATATCTTTGCGGGATCGAACGCCTACAAGCGGAGGGGTCGGTGTTTGGAAAGCGACCTTATCTCATGTGATGTAAAGCAAACAATTGTGGCCAATTCCACCGAAGATGCATGATATATTACATTGCCAAATCATTTGCAAAGGAGGACTTGGTTGGAAGAATGGAGTGCAAAGCTGTTCCAACTGCTAGCTTGCATGTAAAAAACTGCTAGTGTTACGAAAACTCTGCTAGTTAGGTTATCATAAGGATACCATGAAACTTATACAGGAATTGACGGCTAAATGTACTACAATGGAGTCTAAGATCACTGGCATACAACAAATATCCTCTTCTCAGGATGACACAATCATAAAGTTGCAGCACAGGGTAAGAGGTTTGGAGCGACAAGGGAGGCCAAGGGTCAATAGATTTAAAAGAGATTGCTGATTTTGAAACTCCTTTCGCGATCAGGAAGACACTAGCAGTTTCGAAGCACCCTCCAAAAAAGGTATTTTGTGCTTAAGAAGATACTTGATGATTTTGATCGTAAATATCAAGTTTAAGGGAGGATTGTTGGGTTTTTGGTTCTGTTGGACGAATTATTCAAAGTATGGATCAACTCGCATTTTTAATATAAACCACGGCTAGTGGGAATGGAAGAACTGCTGATAGATCAAAAGCTGTGGATAAAGATTGTGAGTCTGAGATAAAGTATCAAGTTTGTTAATACGTAAAGGAAAGTTGATGATTTGAGGGGCAAATATCAAGTTTGTTCATACTTTAAAAGTTGCCGTTTTTAAAGTTCCTTTCATCAACTACGATTATTGAATGACCGTAAACCGTAAAAATAGCGGAAATGAAAAGTAAATGTATTACATGTTCAACATCATTCCGGGCACGGGATACCTCGTCCGTCTGCATAAAACACGGGCATGCCATTTTGAAGAAGAATCTGAACAAAGTAACTACTAACCATCGCCCAGTTAGCATTCTGAGGTCGTACATGCCACATGAAGTCAACCCATAGGTCTATATGCTGCGCATTTTCCGTAAATAAAATAACATTTTAAGAAATGGTAAAAATCAAATACTGAGGTAAAAAAAGGTGAATAAGAATACGTGTATAAACTAACCTCCTCGGTTAGCCAACCTTTTCTAGTAGGGTCTAAGCAAACTAATCGAAGCCGTAAATTTGGTCTGAGTATAATCATCGACCATGGAAATTTACACCGTAGTCTATCGAGGATCACAAAGGAATTCTTCAATCTCATCAGATGACTAAAGAGTTTTGACATAATGAAACCATCTCCTTAGATCCTACAAAAGCGACTTCAATTTATTAGTTTGTGAGCATTATTGATAACCAAGAATATTGACAAGTTAAGTAAAATTATCACAATACCCTACCCAAGGTTTCACTCTGTTAAGCTCCTCAACAATAGTTGGGTCCTTCATGTTAGGACCGTGTTTTTTTATTTTACGCCGTTTAACTTGTAGATTGTTTTGTGGCGAAACAGGTTCCATGAGAATCCTCTTGTCGGGTGCTAACTGACTTAAAGCCTTTTTAAAATGTGACGAATTCATAAACGCGCGTCGTTTTTTCTTACTCTCCTCCTCCAACTTCAACATGTCAACTTCTTCCAACCGCAACCTATTAGCCTCTTCCAGCCTTAAGATGTTGGCCTCAGCATTCATCTTCTCTTCTTCCAACTGTAACCTTTCTTCCTCTGCCAACGCCAATCTCAATTCCTCTAAAAGGAGATACTCCTGGAACAGACTAACGCTGATTACATGTGTATATAATGGCCATACAGCTAAATGCGAAGAAAAATTATTAATCTGAGCAACGTCCACGTTAGATTCCGGAAAGTCGATCAATTTGAGATAAATGTTGTTAAGTGAATCGGAAAAGGCAGTCCTTGTGTTTGGAAAATGTGACTCAAAATTAAATTTTTCCTGTAAAAAAATATGCATGAAAATTTTAAAATTAAACAATGGCAGCGAGAAATAACTATAGATTAGTTGAAAAGTATACCGAAGACCGCCAGTTCTATCATGTGCAAGAACACATGAAGGTTTATGTGTTATAAAATTCGCGAGTCATGTTATAAAAAGTGAATCTACTATTCTTATATTATAATGAATATAAAGAGAACACGAATAATACACTCAAGTTTAAAACTTGAGATTGAATAAGCAATTACATGATCCTTAAGGCTTTTGTTTTGGAACTACTTCCACTCTTGCATTGTTTTGAATTTACTTTCAAACCAAGATTATTCGCGTTGTCGTGACTTTTCGGCTTGAAAAGTAGGTATCGACAAGGTGTGTTGGGTCTGACCGGCGCTGGGAGCGTAGTCATTGAAAAATCTTGGCTATCTATCCACCATGCAGTTGGAACTCATGTATAGTAGGTCTCGGATCGATGGTGTAGTTGAATCCTAAAGTTCGATAATGGTACCAAAAAAACAATATATGGTTTAGTTAATTACTTTAATTAATATAAAGTCTTTGGAGTCATACATTACGAATGTTGCCTCGTTAGTTTGGCCTGCTAATGAAATGCTCTATCGGTCGTACCTACTGCTATAATTTGCCTCACTCAACAAGGGGTTTTTAATTGGTCAAAAATGCTATTTGAGGCTTTGGAAAAACATGTTAAGGACCAAGCCAGATATTACTTGTATCCCAGATTCATACAGATGCTAGTAGAGAGTCAGATAGTAGACCCCATACCTCATCGAAGGCGAAAGTATGATTTGTTGCATATGGTCCCTAAAGTGTTTACTCATATGAAAAAGAAGAACAAAAATTTTAGGGATCATCATTGCTTTATTCCCACATATGCTTAACTTGCCAAATATCCCTGAGAATGTAGAAGTACGTGATCCACAAACTACCGAAACCCCTGCTAAGAATTCCACTGCTGATCCCACTACTACGACAACACAACCTATAACCACTGCTGAACCTTTACCCTCGACTTCCCAACCCCACAGAATATTGGTCACCCGTAGGAGGAAGAAGGGCACAAAGCAACCTCAGGCTAGTGCTAGTGGTGTAGGAAATAAGCATGTGACGGTGTGGTAGGTGACATGATTGGAAGGATTCCACCATCTCTGCGTCGGGCTTAGAAGGCAGGCGAGGCGGAGAAACCTAAGTAAGACCGAACCAATGGCAACTCCTAATGTGGAGAGTTCTTTGGAATTCAACATAGGTGGAGGAATCCCCAGCCAACTGGCTAATTTGGGGGACATGGATGTTCAGGCTAGGTCTTATGCAATGTTAGACACATCCTATGATTCACTTGTCGGAGTAGGTTACACAGCTCGGATTTATGAGGGTAGTTTGGAACACCAACATGATATGACGGCTAATGACTTTCTACATGATGACATTTCCAATGATTCACTTCTCGGACCAGGTTACACAGGTCGAGGTGGTGAGGATACTATGAAACTCATTCTTGAATTGACGGATAGATTCACAACTATGGA
The DNA here is from genome assembly GCA_022545495.1 of Chrysanthemum lavandulifolium. Taxonomy (NCBI): domain Eukaryota; kingdom Viridiplantae; phylum Streptophyta; class Magnoliopsida; order Asterales; family Asteraceae; genus Chrysanthemum; species Chrysanthemum lavandulifolium. The sequence goes on from CM040238.1 coordinate 221,355,517, forward strand.
GTCAAAGATCACTGGTCTTCAAAATTTGACAACTACTCAGGCTGAAACAATCAGGAGGTTGAAGCACAGAGTAAGTATTTTGGAGAGATTAAGAAGGCCAAGGTTCAATGCATTCAGGAAAGTGAAGAAAATGGGAAAGAAAGCAAGCTGCGTTGGGATTCAAAGTTTAGAGGATGCATCCAAACAGGGGAGGAGTGAGAGTACAAATTCAGGCGAGGCATTGGTAGATTTGGATTTGGACAGTGGAGAGAATGGGGAAGGTTATTTGGTGGCTGACATGGAAGGTAAAGAAGGAGTACTAGATGATTGTTTAAAGGCTGCAATTGAAGAAAATGTTAAGGAAGTGGTGCAGGCAATCACTGCCAGTGTTGCTGCATCCGCTGCTAGTATTGACGTAACCACTGCTGCAACAACTACTGGTATTATTCTAGCCACTGCCAATTCAGACGTTTCAAGTGCAGAGGCAACCACTGCTACAATTATAAGCACCACAATAACACCAAAGACGAAAACCAAAAAGGTGAGAATGAGGTTGCCATACAATTGCTCAACCTAAAGCAATCTCACCCTATCCCTTTAATGAAGGCGTAGCGGATGATGTTGGAAGTTAAGCAATCTGCGGTGTAAAAATCAACTCATCCAATTGTTCATCCTTCACGAGAAAGATTGAGAAGATTGCGATTATGAAACTCCTTTGGCCATCAAAGGCAAGCCTCGAGTAGAATGAAAAGAAAGGCGAGACGGATCAAAAGCATTTGATGAAGAATCGAGTCGATAAGGTACGTGGGCTTAGATAGGTGGAAATGGAACATCTAATTTTACGTGTAGGTTTACTTTTTACCTATAAATAATAAGTAAATAACAACAAAGTTTAACGAAGCTTACGTTTGAAAAAAGGTTCGAACGATCGGTTCTTTTAAAGATGGACTTCCTAGACCAGTCAAGTGCTCTTGGTATCACATTTGGATGTTTAATCCACCAAGCATGAGATTTTTCAAACGGCTCAAGAATCCACACCTATGAGAATAAAAAAAATAAAAATAATACAAAAATATAAAACTAAAAAAAACTAAAAAAAACAAAAAAAACAAAAAATACGTAAAGTTTTAAATATATAAATCAGTAACAATGTTAAGTTGGAAAATGGATACCTGAAACCTAAACACAAATCCAGACAGTGTGTATGTTGGACAATGCTTTGGATCTTTCTTCAATCTTAAAAGGTGGTCATCCGTGTGCTTATCAAATACATTATGAAGTTGGTCGATAAATGAGTCCAAATATGCTCACCCCATGGAAAAGCATTTCAATCATCTAGATTATCAACTAACCTCATCGATGTATCATCCACCTCGCATGTCAACAAACGACCCATAAAGATCACCTCTAAGGCTAACAAAAGACAAAGACGTACAACGTCTTCATCAGATATCTGTCGAAACCGCTCTTCATCCTCGATAACACCAATAACATCTAAGTTGGTTAGAATATACCCTTGCTTGTCAGGAAATACCCTGTTACGAAAATTTAGAGAACCAGATGTATACAACCCAAAGCTTATATATCCAAAACGCAGGCCGGTCATTAGACAAAACTCACGACGACCAAAATGTAAAGCATGCTCTTCAATGTAAAAAATGAAGGGCATATCATAGTGAGAATCGTCAACTTTATGTTGTTTCCTTAGCATATAATCTATGATGTGCTTTTCATGTTCAAAAAAACAAGAGATCAATCCAGCTTCCAAAGCATGTATTCCTAAACAAGATGCGGCGTTTTGCGTCTAACTTTTGCTTTATCAACCAAAAGTAGTTCAGTTTACTCGTAATAATTAACTTAGCTTCATAGTCCTAAAAAGGGTCAACAAAAACAAAAAATTAATTCTGACCATAGAAGGAATGTATACCAACGTCGTAAAAAATTGCGTAGACGATGCATATAAACCACTCCTTATTAGTCTACATACTGCCACTAAAATTTTTAATGAACCAATTTATGTTACATGCCTAACTAACGACATCTAACGTATTATACCCGACATAATTACGAATCAAACAGACATAAAAAAGGAGCAATGGATTCTAAAATGGAATTAGCACCTAACTGACATAGGTATTAATCGAATAACAACAACGATTTATTATAACATAGAACCAATTGGAAATAAATCATATGCAATAAACAACGAGAAAAATATTTACGTGCCATATTTGGCCACATTTTTTAAAAAAACTTGATCAATCGAATGTGGTTTGCAATCAACCCTGTAGCTTTCTAGATGGTGACATAACTGACGATACAAGGAAGAGAAGGACTGAGGAAGAAGAGGGTTTGATTTGTGAAAACAAGTAAGTAAGAATGTTTTATGCGAGAAGCAAAACAGAGAAAAGCAGTAGAATCGTGAATGTTTTTGTGCGAGTGGGTATTTGATTTTGAATAGAAATGTAATGTCATGTTACTATTCAAAGCGTGCTTTTCGTGTAATGTGAAATGATTGAAACAACCCTTATTAAAATATACGGTTGCCCAACAGACTTTAGTTGCCAAAATACATTACTTTACACATATGGGACACTTGTCACAATGTTGATGAGTTGCTTTAACGACAACTGGTTGCCCTCGGTCCATTTTCAAATAAAAAAAAAAAAAAAAAAAAAAAAAAATGGTCCGGAAAGTGATTAGCCTCAGGGCGCCGGGGGCATTTGCGTCATTTTCCCATGACAATATGGTACACTTCTCTGTGGACATGCCAAAAAAGAAAGTTAGGATATGTTTCTTCACATGTATAGATCGAATAACTGGTTATTGTTGTTTGCTTTCTGTAGTAAGCCTCCAACGATCTCAGCGCTCGGTCCTTTCATCATATTATGGTTATAGTTGTTGGTTTCCTGTAATAGCTAAAGGAGTGGACAGACTTGATAAGGTCGGGCTAAACTTAAAAATCCTGCTGAAAGTTTTGAGTACTCAATATGTTGGTACCTACAATGTGTTTAACTTCTCATCTCCATTCATATCAGATGAGTTATTATAACCTTCCTCACTTAAGCTATGTCAGGAAATTTGGATCACAATAATCTGAGAGTCGCGTAAACACTTTGACATTAAAGTATTTCGGTGGTTCTACCGAAATCTCTAATCGGATAAAACTCAGATTTAAAACGTGAATATGTTTTGTAAGTTATGAAACTGAACCAGAGAATTATATGACCAAATAAACTGCCAACGGTTATAACTGCCATAACATTTATATTAACCGTAAAATCAGTTAAATTTAAAAGTGCGCCTTGGACCTATAATGAGTATTGCGCGCTCGACTATTATTCGAGAACCATGAACGATAATCATAATAACGTCATACAGTGTGCAGACCAGACAACCCCGACTATTGAACATTTATCACAATTACACACGGCCAATTAAGCTCAATCTATTACACTTAAATAATATCGTGACGCAATATCACCAACAAGCTATAGCGTACGAAAGAGTCAAAGAGGTCTGCTAGACCGAGTCAAACGGTGAGTTGGCAGTATATTACAATGTTCTGGAACTCAACTTGACAATGATCTGATATGATTTTTTATATAAGGTCAAGAAAATTGAAGAGTTAGTTTCTTGTTGAAGCAGCAATATCTTTTAATGATACTTTTATGTAGCTGGGAATATTAACTGTTATCTAAACTTAAATATATGTGGCTTGACCAATAAAAAATGCAAAAATATTAGTTTTAAAAAAAATCTATAAACAGCATTGGTTGGATGTTGCAATATATTAAAAGGGGTAGTCCACATACAGATTACAAGATAATCACATTGTAACCATTGCTAATTTGCTATCTTGGATCAGATGATATCTCATAGAGCATTTAAAACCACAGTATATAGTGACAACACCTTCATGTGATGTTGAGGGCTTGTAAAAAATAAGCTGCAGAGAACTTATCATCGACCGACCTTACCATACTTTCATCAAAAAGCCATTTCTCAACGTTTCATGTGATGCACTTTTCATTTGACAAAAAATAGGTAATCGATTTGAATTATGATTATATCTATAGGAACAGTGTAAACTACTTGTACATAGTTGAGATTGTATTGATCCCTTGAAACCGTCGAATAATCTTGATAACCAACAAACATTAGGACAAACTTAAGTGGTTTCTAATTTCCAAGAGTACGTAGTAATCGTTTTGTGCAAACAAACAGCTGAAAGTTGAAGCAATGCCTGATGAATGATTAATAGAAATAGTAGTAGAAGGAAATTGTATGTGTGTGTTCTTCATGTGGAGGCACACAAAAAATTGTAGAGAATTTTATTGAAGTTCTTGGCATGCTCAAGCTGAGGTACATGTGATGTTTTCTTCATCACTTCCAATGATGCTTTCTTTCCTAGCAATCTAGAACAAAACCAGAATACTACTTTGTAAGCATTAACACATACAAAATGAAAATACAAATAAAAAATATAAATAAGGTTAACAAAACAGGTCTGTCGGTGATAAGAAAACTTGATAAATCTTATAGCTAAGAATTTATGCTTTTTTCAGTCACTTACTTACCAATTGTGCCGACGTCTTAATCATATCATCTAAAATATCATCAACGATAACTAAAATGACTTGACACATTAGAAATGTGTATGGGTTTGGGACTAATCAGTGTTCTTACTGGATAGTTCTTTGAATCGTGTTGGATTCGTCTAGCATTTTAACCCCTTTTATTTAAGAGTGATGACTGGGTGCCTAATTCATAGACCTAAAAACATGCCTAAATTGAGGTGTCATCCTTTGATTGGTGACATCAGAGGGACCCACTTCTTTACATTTTATCTTTTCTCATCTTCACCCTCTATTTTTTCACTTGTCTTCATCCTCTTGTTAGGCCTCTTTTTAGGCATACCAATTAGGTCCCTAAATCATTTTCATTTATTTAATTCTATGTTTATCAGGGTTTGATGAATACGATATAATTAGTACTTTCTGTATGTTTAAGTATTTCATTTGTGTTGAGTTACGCAACTAACTAAATATAAACATACTCCGACCATCTAATCTAGTTTACCTATAACAAAATGAGACAATAAATCCATAAGGAAAGGGAAGGAATGCATACTCTTTGAGCTCTTTGGCCATGTCCACCAAAAAGATGTTATCCTGGTCACCCCATATGATTAACACTTCCTATAATTCAAAATCACAATATTTCAAAACACTTAAGAGAAAGTAAATCAAATTTCAAAGTGATATAAACTTTCATATAATGTAAAACAACTATTTAAGTATCTCAAAGGAAGTGAGTATACATGATTGCCAATCTTTATTTTGTCGCAAAGCTGTGATATAACAGTTTTAACTCATTTACATATGAATGGGGCAAGTTCAGTTATGGTCTGTCCCTAACGGGTCAAATGAGTTAAATCAGTAAACATGTCACATGGGTTGAAAGTCTCTTAAATTGTATAAGTTAAAAAAAAAAAAAAAAAAAAAAAAAAAAAAACAACAAAAAAAAACAAAAACAACTCTAAGCTAATAACATTTTTGCTTTTCAACCCGCTATGAACCGACCCATAGTTTCATAAACTTGTATTTCCTTAATTCCCAAACTTGTTCTGATATGTTATCCAACGAATCTGTCACTTATGATAAGCGATTATGATTGATCACGATTTAACACATTTACATATCTATATTTGTATTCTTAAACATGTAACAGTAAATTTACTCTTAATTCTAATTACAAGTGGAGTTACAAGAAAGAACCTGTTGAAGAGGTGAAATGTTAGGGCTTTTCGTGTTTGCCAAGAGTCACCCTTTTAGCAACTCTAGCTTCTCTTTCCTATTCTCGCAATACAGTTTCTGCATCCAAAGTTCGCCATTACGAATCATTTTGAATTACAATACATAAGTTCAATAATCCTTTAGAATTAAAAAGTTACACGACAAAAATATCAGGTCTACAAGAATTGAATAAGCAGTTTTAGACGATATGAGATCAAATATAAAAGTTACTCAAAGGTTACAATTTATCAAAAGACTAGGGATAATTACTCGTAAATGTATTTTACTTGCTACTTTCTTATTTTCTATGTAGTGTACTAAAAAGTTTCATTTTTCATATTCAGTTGTGTGTATTATTTAATCATTTTATCCTTTAATTTACACGCTTCTATGGGAAAATGATCAAAATAATACACATAACTAAAATATGATACACCAAAATACGAAACTCAAATGTAAGATACACTAAAATAAAAAGTTTTAGTACGTTACACAAGATTATTAAAATGATTGACAAGTAAGATACATATTTAAGCAAAATTAGTCCAAAAAGTTATATAAAGATCGCTGAGACAAAATATTCTTTTTTAAATGAATTATTTTATCACTTGAGTGTTTTACCTTCTTGTTTTCTGTTAATAACGAGTGGGGAAACCCGCGCGATGCAGCGGAATTACTTTTGTAGACGTGAATTTTACAAAGGACTTAGTTTGCATGATAACTAAACTTGAGGGACTATTTTTGCCATTTTGATAAACATAACAATTAATGGTGAGGGACCATTTTGCCATTTTGATAAACTTAAGATTAATGTGGAGGAAGTTCTTGTGAAGAAGCTTTCCTCCCACTTTTAGTATATATATAGAATATATGTCTTTTGTCGAAATATGTTGTTGTTTTCGTCAATCAATGTTTTTAATAATTCAAACGAAAGACGTTGCAATTATGAAACCACTAATCTTACATTCACCAATTCATCTACAAAAATTTCATACGATGAGGTGGCGTGGAATGATTGGTTTTGTGGTGGCCCACAAAAACCAATCATTCGACGCCACCAACGCGCGATTCTTTAGATAATAATGTCACAGATCACCCTCTTATAAAACATCCAGTGAGCCCACTAACAAATTGTTAAATAAATGCAATTAAACTATATATATCCTGGTGGACCATGAAAATGACACATAAACGTATTAAATATTAAATAAAAGTAAATTAAATAAAGTAAAAACTTACGTCAATAAAATCGTTGAGAAAAAAATCTGGCATGTAGACACGATTATTATAAACAGCCAAACGCATCAACGTCCTGAGCTGCCCCGCAGTCTGGGGCAGCATCAGTTCGTCGATTTTTTCAACATTTGCTCTTTTCATCAACTCGATGTTATGTATTGGTCTCATATTAACTCCTGAACTAGCAATCACAACTTTTTCGACACGTTCAGGCCACATTTCAGCCAATCGGTACGACACAAATCCACCGTAACTTGTCCCAACAACCGAGTACTTGTCAACACCAACCTTTTCCATTAGTTTTGCTATGACTGTTGCTTGGAAGATTTCGGACCGCTCCGAGGATTTTGTTGTGGATTCTCCGAAAAATACTAGGTCTGGGATGTATAGATGGAAATATGGTGCCAGAAATGATACCTGTGTAATTAAATTGTTAGTTGATTAATTAGAATCCAGAAATTTTACCATTTTACCGTGAGGTAAAATGTTAAAGAAAGGTATTTATTATAAGAAAAACATAACTTACATAAATGGTCCGTATACCATGGAAAACGACAAAGTTAGTCTCTAGTCAATCGTCATAATTACAAATATGGTGGTTAAAAGAATTCCTTCTTTACAACATTTTAATGAACTTCGCTTTTGATGCTTAAAAGGTAGTCTTTACAAGAACTTTAGAGTAAATTGCAAAATCGTCCTTGTAGTTTGGTCAAATTAGACGTTTCGTTCTTATGGTTCATTAAGTCAAAAAAAATCTTCTTTCTTTCACTGTTTGGAATCATTTTAGTCCTTCAAGACTGCTGAAAATCGTCCGTGTGGTTTTAAAAGTTAGTCTTGAAGGACCAAAATGATTCCAAAGTCAAGAAATAAGGACGATTTTACAATTTAACAAAACCACAAGGACGATTTTGCAATTTACTCAGAACTATATATAGTTGATACCAATAATGGGATATAATCTTGTAATTTTAAGCAACCCACGTAGACCAAAATTTTCACATGGTATCGTAAACAATACGGAATTTGCCTTTCTTCAATAGCATTTTTACTAGAATCTCTTTTTATCTTTTAAGTCACTTTTAGAACTTGAGCTGTTTCAGACAACCAGTTTGGTTACCAGAAACCGATATTTGACACACGAAAAATTTGTTTAACCTGGCATTTTACTAAATCGGGAACTCGGCATGATCAATTAAAAACCGTTCTTTAAAACATTCGTTTTTTCACTTTTGGTTGCAACCTATTAGGGACCAAAAGCAAACTACTTACATATTTCAGACCAAACTTGTAATTACTACATACTCGAAGGACCAAGATTGAATAAACCAATACAATTGCTAGTCAATAATGGACTGTTCAATAATTCAGTTATTTTTACCACATGACCATAACCTAATTTACCCTATTTACACAAATGACAAATGTAAAAACATGTAACTAACCTGTTGCCTCCACTGCCAGACACCATGTGGACCAAACCCATGAATCAAAACCAACGTTGGTTTCCCATGGCTGAGGTCATTTTCCGATGAAAGGGGCCCCCAAAAATGGACGTTAGTATCGTCATCCACGTCGATAAACTGCGACGAGAGGCCAGAAGCCGTGAGAGAACGGCGAATAAACGACCCGTATAGCGAAACAAAGCTAAGACAAGATGTCATATTATTGTTGTTAGTTTTGTGTGTTTGTAAGATAGTGATTAAGAGTTTATTTGGGGTAAATTAATGAAAGGGATTTGTTGTTGGGTTAGCTAGCTATAACTTTGAAAAGAGCATGGAAAGATGAGTGGAGATAATTGGTGCAACTGCGTTTCTTTTATATGTAGTTAATGTTCTTTATATGATGATGCATGTGCTATGGTGATTGATACGTTATTACTATTTTATGATGGTAATATTTTATTTGTGAGTAATATAATGCAAGTTTGATTAAAATCTTTTATATATTGCAAAATGAAACCATTCGTAGTTTTGGGGAAGTGATTTGCGCATTTTTAGAAAGGAAATATGTCATGCAATAGTAATCAAGTTTTATGAGTGTTTTAATTTGATATTTCAAATATTCTACTAATCACAAAAATTATCAAAGTTTCAAAAGTGTTTCATTCTTATGTAATTTCTAAAATTCTTGTCTTAAAGATTAATTTATCGTTAACGTCAGACATTAATTTTAAACACCCACCTCCGAATTCAATTAATTTCAACCAACTTTACGTACAACCCGTTAATCGTATCAAGATAAACAATAACCACAAAATAATAACCAAGTTTGAGAAGTGTCTATCTGCGCCACTCTAACATAAAATTATATAAAATGGAGCAGTTTAAACTTTGATGGTTTTATGGTTGATATGAAGTTTGAGTGACAAAATGGAATATATCTCAAACTCTGGTTCTTATTCATGATTTTCACCCTTTTAGAAAAGATTGGACTCTAACTATGCATTAAATACTTGTATAACATTAATAGTGTGTTTAACTGCTTATACATATAAGTGTCCCAATAACTTTGCAAATCATCTCCTTAATTTTGTCCCATTAGCAATATAAAACATCTTGATTAATTAATATGAAACTGTTATCAATATATTTCAAGAGTAAAGAACACAAGAAGGAGAGGAACAGATAATTCTTATTATGATTCATCACAAGAGGTTACAAGTATGCAATATTTATATGGTTATTAGTTACATACTTACATGGGACAATCCTAGTTGTCTTAGTAATACAAGGGTAAATATACATAAGCCCATAATAATTATTTACAGCACTTCTTCTTAGATATTCCACGTTTATCATACGGTATAGACTGTCTCATTAAACCTTAGTGGGATTAAAAAAAAAGAAAAAAAAAACTTGATGAAGGAATAAAAGAGTGCAATGCGCATAATGCTCCTCCCCAAATTAATGTATATATTTTTGTAAGAATCGAATGCTAATCTTTTGAACAAGTTGCTCAAACACTTTTGTTGGCAACAACTTTGTAATGATTGTTGATGTTAAGAATGAGTCCTACAAAGATGACAAAATATATGTGTAGCTTCCAATCCAATATCAAATAAATTGGTTGGAAAATATATATTGCTAATATAAATTTAAAAAGAGAAAAATACACTCTTATGACGCATATTAATTGCAAAATTTACATCAAAACCTCAATTGCACTTATTTATGGTACTCAAAGACCAGTCATTTCTTAGAGACATATGCAAAAGCAATTCGTATAAAATGCGTCCAAATGATTTAGATCCATATAAGGATTCGTTCATTTTGATCAAATAGAGTTCTTGAGAACTTTATCTATAACTTCTAGAAGTTGAAGCCGATATACATGCTTGAGGCATTATAGATCCTTTATGAAATATGAGAGCTCTAATAAAACTCATTTAGTGCGAACTAAATAATTCCATATTACTTGTCTCATAAAATATCAATTAGATATTTACATTCACCTTGAGACAATATGCATCTTAATAACCAATTTCATGTTTTGTGAATTTATTAATTCCATAATTCATGTCTTAAAGCACATAATTTTAGAGCTCTTATTTCGGTTTTACACAAAAACATATGTATATTCAATAGTTTTTAGACGTTGACGTGTATGAACTTCACGTCCTAATACCTTTCGTAGTTGCAAGAGTTATGTATTTTCATGTTGGTTAATCATTTTGTTGAGCAGGCTTTAGATAATAATTGACTTATTATGCAAACAAACAAGCGCTATATAGTATGTAAACAAATCGACGTCATTTTGTTTTCATTAGCTATCTTAGGTTCTTTTGGAACCTTCATGTCAAGTGTCTCTTGTTGAGACTATCATGGAGTCCTTTTCTTACCTCGAACAACCATCTTGTTTTCATGCTCCATATTTTTCATCAAGGATTTTATTTGGAATCAATTGGTATACCATGCTTGAGGCAAATCACAACAAAATAGCGTCCTTAAAGGACAACGTATATGATTCGTTGAAGTAGGTTTAAGGGTATGTGTGTATGGATAAAACCACAATATCGATATCAAAAATAACCAAATGAATGACTTAAAATCCCTTTAGGAAAAAGGATAGTGAATCAAATCCCGTGAGTGATAGTGATACGGATTAGGAAATCCGAGTCGTGTCCCAACGAGGTGTGAATGGGCAACGCCGTTATTGGTTCGTTATTAAAATGCTCGATGTTTTGGATTTTGATTTTATCTAAACTACGGAAATGGGAAAGCAATTAAGGAAATTATACTACGGAAATCCTAAATATGCGAATATAAACTAAAATGAAACGAATAAAATGCAACTACGTTTAATCTAAGTCCTAAATATGATCTAAAATTACTTTTAAGCTAAAAATGAAATTTGAAAACTATTTATGAATTAAAACTAATTTTTATGATTTTTATTTTATTTATTTGAATTGAAAGCTAATTTAAACTAATTAAATGGCTAAAAATTATAATTTTAACTAGGAAAAATAGGGAAAAATTATTTTTTTGCTTTTTGTATTTTTCTTAATCTATGAAAATTGAAAACTTATTTTTTTTTTTGAAGCTTTTCTGATTTAATTGGAGTAAAAGCTATTTAAAAAGTCTTAAAAACCGATTAAAATTAAGAAAAATAGTAAAAAGTACTGGAAAAATCTGAATAATTCAGAGAAATTCTAAAATTATATTCTAAATTTATGAAAATTATAAAAACCTAGGCTAGTATGCAAGATTATGAAGCTGTAGCGAAAAGTACTATGAATAAGCTAAGCAAAATAAGCTATAAGCTTCCTAAGAGCACCACATTAACACAGAAGCTAAGATAAGCTAAAAATACTTAAATGGAACTTATATAAGCTAATCTAAACCTCTGAAAATCAATCTATGATTATCTAATGCTATATAAGATCTAGTGCCAAACAAATTCTAATCGCATTTATCTTCGAGCTTAACCATCGGCTTATCAAGAGAGCTTATCCGAAATCCGTAAATTATGAACTTAAGGCAACCAACCAAACTACAACTAAACCAAATTACAGCCCTAACTATCTAATTTGAGATCTGCAAGGGCCAGCAAGTTGCTCGTTCACAACTCAAGATAGTCAGTGTGAACAGAGCTTAATCACTGCTCAAGAGCTTATTAACTGCTTAAATGATTTCCAAAATTTGACAAAAATCGATTTCAAAACTTGACCAATTGAACTTGTTATTACCGAAATATCAATAACTTTAACTCAATAATGAACAGATTAAAATCTACAAAGTTTGATCAAAACTGACTTTCAGACTTTTGACTTTTATAATAGATTTGCAAAGTTTGACCAAAATGAAATTTGAATCCAATTATTGAACCGATAATGATGAATTCAGCTAAAATAAACCTAGAATGAGCTACTACTCTAACATCTACACCTAAATCAAGCTTTTGATCACTAAAACTCTAACTGATATGAAAACTAGGAATGATTTTAAAGTATTTTGACTTTTAGCCTACCTAAATGATAAGTAATGATTGATTTAGTGGTTACTAACCTAAATGAAGCTATAAAACTAACCCTCTAACACAGTTTCACTACTTAAGCCAAACAGTCCTTAAAGAAGCTAAAATGCAAACTACTCTATCAATTACTTAATACTAAATTATGATACTAACAATTATGATCTATTATCCAGATATGAACTAATAAGTGTAATACTAACAATAATAACCAATGAATAAAGCTACACTAATTGGACGAGAACACAAGAATGAATCAAGAATAGTAAAAGAGCTTATAAGAACTTACAAGTGGTCCCGCCACAATGGCATGCACAAAGAGATCAAATAGCCACTAACCTAGATCGAATTAAACCCAAATCGATCCATATCAACCCAAAACAATCCAAATATCAAGAATCGCCCAATTCAAAGAATCCAATTCCGAGAAGTTGACTTGTGTTGACTGCTTATGTAATTTGATAATAGACCGAGTAGGAAGTTTAAAAGCTTTAGGTGAGCTTATAAAAGCTTATAAGTAGTAAACTTAAACTGAAAACAGATTTAAATAGATTTGAGTTATTTTTTTTAATTTTTTTCAAATATTTTTCTGATTTTTTTGTTATTTTTGTTTAGAGAGATATAAAACCGAAATTGATTCGAAACTAGCTAAAAGGATTATCAATAACAATAATATGCAAATAAAATAACAAAACAGAGATTGAAACTTAAATGAAAAATTAAGCTAAAATATTTTTTAATAAAGTCGAGTACAAATGAAATTTGAAAATGTAAAGTAAATTGAAACACTGAATATTAATAAGCTACACTACTCAGAACTATTCTACACTACATGAATACAACAGTGAAATAAGAGGGGTATTTATACACGAGCTTGAGCTAGAGAAGAGTCTAGAATCTATCCATCTGTGCTTCTTTGAGTGCATTGAGAGCCCTTGGATCAATCTCCACCTCATCCCAGCAATCTCAGCCTTTGGATTGCACATGCCACATAGCTTCGACCAATCAGGGAGCAGTATTTGGAATGTGACACACGGATTGGTGACCTGGCAGCCCACATGTGTAAGGTGGTGTCATAAGGTGTCAGAGAAAGGACATAATTACCCTCCAATTTTGGCTAATTGTTTGAATTGAGATAAGGGTATTTTAGGTTCTTCCGGTTTGGGAATCGGGGATTTTTTGCGCGTTTGATTTGTGAATTATTAATAATAATTGACGGGTGATAGAGGTGGGTTGAGCGGGTATGAAACAGGTTGGACCGGGTATAAAGGGAAGTAGCTAGGAGACCGGTATGGGAGTTTGACCGGTTTTGTTGGGCTTTGATCAGCTTTAAGTAGTAATAATATGGACTAAGGACTTAGGATGTGATCCAATATTAACATAGGAGTAGATTGGTATTTTCGATTTTCCAAAGACCAAACATGTAAATTCGAAAATGTTCTTCAAGGATCATTTTGGGAATCTCAAATAATCCAAGGGCCAATCTTGTCATTTCGAAACTTTAGGATAGATTTCGCCAATTGATGATAGTTCGTGGTCCGATTCGACACTTCTAAAGTTGATCATATCTTCGTAAATCATCTTTTCAAAGATGAAAATCTTCACAAATGTACACCGACCTTCCGGCCAGCCTCTAGCACTCGTTATCTCTCGTGCTCTGATTTTCGCCCGATTTGGCCATCTTTACGTGTTTTGACATATCCGCACTCGCATACGCATAAACTAGAAACCATTAAATATTAGCAATAAACGGCTCTTTCTTGGTTATTTTGGGTCCGATTGATAAAGAAATGATATGTGTTTTGCACATATCAAGATATCGAGCATGAGTATCCGAAATTTCGTTTTGGGACAATGTATATGTATGGCTATTGGATTATCCATTGAATTATAAGTATATAAAATTTCTTGTGAGGATCAATGGAATATGATATTTCATTCGAATTTGTAACTACTTCTTCTTTCCTCTCAAGGAATTATCCTTCTTCTATATCTCATATATGTGCATTTAGGTGGAGTAATTTGAGTATGTATTGCACACAAAAAATTGAAATGGGAGATACTTGGTTTCTAACCAAAACCAATTATAAAAGGGAGGATTTATAATGACAGTTTGACATGATGCTAATTTTGTTATTATATATATTATATCACGACCACATACACCAACATATAGCTCCTCTCATTATTATTAAAAGTATGGAAGAAATTCACCATATTTTTCATAAAGAAACACATAATCTGAAATGTATTGATCACATTTTAAATATTTGAGCTATTAATCATGCAAACTTGAGGTTACGATTTTGATGACCATTTAGACGATGCATCGATTTTAAAATCTAAATGGTGCACATATCGGATGTGTATGCCTACATATATCTACTTGTTTTCTTTCCAGATGATTGAGGGATTGAGCCCCTAATCTAATTTATGGGTGAATAGTTAACTTCCTTTAAGAGAAAACAACCTTAGATTGAAGAATCTTATTCTTTTATTATTTTCGCATCATTAATGACTCGAAATGATATAACCGGTCATGCCAAAAAAATATAATTATGGCACATAAACCTTATGTTATACCTAGTGGTTATCTTCTACTAATATATGCATGTTGAGGAAGATACAAATGATTGTAATGAATCCTAATATTAAACTTCGTTCTTCATGACAATTTTATACTTTCTTTTATGGAGCATCCATGTAAATCATAGACTCTAACATCTATGAAGGTAATGTGTAATTTCATTGACACACCTGTATCATACATCACATTTTAATTTGCTCCATTCTTATTTTACCACTACTAGTGGTTGGTCATTTTCATATTACTTCAACCATTTATATATCGTGACAAATGTTCTTTAACATTATCATTACATGATCACATTCACTGAGGAACGAAGATCTAAACATTTATCACATTCACTCGAGATAATAGAGATTTATTTGATGATCAATTTATAATCACATTCACTGAGGGAATGAAAATCTTTATGGTGATCACTTCATCACATTCTCTTAAAGGAATGGGGTCTTTATGTTGTTCAATAACAAACTAATATTTCTCCCGACTAATTTGTTTAGCTCATTAGAGTTATCAAGCACCTTACTAGCATGATCGTACATAAGGAATTATCTTGATATTTTTTCACGTCTTATGATTCACTTGAGTAAATTATATAGAACATGATGTCCATATATTATTATAACTTTGAGTTATATTGTAATATTGTATCGATTCTTTTGAGAGAATCGTAATAGGAAATTATAACGATAACTTATTTTTATGTTATTTGATTTTCTTGAGGCAATCATGATATACATTATAACAATAACTTGAGGTTATGTTATTTTGGTTATTTTTAAGGGATTGTAATAGAACTTGAGGTTTTAATTATTATTATTTTTTTCAAACACAACATGAGGTTATGCTCTTGAACCTTTTGAAAGAATCATATTAGAACTTGAGGTTCTAATGATTTTTTCCAATAACCTAGCTAATGTTATTTTTTTTAAACTAATAACAATAGAACATGTATTATTCTTGTAAATTATAAAAGAGTATTAAAAATTAACAAAGAAATAAAATACAACTCTATTTGTGTAATCATAATAGAACATTTATTGTTCTTGTAAATTACAATAAAATTTAGTGTTGATACATTACATATTACAAAGTTGTGATATAGGAGTAATTATGTAAACAAAAACATTCATAGCAATATTATAGTTAAACTGGTACTAAGCACATATAGTATTAAGGCTCATATATAAACACAAAACTTCAAATTAACATATATAATATAAAAAACAAGTAAGCTAATCAACAATAAACTAAAGAATGTCCTCATAAAAAGTTTACGAGGTTTAAAACTGAACAATTGTATAGCAGGATGAACATAAAATTATTAGTTGTAGAAACGAGAAAGGAACATAGGCATGCGACTATATCCAAAGACGATAAAAAAAAATTGTATATCTCTTAAATCAAAAGAATTTAGAGCGTGCTGATAACGTATTATGAATATATTACAAGAATAAAAAACACAAAAAGAAGAGAAACAGAGAATATCTTAATGGGCTTAGAAAGATAAAGGTGAATATGCATAAGTCCATAATAATTATTATTTACAATAAAAACAAAACTAAACCAATATTTAGTCAAAATTGTGTAATAAATACAAAATACACATGTAATAGGGATAAATATTTTTTTTCTTTTGGATTTAAATGTAAGTCATATTTTGAGCGGCCACTAAGGTCTACAATTAAATCCAAAAATTTAAAACAGATCTTTATATAATAAAGGAATTATATTATTTCGGAGTGATTTTGTAAATTCATTCTTATTGAAAAAATAATTGGGTCAATAGGAGAGCTCGATTTCTCCACGTAATCAAAATCGTGTGATGTGATTGATTAATAAAAGTCAAAATTAAAATGATTTTGGTCAAACTTTAATAAATTTGGTGAAGAAATTTGGTTGATAAACAAAACACATAAAAATATAGGTGTTAAATTTGTGAAAACAAAAACTTAAAAAAAGAGAAGGTAATTAATAAAACTTTATTTGTTGAATTTTTAAAAATTATATAGAGTTAAGTGTAATATTATAAGCCTTCATGTTTTTTAATAAATTTGGAATATAAACAAATACCTCCTTATACTTTATACATTTATATTTTATATCTTAAAAAATACAATGTATATGTTGTTTTAAAATAACAACATATAAATTTGCATAAGATTATAAGTATCAATTTTTTTACTATATACGTTCAATAATGACTCATTTATTTCATTTTTAAAAGTTTAACCTATGTGGACACGTAGTTTACATTTTAATACGGCTAAATTATCGAAAACGGAAATATAATTATCAAATTATAAGCATGAGTTACTTTAATATAAAAATAAATATACGTGATTGACTTATAACAACGACTCATGAATTTTATTTATTTATATAAGGATATCTAAAACATTTATAAAAAACTTTAAAGAGTATACTTTAACTTTATCAACGCTCATTATTTGCTATTAAACTTGCATCATGTGATACAATATAATATCGATGAAGTGAAATTTAAATAACAACATCAACATCTTTGTCACCTAAATAAAATTAAATCTTGAGTTACCTAACCGAAATTTTTACAAATATTTTACCAAATTCTAATGGATATTAATACATAATTAAAAACTCGTGCATAAGTATTAGTTGTACTTATATCACAATTTTCATGGCAAATTCTTATATGTGTATATACTTAACTAAAATGTTAAAATAATTTTGATTTATGTGTAAACTTAGTGCATGCACGGAACTTATAACTATATAATTATATGCAATTACCTTTAAAGACACAATATTCAAGATTAATACATAATAAAATTTTTGTCAAAACCCCATGCACATTATAACTAGTAATTAACTAATGTATGTTTAGTCTTGGTAATTTAACTTTTAAGCATAAAATTTACTATTTCTAATCACAACTCTATGAGTTGTGTTTAAGCTTTTTATTATAATAATTAATACTTAATTAACATAAAATATTTCATGTTTAACAACACTTTCTATAGTTATAATCATTAAATAGACATAAATATGAAAATAATGGGTTTATTAAATGCCATTTTACATAAATTATGAGGCTTAAATACAACCCTATAGCAAAACCCTTTAAAGATAATATATTATTCTAAGATTTTAAAGATTAAAACTCTTTAAGTTAAACTGATCATAATATTAAAAGAAAAGAAAAAAATCATGTTACAATTATTTTTAATTAAGAATCAAAATTATCTAAAGATATAATTAATCAATTTTATTCATTTATTTTTCATAAAAATAAATAAAAACAAAATATAAAAAAAAAAACTTTCTATCTCATTTTAAAAGTAAAATATCTCGCAAATGCAGAATCGTCAAGTGAAAAAAATATCACCGCTGAAGAGTATTTTTTATCTTTCGATGAGATTTGACACTTGATATACTTTCGACCATTTTTTTTGAATTTTTTTTAGTTACGTCTGAAAAAATCACATGTGATTTTATAAAGCACATGTGATTTGTGATACTAATCAGGATTTTCTCTTGATATCATTGGGATTGAATAGGGATTTTAATATCTTGTTAACAAAAGAAAAAGAAAAAAGATTATATTTTTAATATATTACGAGTAAAATATTGTGTATGTATATGCGGGATTTAACGAGTGTGATTATATTGATATGAGTAAGGTTAAAATGAAAAGATGAATATTAATGAGAAGCATAAAAAGGATTTAAAACAATAAAAAGTTTTTTAAAAATTTCACAAGATAAGGAACGTTGACGGACAAAAAAAATGAAGAGTTGTGAATGGAGATTTTCAAAAATGGGATAATTTCATATACATACTCAATCTAAATGCTATATATAAACCAAAAATAAAATTTTTGAATACATGATGTACAATGTAGTTAACGCATGCTTTTGGCAAATATGTCATTATAATGTTTAAGTTGGGTAAATATGGAATGACCCTTCAAAAATTGTATAATTTTTATTGAATATTGTTAAAAGATCATTTGTGCATTTAAATTTCGTAAATCGCTTTTTTGTACATAAAATATATATTTTTTGCATCTAAATTCTTTTTATTATATGTATCATAATTTCATTATGCATCAGAATATAACAAGTTAAAACTTTTATGCATTAAAAAACTTATAAAAACTTCGTTTATAACTTTTTTATGTACAACATCCTTTATCTTTGAGTAAAATTTCAAACTTAACTTTTCAAAAGCTTTTATTTTTATAAACTTTGTTACACTTTTAGAGAGGGGAGTGGTCACCTAATACCCCCCAGGCCACCTCACCTCCATCCAATAAAAACATTACACATCAAAAGATCTAATCTTACCCTAACCATACCCTAAGTGGAGGAGTGGTCACCAATTTGTACCCGATTTTTTTTTTTTTTTTTTTTTTTTTTTTTCATACATAAAATCACATACAATATTTAAAATAAAACATACCATTTCATTAAATAAAATAAAACATTACATAATACTTAAAAAAAACATAACATAATACTTAAAACATTACATAATACTTAAAAAAACATAACATAATACTTAAAACATAACATAATACTTAAACATAACATAAAACATTACATAATTTGAAATTAAAACAAGTTGAAACTACAACTTAAAATTGCAAGCCCATCCGTGTTTGGGTCAGCAGTTGACGTTTTGGTTCGAACGATTCCAACATAGCGGGATCGCGAATGTGATCATGCGGCTCCAAATAATACTTCATCTCCGTTGTTCATTCTTGAACTTCGCCCCTCGATTGTGTAGCCAACAATTGTTTTGCCAACGCATCCTTCTCGCGTTTTTCTGCCAAATATTCCGTCTTCTTTTGTGTGTACGAGTTGATTTCTTCCGCAACACTTGAGATCGACGAGGATACGGCTTGCTTCTTTTTCATCTTTCTTGAAAGTGGAGGGGTGGGGTCTTCATTCATATCGGGAACGGTGTTGCTTGCCGATTCATACTCCCCCGACTTCCTTTTTGAAGAGTTGCTTGTCGAACCGGGAATAGCTTGAAAACATTCTTGATCTGTCCATTTGTCATGACCTCTGACAACCTCCCACGCCAAAGTATGAGTAAATTGTCTTTTCTTTTGTCAGATAGTAATCCAACTCGACTTGCTTCACCACGCCCAAGTCGTTGACCCACTAGCCTTAAAGACGTTTCTACATTATATACAAAATAATAAAAATATAGCTTAAACAAATAATGTAATTGTAAATAATATAGTATAGATTATGTAAAATAAAAAGTATAGATTATGTAAAATAAAAAGTATAAATATAACTTGTACCATTGGAGGTAGTAGCAGTTGAAAATACCCATGGCCGTGTTCATTGTTTTCCACTTGGTATTCAACGAATGAAAAGTTCGTGAACTCGAACCCATACTTGACTCAGAATGCTTGAGAACCCGCTTCCAAAACCGCTGGACTTTTGTTCATTATCGACAACACCACATTCGAGATTTGAATCCATGCTTTGGCCAAAGCCTCTCTTGTGCGGCATGACCAAAATTCACGGGGCCTCCTCCCTACGAAAGCTTTTTCTTCCTCCTGATCAACTTCTTGAACTTCTTCATCTTCGCCTTCTTCGCTTGTAGTGGTTGTGTTTGGCACGTACTCTACTTCTTCATCAATGTTTTGGAACGGGAAAACTCGCTTGTAGTAGTGATGTTATAGTGTTGTGGATTCATTTGAGGAGGACCCATATTATATTGGAAAAGGTGGAGATTGGGGTTGTGGAACGAAAATTCGGGGTGGTTGAGAATAAAATCGCTTAAATCCTAACTGAGTTTGTTGTATTGATTCGGGGACGGTTGAGAACGACTTTGACGCGAGTGAAAGGTTTTTTTTACCTTCTTGAATCCATGGTTTCGCCAAAGTTTGAAAGATTAATGTGAAATGGTTTGGTTTCATGAATGTTATTTTGAAAACGAAGTGAAATGGTTTGGTTTTAAAGAGGAATTTTTTTTTTTTTTTTTTATTCGCCAAATATACCGTTCTTATATGTAACGTCCCATTTTTTTCAAAATACGCCCTACAAACGTTCGGTTACCAAGCCGATTTTGATAGCCGATTTGATACCCGCATACCGGCAAGTGTGTTACCGCAAGTAATTGGTTAGAAATAGACAGGGATAATAAATAAACAATTGGATCTCGGCAATTACCACCCAGTCAAGCCCACAACGCTGACATATTCAGTTAATACACCCTCCAATAACATGCATTGACCAAATTAGTCTACCATAAATAAATATATGTACGTATTCTTGGTTAAAATCATCCGATTGATCAATTCTTCGTTACGTTACTACGTAGGTAATAAATTCCATTAAATTTATATTCTTTTTCAAACCTTTATAGCTTAAAAAATATTAAGTGACATTACATGGGTCATTAGTATCTTTAAAAAGGGGTCGTGGTCCAATAGTTAGCATGAAATAAAAAGTTTCAACGTTTTATCATATAATACAAACTAGCCACGTTAAAAGCGTGATACTTTTAACATTCTTTGATATAAAAATCTACAACCAATTTATTTTACGTTTAATTTGCTCCAAAATAAATAAGAATTAACGGAAAAGTACCGATAAATATATTCAAATAATACACCAATAAAATTACTTTGTTGATAATGAAAGTTGACTCAAATTATCACACCTGAAAAAATAACCATAAATCCTTCGCAAGTAGTACGACTTTGGGAGATTTGGTGGACTAGTGGTTGTAGACACTTGTGTAGCCGAAAAAGGGTAAACATTTTAATTTATATTTATATACGTCAACTGGTTATTCACGGCTACCAGCAAATAAACTATAGCGCACCTTTGATAACCAAATATTTTTTAATGCAAGTAAGTTGTATTTTCTAAGTCTGATTTAAGAATGAGTTGTATACCAAAACAAAAGAAAATAATAAAAAAAACCTTAATTTTAACCACTAATGTATAACACCATGTAACACAACTCAAGTTTCTTATTGTGATGTAAATTGTGTTAGTAAACAAAATGTCCCCAAAAAAAATAGTAATTGAGTGGATAATTGTTTGTTAGTTCAACTTTACTACTACCTCCGTCCCAATTTAAGTGCTCTGATAGAATCTTTAGATGTCTCAAATTAAGTGTCATGTAATATTCCAACCAATGAGATGAGGCTTTAGTGGGTGAAAATGATATTTGATTGGTGGAGAGTGTAGTTAGTGGAATTTTCTAAAACTTTGTGATATGAATAATGATGACTTAATATGGGACGGAGGAGTATTATACTAGTAAAGTCTTCGTCGTTGCGAGGATAGTAGTGCAAATATCCTAAAATAAATGTTAACGACATCAAAATCTAAAATGACCGATATGAGTTGTATATAATTTGAATCTTCAAGACCGACCACCGCATGATTTGGCGATTTGGTCACAAGACGGACGATCCGACGGTCGACCAACCACTATGGGTAGCCAAAGTTTTGGAATTTAACTGAATGTTTTATTTTAAGTGTTTGACATAATAACTTCATTAGATTATACATTGTGGTTAATGGATATATATCTATACTACTTTATAATGCATTTAGGCCTTCTAAAATTGAGCTTAAAAGTCAGACTTTTTACTGCTTATTATGGAAAGAGTTTTCAACCAAAATTAAGATAAGTAGCTCCAATCGTGAGATGACACGTGTCAATTTTTAACAAACTCCAAGTTCTAACTTCTAACAAACTCCAAACCTAACTCCTAACCACTAAAAATTAAGATAAAGAGCTCCAATTATAAAATGACGTATGTCATTTCTTAACTAAAAATTCATCTTTATTTTTAAATTAAAATATCTTTTATCTACTTATTTTTTATAATCTAATTTCACCATATTTTCTAAAATTTTATGCTCTTTAATAACATCCATTTTGATATAATTTTATGAGTTTTAGTTTTATATTTTTAATGAGTTTATTTTATTTTAATTCAAATTTTTACAACTTTAACCTTTATTTCATTTATTTCAATCAATATAATCTTGATTCACAAAATCATATACTTTTGGGGTAGTGTTTGACGCGTAAGAGATCATGGGGTATTTATATACGGAATAATGATGTCACGAAAAGCTACGGAAAGTTACGAGAACCCAAACAAACACTTACAACCAACACATATACATTCAAGTGTTGTGAAAAGAATTCACTAAACGGTAAGAAACACATATAACTATACTTATCGCCGCCGCCATGAAGATCTTTAGTTTTAATGAATATGTGATTTAAATAATGTATTAAATATATGTGTTGAATAGTGTTTTTTTAGTTGTATTTGTACTTTAAATAGTTGTATCATGTGTTAATAAAGTTGTATTTTTTTTATGTGTTTGTGTATTAAATTGTTGTAAAGTAGGCATTCTAACTTGTAATGTTTTATATATTGTATAAATTGTGTTTGAGATGGTTGTACTTTATGTTTACTTTTTTTATTGTTGAATTTTAAGTAATTCATAAGCATTTTAATGTTATAAAATGTTTTTGTGTTTTATAAAATAGTATGATTTCTGGAAGAAAAAAAATTCAACACACGCATTATTATTATTATTATTTTTTTAAACACAATATATTTCAAGGCCTGTTGCGCATATTTTGTTTCTATAAAATTTAAGTCATTAATGCACCAAAATTGAGGGCTTGGGTTGCTCAACAAATTTTTATTGATCTTTTTAATGTAGACAAGATATACCAGTGGAATTGAGAATGAGATTGCTCAAAATTCAATTGAGCCGCTTATCTCTAGAAAGACGTTTCAAGAGTTAACTCAGAAAGACGTTTCAAAGTGTGGGGTATAATTAACGCAATATATTTTGGGGCATGCTAGAATACCCATTTAATTATCTAGAAAACCTTGTTAATTGCATTACGCAAGTGTCCGTGTCCGTGCATGATAATCAGATTTTTTAGTAGCAAACAGTTTTAACTGTGATATTGTGGTTTAGTGTTTCGTGTATATAAAACGTAAAATAATCATAAAATAATTAAAACATGTTGTAACATGCGATAATTCAACTCAAACAATATTTTTAAAATGTATCAGAAAAACACATACAAAAAATAATCAAAAAATGTTGAAACAGAGTCCTTCAATTAGACATCCATATTTAGAATAGTCTGACCCTGAGCTTTATTGATAGTAATCGTAAAGCTAAGGCGCACATGAAACCATTTTATCTTTAGTTTGAAAAGGAACATCTCTTCTTTAGATGGAGTAAGAGGAATTCTCGGCAAGAGTATCCTAAATCAGTGTGTCGGCCAACAACGATCTCAGCATTGATGACATTATGATCAAAACGTTTATATATCAACCTCGTGCCATTACATAATCCATTGTCGAATTGAGATTCCTTAAAGAATAATCGGACATCCAATTTTCAAATGCAAATAGTGAGGAGGCAATCCGCTAAGGTTGAGTGAGTTTAAGAATCCCATAGGATTGAAGTTGTTCGTGTCGTATTTTGCTTCATTAAAACTATAGTAAAATTTCACTTCGTTCGGAAATATGTCAATCAATTGTCATTAATGTTGTCAATACAAATGAGCGATGGTGACCAATGAAGCAAATATTTCATTGAACAGTGCATCTTTTGAGATAGCCGTCAATATATGGAATGGTCATGTCATCGGTATGCCTTTATAGTTTCCATCGATGACCACTTCAACTCCATTACCTACTGTAAAGGAATTCAAAACCATGGTTTTGTCTCGCCTCATGTTTATGGTTAGCCACATTTTTTAATTATGGGCCTAATAGGTAACATCCGTAGACTTGAATCTACAATATGTGCTCGTGTTCCACGCTTGATGACCGACAAAACCCGTCTAAATTCCCCTCCTAAAACCATTATTTTGACACTGAACGGAAGTTTGACCCCGATAATGTCTTGCATAGTTCAAGCCTCCACACCTTGCCTTTTTGGCCATTGATGCTCTACTTTTAATCTTCATCACTTTTACTTTCAATTTTTAGACTATAAATCTTTTCCTGTCCAAGTACCAAAACTTGATTCTCAATGAAGTTCTCAATAATTGGCGTTGGCATGTTTTCATCACATTATCCGAGATAACAATAGCATCATCCTAATTTCGGTTTAAAATTTGGGATTGAAAAATAGATTGGGATTGAGAGCAGATTGGAAGCAAGAATGTGATTGATCTATAACATATCTGAAAAAGAAATAGGAATATAGATTATTATGAAAAGCGCAAAATATAAAAGATAACAATATATAACCTCATTGTTGTTTGAAACTTGTTCAACATAACATCAAAAAAAAAATCATCATTCATTTTCACCAACTTACGAAGTATATAAACTTAACTATGAATTAACACAATAGTAAAAAGAAGTTTATGGTGGAGAGGTGATTTGTACACAAATTTTTTCCATCCACCATCTATCTAATATAATAAACAAGAGTTTTGTACCAGTCTTTAAAGCACCCCAAAAATTAATGTACTGATGTGTGCGCAATGTGATTGGACGAATTTTTTGAATGTACAAGCTGCTATGCATATATGCATTCTATTCAACATAGAAAATAAAAGATGAGAAGTCAAAGCTTTGAGCACGCCTTTTCAAACCCATTCAATCACATTTAATATTGGACATTAAATTTCTTGCTATCAAATATACCTCCAAAAATAACTTGCGTTTTAATATATATGGCATTGATTCACACAATGAATCATAAACCCATTTCATATATTAATCTCGAGTTGATACCAGATTCATCTCAAACGCACCACAATTCAAAAATTAAAACACCAGTTCATCTCAAATCAGTTCATGGTTGCAAAATAAAAATCGGGCAATGATTCTACAAGTTCAGAAAATAACAACAGATTCAAAAATCGGCAATGGAATAATTGGTAAGTACTGATTTTAATTATAATATTAGGGTTTCAAACTATTAGTTCAGATATTGCAATTATTTAGTTGTGATTCGGTTATAGATATTTTCCATTGATTATGTTGAGATTTAATTGTTTTTTACCAGAAGCCTAGAAAAAAATGGAGGAAATCACTCATGTGCTACTGGTATGTACCATAAACTTCGCATGTATAAGTTATCATGTTTGAAACATTTTATCAACTTTTGTGTTAAATGAACTTTTTCTTGTTGTTAATGTGTTTCACCCGCTATTATGGGTATTGGCCTTCTTGTTGCTATTTCATTGCGCTTAAGGCTTCCGGTCTTGAAGTATTTTTTCTCATTCGCTTTTAGATAGATTGAGAGTGGAGATTTAAGTTTTGTGTGGTTTAATCCGGCAGCATTTGCATCACGCTTCTATATTGCCAAGAGAAATTTGAATTTGGCTCACAAAGATCAATGTCATTCTTTGGTGCAATGGTTATCGACATCCTTTGGGTGCCACGGTAACTAAAGAACACACATATACAGTTGCGTGTAAAATTATTCGTATTGGTTGATGTTTAGTATTAGAATAATCTGTTGTTCCTTGATATTTGAAAAAAAACTAACCTTGAGTCAAACTACAGACCAAAACTAGGAATCTTGAAAATGAATCTTTCTTGAAATATTTGAATTTATAGTTTTCATATACTAATATGCTTTCAGTTGATCTCTTTTCCCTGAGTGCGTTTATTAAGTTTAAAATAGCTATAGATGCTATAATATCTAATAAAGCAACTCTTGAAGAGTTGATTGTTAAATGTGGGTGAAAATGGCCTACCGATTGGTATGCATGATAAGTATTCAATTTTAAGTAATGTGCCCATACCACTACTAAATCACAATGCTAAATATAAACCAGTTTGGATTGCAAATGAGGGAAAGGTATTGAGATTCTCATTAAAAGTTTTTTTATTTTTTATTTTTATATATTTGAATTTAACGCTTTCTTTTATAACTTTGTTTTACTTTCAACAAAAGACACTTCAACAAATAACAAAGAAAATAGATTTAGTATGTGTGTTAACTCAGACCATTAGTTAGGAAAATGTTTGCACATGCATCATTGCTATTTATGAAATTGACGGGTAGATTAAATCGAGTGGTTATTTTGTGTAGTCGGGTTTAATGGGTTTCGTTAGTTGTATCAGACTAAATATGACAATGGGTATATAAAACCCGCTTGTTTGGGTTCATACTTAATGGTAATACATGCCTCTTAGCGGTATGAAGAAGAGGATAGGAGAGATCAATTGCCATACACCGAACGAGGCCACAAACTTGCTTCTCAAGCGCAAACCTTTCTAATAAAGGTATGCATATATCTCCGAGTAATATATTTTTAATCGAATAAAACATGGAATAAGTATCGACAATGTGAAAGGGTGTGTTTGGATATTGTATTTTTTCAAACTTATTTGCAAGCTTGTGGACTTATTTGATAGAAGTCGATAGCATATGCTTGGTTTTTTCTTTCATGGTAAATAGTATATTACTACGTATGTGTTAATTCTTCACTGCAACAAGGTCTTTTTTGTGGTAAACAGAATAAAAACTTGGTCTTTTAGATGGTTGTTTGGTTGGGTGAATCTATTGTATTGAAAAGAGATGTAAAGCTCTGTGGATGGTTGAAAATTATCACAGTTAGCGAACAAATTAAATGTTGCTTGAAAGTATGTAGTGATTTAGTAAAAATGACTTGCGTAATAATAAGATACAGCGATATAGTCAAAAACTGTGAATGTAGGATCTATTGTAAAAAAAATGTGAATGAAGGATCTAAAAAAAACATTGCACTTTGGTTATATAGTCAAAAACTTTGTATACTGATTATCATAATGCAATTTTAGTTGCTAACTCTTAATTTTTTCCTTTATGCATCATAATCAACCTTATTATCTACCTTTAAGTGCCTTAAATTGTTGTTTTGCCAATGTTTATGTTCAAGTCTTGGGATAACATTCTCAACACCAAACAATTCAACAATGGCTATGAGAGGTTAGGTTACATCTAAAATTTCTATAATGCGAGTGTGATCTCAACTCGTAATTTAGGAAAAAAGCGTAGTTAAGGCAAATCATGGCATCACTTTGGGCATTAGTAGCTCATGACATCAATTTTGGCATTTGTAGATAACATTTCTATTGAATTTCGCTGTTTTAGTTGCACCTTGGTTAACCCACTTTGTTGTGGTTTTGAAAAAGTCATTATGTTGTAGTTTGGAGGTTGTTTTAATCAAATATTTTTAGTTTTTATGTTTACTGCATGTTTCTGGACAGTGGCCGTCAGTTGCCAACGCGTTTGGTACTAAAGTGTTGTGACGAAAGACAAAAAAATGGTACTTTCTACATAGTTTAGTAACTTGTGATGATAAAGGTAAGTGATATGTTTAAGTGCATTTCGCGAAAAATGATCGTCTGTAAACTTTTCGGGTCATCAAAAATAGATGTTGCTACTTAGCGCTAGACTAACACAAAGCTTTGCTCTTTTTTTTTTCTTTTTGTTTAGTGGAGTCACAATCCATTGTTCTATGTTGCTTGCTGTGTTAAGATTTTCATTGTTTCATGTGTTTGGATTGTTTTTACTTAAACACTTAATTTTTAATCTTTAAGTATTGTCAAAGATTTAAACCTTAATATAACTGACATGAAGTATTGTGTTTGATTACACCTTTATTACAATAAGAAAAATAATTCTAAAAAACGTGCTACAAGAGTGGCAAAGTGTTTTTTACAAAAATTGAAATGGGTCGAAGAAGCTAATGAAATGGGTACTTCAAGAGCACCCATAATTGTCGTATATTCACACGTAGACAACTATACGTTGTTGTTTCACGAATCAAAAGCAAAAGAGGCTTGAAGGTTGTCGTTTGTGATAACGATGGTAATATCTTGAAAACTACTATAAATGTTGTCTACAAAGAAAAAGAAGTACTTCAAGATATATGATCATGGTTCACTAGGTATATACAACATACACATGACATGTTTTAAATTTGGATTGAGATCCTCTCATTTTCAAATCTGTCATGTTAACATTTTGTGAGATGAAACAATTTAATGGGTCTCATATTTTACTAAATGATGGCCTCACTATTTAGTTTTCTTTAATTTGATTGGTTCAACATTACAAACATGAGAGACATACTTTAGAGGATCATAATCCTTTAAATTTACATATATTATCAATCACAATCTCCTTTTACATACATTTTTGTTTTTACTTTAAAAACTTATTAGGTATTCACGGAATGGACATTGGCTTATCACTTGATAATTTTGAAGACGATGATGCATGGATATTTATTATATTAATAGCTACAAATACAATTAAAAATCAAATCATTGACTTATTACTCATTGTTATTTTCAAAAAATAATGGAACATGTTTTCGTTCGTTGATGTTTATTACTTTATCCGCACACTCAACTTTTTAATGAGTAATTTCTTTAAAATCCCTGTGAATCCACAGGTCTATAAGCTAGTTAAATCATGCATAGCAGTTTTTTACTGTGTGCATTACTGATGTAATTTAGTGGTGGATGGCAAAAAAAAATGTACAAATCACTTCCTTTTATGGTGTGTTATGTAGTAGTGACGTGATGATTTTTTTTGGAAACTATTAATGTTAAAATTAATTAAAAAAAATTCATTTTGATTTAGAAACTACATTAAAAACAAAGTGTCAAAAGTTGTCATTCATAATTTTTGAGATTTAATGTGGACAGGGCGACTTACCCTTTAGTCGCCTCGAAGAGAAAACTGTAAGATATAACTTTTCACATACACATCAAACCATAACACAAAGTAGCATATAGATGGAATTCTAGAGAGAGAAAGTTAGAGGTTTAGGGAACTTAGTGAGAGAAAGTGAAAGATATTATTATGAGTTCCAACTCTCTACCTTGGAAGGTAGAGAGTATTTATAGTCTTACATAACTCGCCACACATTGGGTGTGGATCGTGCATACAGCTGGTAAAGACCCGTCGTCCTCCACGGTGTTACTTAACTAAATTACTACTTAACTTAAAAGAACTACGACTACGAGCTTAACGATTACATATACTGAGGTGACCGACTTTAATACCGGAATTTCTAATTCCTAACAATCTCCCTAAGGAGGTCACCTCAATTATGTACCAAAATTACATTGAATACAAATAGATATATCATTTAACAATTGATCTTGCATTCTTGATGTAGTCCTTTGCTCCAAAGCTCGTAGTCTTTGATTCTTCACAATGCATGTTTGGTTATTCCAAGTGGAGGTCTTTATCGATCCACGTGATGATAAGTTTGAGCCATCTTTGAGATCATCACTATCAACAATTTCTCGACACATCCTTTGTGGTGTTGGTATTTTGTGATGTTGTGACTTTGGGACCGACATGCTCACATTCGGATCATGATATCTTCTCATCGAGTAGCGGAAGCTTTAGTTGATTCATGATATTGGCGCAGCAGAAAGCGTAAGCATGGAGTGAAAATATCGAGTCATTGATGCACTAATCATGATTTCTTTTGAGATAAATGTGTTAAGTGAGCATGCGGTCGTGGATTGACCGCTTCATTCGATCACCGCAAACGCCGGGCGACTCGCATACAACGCTTAGCAACAAATCGCACGAAAGTGTCTTTGATCACTTTCGTTGAATTGAGGTACACGCCCACGGTTCCCTCGCTGATCAAGACAAGCACCGCTCGTGATCGTAGGATTCCTAAGAATCTCCTTGATGTGGTTTCGCAATGTTCTAGCTGTTCTCAAACCGAACATCTCAAAGAAGACAACACGGAGTGAGTGAACCAAATAATTTTAAGTCCACCGATTGATGAAAAGAGATTTGAAAACAATCGTATTGCTCAATAGAAATTGTTTTTGCAATACAACGAAGGTTTTATTGAAAATCAATTATCAATCATAAAATACCTTTTGGTTTGAAAATGAGTACACGGTCGATGTGCTAAAGAAAAGAGTTTTAAGCACAAAGACCGGTTTTTCAAAGGTATCCGTCAATCCATAACTCGAACTGTGTTTGATTCAAGAGATTGAATCGCCCCATTGTTTCTGCTCGCTTGTCACATGGTTGATCTATATAATAGATCTCACATGCCACCTACCAGAGCTTGTTTGATGTTGGCTCCGTAAGGCTTTCCATCTTCATTGTGAATATGTAAACACATCACTCGGATGTTCCGCAATACCACAAGGATAATGCGAGGACTCAAGATATAATCTCTTCCACATTGTGTGAAACAGAGAGTCTTCATTGAAAGTGTCCTAATGAGATTTATTGATGATCTCGTGGCTCTAGACTCAATTTGTGCATATTTGGATCCCGTGTCGGAGACTAGGGAGAGGGTCTCCTTCTTCAATATCAACAATCTCTAAGAGAAAGTCGATAGATAATGTCGGTTCCCCGTGAGAATGAAACAAGTCCTTTAAGAGGAACTTGAGTGGTTTGAAAGTTGAAGTGCAAGGCCACCGGGTCCATGACGCCTTGTCTTCAATACCGATGTTACCATCAAGAGTATATGAAGTGAACCCGGTTTCGCTCTAAGGTTGAATTAATGGAGGCTATTTGTTTTCACCCTATTTTCATTCAATTCTTTTTAATTCTTCAACCCTTCAAGCTTACCGAGACTTCATAGCTAGAACCTTGTTGGGTTTATTCCAAGACTAGCTCGCCTTAGTCCGCACTCTTCCCTTATCTCATTTTTCTCCTTTTATCATCATACCTAAGGACTTCTACACTAACTAGTGGATTGTCCTCGGTAGATCCCTCCTGCTCAAGCGGATCATGGGAACCAATACCTAACCTTATCATCCTTGTATCACCGCACATAAAGTAAAGTTGGTAGGTCAATTTGGTATTGTTCATCCGCCATTGGATCCAATTGAAAACCATTTGAAAATCAATTCGATACTTGTGATATATTATCAAAGCTTTTGTACCGAATTGTTTTTGATAATTTTAGAACGAGAACTCCCCTCAACATGTGCATCAAGTATTTGAAAATGTTTTGCACACGGAGGCAAGAGAAAGAATTAACTTTTTGATTACCATTTTCTAAAGATATCAACATCACTTCCTCATCGGATCAAGTGGGTATAGCATTTCGGAAGGATGAGGTTTCCATGAATTTGCTCCCCTCAATATGTGCCTCGAGGTTTGAAAAGAGTTTTGCACATACTAGAGGAACCCGCACATTAGGATGAATGATCACGCTTCAAATCAAAGGTTTAAGATAGATGCTCCCTCAACATGTGCATTGAAAATTTGAAATCGTTTGTCACATGTGGGAAGGACAAGATGTACATTCATGTGAAACCATTTACCTTAATATCGCTTTAAACCAATTTAAATCACACATTCTCCCCGATCACAATTATCAAAACATTTGAGATTTGTGATCTCTTATAGATTTAAATTGATTTTGAAAGCTTTTAAGGAGAATTGTGACTTGATTGTGAAAGCGTTTAATCGATAAGGATCGGATTTTAAGACTTTAAACTCCATTGATAACACATGCATGTATATCTTTTGAAAACAATTTAATGCCAAATAACTTTTTAATTTAATTGAAATCATTCTCCCCTCAATCAATGACATAGGTTGTTGATTGAGAGATAGAGATTTTGACAAATAAGTCCAGATGATTATCAAAAATAGAGATCGAGTTATTTTTCAAAGCATTTGGTTTTCAAGCAGATAAATGTTTATAGAATCGAGCATGGAATTTGAAAACATGATAAGACATGGCTCGTTCTTTCTTTTTAAAACCGGTTATTGCTCGAAAATGACAATAAACCATCTTTTTCTCTTTCTCCCAAAAATATTTTTGATTTTTGATTTTTTTTTTTTTTTTTTTTTTTTTTTTAAGAATTGAACAATATCTAAAGTCCCGTGTCATTCTTTGAATGACAAAGACAAAGACCGTAGATATTATCGAATCGAGAAAGACATGACAAAATGACAATATTTTTTGAAGATTTTTCAATTTTTCAAATTTTTATGGATTTTGAAGGTTTTATATTTTTCTATTTGATTTTTGAGGATTTTATAATTTTGTATTTTGTTTTTATGAATAAATATTTACAAGAGATAGATGAAGATAGACCTTTACTCCTCGCCTTCCTCCTCAAGACGCTTGAGAGTTTCGTTGAAGGCTTTTCAAACCAAGTCGTGGAAGAATAAACTCAAAACGTTCTCTTGGAAGAGCTTTGGTGAAGATGTCGCTAACCGATATTCGCACCTCACAAAATATAGTTCCACCACACCTTTTTCCACTTGTTCTCGATGAAATGATGTCGAATGTCGATATGCTTTGCTCTTGAGTGTTGAACGTTGTTGCATGAGAGAGCAATAGCGCTTTATTATCACAAGATGAGGGATTTTGTTGAATTCAAAGCCATAGTCGATAATCGAGATCTCATCCATAAGATTTGAGCACAACAAGATGACATGGCTATGTATTCACCTCAGAGAGGAAATAGAAGTACTCATTTGCTTCTTTGAAGACCACCACAAGCTTATCACCCAAAACCGAGCACCTCCGACGTATTTCGACGTGTATCTTGACAACCGCATGATCAAGATCCGTGATAGGCCGTTAGTGACATACCGGTGTCCTTCGGGTACCATAGTCCCATATTGATGGTTCCTTGAGATACCGAAGACCCGCTTAATCGCTTCAAGGTGCTTTTTAGTAGGCTTAGCTCGGTATCTAGCACACATGCACACAGAGAACAAGATGTCCGGTCTACTAGTCGTGAGATACATCGTGATCCAATCATACTACGATATTTCGCTTGGTCAATCATGATCCCCGAGTGGTCCTCATCTAGTTTGGTTCGATCAATCATGGGGTGTCAACAGGTCACTTGAATCAAATCCAAATTTCTTTAAGATCGGTTGCATATTTAGATTGATTTATGAAAATGCCTCCGGACTTTGTGAAATTTGTAATCCCAAGAAAATGACATTTGTCCCATCATTGACATTTGAAATTTTGAACTCATTTCATTAGAAAACGATCACATTCCATTGGGTCACCGAGGCAAAAATAATATCATCAACATAAATTTGAACATGAGTTAAATGTTTGCTCGACTTCCGGTGAACAATGTAGGATCAATCGCTCCTTTGTCAATCCGGTTGATAGAAGAAACTTTGACAAAGGTATCATACCATGCCCTGGAGCTTGCTTTAAACCGTAAAGAGCCTTCTTCAAACGATAAACGTGAGTAGGATGCTCTTGATTTACAAATCCTTCAGTTGTTGGCCGACGAGACAACTTCCTTAAGATCTCCGCTCGTAAATGCCGTCTTTACATCCATCCGATATACCACCATGTTCTTACTAGCAAGATTAGCCGTAAAGATTCGATTGCCTCGATTCGAGCAACCGAGCAAACGATTCTTCAAAGTCTATACCTCCTCTTGACGATATCCTTTAGCAACTAATCGAGCCTTGTTCTTCAACACATCACCATGCTCATCAAGTTTTACTTTGAAAATCCATTTTAGGGCTATAATCATAGCACGCCTGAGAGTGTACTAACTCCCATACATCAAGACGATCAAACTCATGAATTTCATCTTGCATAGCATTGAACCGCCTATCTTCATTCATAGCGCTTTAACATCTTTGGTTCGATCTTAGATAGTACGGAGTTGAAGAAGCACCATAAGGCATCGGTTGCGAAGTTGCTTCCGGTTGATACAGACGAGAGGGATTTCCAATGATGTTGTCTAATGGATGATCGTGAGTCCATTTTCCGAGGTGTTCATGTGGCATTTGTTGAGGAACCGAGGTAGTCGAGTCGATGTCTCTCAAGAAGATGGTTCGATGATGATTCGTGAGTAGCAAATATGTTTTCAAATGGAGCATCTTCAGAGTAGCAAAGGGATTAACTTCATCATTGATGCCGTAAACATTTCCATGATGTACATTTGAAGAATGATGATTTGTTGATGAGATCAAGGATCAAGCAGCAGTGCTTCTTGACTTACGATATTGAGACCGATGGATTGACTTCATTCATCGGAATATGAGCATCCTCTCGTTGTGTGGATCAAGACCTCATTAGTAGTAGACTCATACAGCTTCATCAAACATGGGATCAAACAATTTCTTTACATCATCTTCGATGGAGGTACATATGGAGTTTCTTGAGAGGAGTTTGGAACAAGGGATGAACCAATAGGACTGCTTTTGAAGTGCGGGTCCCGAAATGGAGTGTCCAGAGCCATTTGACCGGTCACCATCAAACGTAACGTGAATTGTTTCCATGATATTTCGGGTTCTTTTGTTGTAGATTCGTATCCCTTTTGTTTGGTGCATATCCTACAAATACTCCAATGTCGCCTTTAGCCCTAAGTTTGCCCAAGTCTTGACCTCATTAGTTGGATAGCACAAGGCACCAAACACACGAAGGAAAGATAGATTAGGTTTTCGTTGTGGACAAGTTCATATGGAGTTTTTCCATGAATGGTGTGAATCGTGGAACGATTTTGTGTGTAGCATGCAGTGGCAATTGCTTCAAACCCGTAGAAACATTGGAACCTTTGAGTAGATCAAGATTGTTCTAGCAGCTTCAACAAGAGTACGATTTCGCCTTTCAACTACACCGCTCGTTGAGGGGTTCGTGGAACACTTCTTTGATGGTCGATTCCAACGCTTTCATAGAATTCACTAAGTTGTTTGTTGACAAACCCGCCCATTGTCTGCTCGATAATTCGGCGCTTTGTTTAGTCTAACTCGCAATTGCTTGATGAGTTTGATGATGATATCGAGTTTCATCCTTTGTCCTTAAGAACTTGACCTGTGAATCTAGAGTAATCATCAACCACAACTAACACATATTTCTTCCCAAAGATATTCTCGCACCCTCATTGGTCCACATAAATCCATATGAATCATATGAAGAACTTCGTGATGAGTTAGTAGGTTTAGGTTTATGGGCATACTTCTTGCTTTTTCCCAATTGACATGTCGAACAAAGATGATCCTTTTCATACTTTAGTCTAGGTAAACCTACAACTAAGTCCTTTTCGAAAGATCGTTGATGGTGCCAAGTTCAAGTGATTGAGACGACGATGCCATAACCATGACTTTGTTTTGAAGCCTTAGATAACAAGCGATTGGAGATGCTCTCATCATGTCATCGATAGAGATGGTGTAAAGGTTTGAGCCACGAGTTCCTTTCAACAGTTCCTTACCATTAAGATCTCTAACAAAGGTGTATGTTTTTCAAGGCTACTTCTAGATCGTAATCACGTAATTGACCAACAGAGAATGATTATGACCTAAACCTTCCACATAATACACTGGAGATGACACTATCACCAACAACATAATCTCCATAACCCATAATAGCACCGAAATGATCATTACCAAATCTAATAGCCCCGATGAATTTGCTCACGGTTCATGAGCGTGACCGTCTCCAAATATATGCTTGGAACAACTGAGTCCGTGTACCACGTAACGATTTGAACGATCCGCAGTTGAACACGCACAAGAATGGATAATCGATAATTGGGATCCCCATGCAAGAATGGGTTCCATTTGGTTAGTTACAATGGTTGGACCACCCACATCGTAAATAGAAGCATTCATATCGTAAAATGAGGTAATGGAATCATTGTGAATAGATGCAATACTAGTGTCTCAGATAGCCTCTATTTACAGCAGTGACCACTTCTTAAGGGAATAGTTCTACCAAGAGGCATCCATTTTCTAGTGGGCATTATCTCGATTAGTCTTATGACCAACAGTATCCAATAAAAGCCTATTCTCACGAATGTTCTTCCCGTGGGTTTCATTGTTTTCTAACTTTCTTTCGCTTTTGCTTTTAGCCTTTTTAGCATGAATTTTAGCATTAACAATATTAATCGGACAATTAACATCATTAGGCGTAACATTAACATCACATCCATGATTAGAAATGTAATTCAAGCAATCATCAAGACAAGGTTTGCAAATAGTATCGTAATTCAATTAATTACAAGACGCCTATGGCTAATACTAGAATCAACACGATTCGCTTTATTCGATTCAAACTTAAGGTTCCTAGATTGTTCTTCTACTCTCTTCCAAAGGCACATTCTTAGCTTGAGAGGTCCTATCATTCCTTGTATTGTCTTGAGACTTTGACCGCTCCCTTTAATGTCACCGATTACTCCTCTGTAGAGGAATGGGAACATTAGTTTGTTTTACTACTCTTTGCACCACCTGCTTAGATGTGCTGGATCCGAACTACATGTGTGCACTAAGGTTCACTTTCTTAAAACTAGAGGTACCGAGATTTGTACTCCTAGAAGGCACATTTGAGTTCTCTTTCTTAGCATTGATGATCTAGAATCGAACTACTCAATGGTACACTACTCCTCACATTCAAAACATTGGGAATCGAGTGCATATCATATTTGGCCTTAGGCATCGAGCATGGAATCAAAGGGTTAACTCTCTCACCTAATGTCTTTGGGCATATTGTGATCAAGCATTCTAAGATTTCTTGAGATCGTTTGGCATATAAGCATGCATGTCCAATTGCATTATCATGAGGTTTTTCTAGCTTATCCTCTTCAACAATCTCACGCAGCATTCTAAGCAATCCTTAAGGATGAGAAATATGTTTGAATGGCAAGTTTGTTGTTCCTTAGATGAGGGGACATATGTCACAGATAAAGCATATTTATTACCGAGTGAGC
This sequence comes from Chrysanthemum lavandulifolium, assembly GCA_022545495.1. Taxonomy (NCBI): domain Eukaryota; kingdom Viridiplantae; phylum Streptophyta; class Magnoliopsida; order Asterales; family Asteraceae; genus Chrysanthemum; species Chrysanthemum lavandulifolium. The sequence continues at coordinate 221,393,252 of CM040238.1, forward strand.
CTTAGATACACCATTCTCCCCATTGATCATTGGCATTTTCCTTTTACCCGACTCTTCGATTCTCAATTTCTTTTGCAATGAAGCTATTTGTTCGTTGTTTTGTTACGAGTGACTTTAATTGATTCAAATAACTCATTGAAATGACGTTTAACCTTTTCATTTTCTTCTAGAAAACTTTCATTTTCCTTTGTAAAGCATTTACTAGGTTTTGAAGATGAAACGCTTGAGAATTCTCGAGAATCTAAAGGAGGAGGCATTTGGGAGCCTCGTCATATTGTTCGCTTGACCCTTTAATTGAGAGATTTGGGCTTTCAACTTTCTCGATCGTGTTACACCGAGCTTGAATCTGCTCATCTCGCTTGTTAATTTGAAAACTCGCATCAAACTCGAGCATCCAAGATGTCTTGATATTTGAAGTTTTGACATTTTCTTTGAGATGTTGATATTTTAGTTGTAGATTAAAATACTCAACTTCTAGTTTAGAAAATGTTTAACCAAATTGTCATGATCATCCAGCTCAATTTTCTCATTTAGTTTAGAATTAGTTTTTCAAGCTCAATGACACGATCATGGAGACTTTCGTACACAGATAGTTCATGAAATTTGGAAGCATTAATAGAGCAATTTGAAGCGTTGAAAAGACATCTTGAGCAACACATTCAAGAATAAGATTCTCATTTAATGTATGCGTGTTCTTTCTCTCAATCTCATTATATTTTAGTGCACGCCATAGTCACTAACTTCAACAACCATTGCATCAAATTCCTTTCCATACCCTTAATGTCGCTTTCTACCCCTTTTAAGACTCTCAAAGTGATCTTTAGAAGTTTAAAGAAGGGCATGACCTCGCTAAATAACATTCTTTCATTTGTTCAAAACCTCTTTCTCCTTCGCTTATACCAAGGCGTGATCCTTTTCTTGCAAGTTTTCTCAAAATCAACAAATAGTTGAAATATAACGATTGGCTAATTAATGTCTTGCTTTTAGTGGCAATTGTTCTAGGAACAAGATGCATTGGTGTATTAGGAGGATACACACGCTTCTAGGCATTTTCAAAAGGGAGGGTTTGTTTCAATAATGTTTTCCGCTTCGCTTATCTAAATCCTTTTTCCGTAAGACTTGTTCGGAGTCAACAAAGTCTCGAGGCTTAAACTTGTTCAAGGAAATCCAGCTTTTCCTTCTTGTAATCATGAGGAGAGATGATTATGTTTTTTCTTTGCATTTGGGATCATTTTGTTTCTTATTCATCTTTCCCTAGTGATTTCATTTAATATCTTATCTTCCTCAAGGCACTCAACGCAACTAGGTTTTCGCCAGGCTTAAGGACTTCATTACCATCATAAAGCACCTTATGAGCATTTCTAGCCTTTTAATTACCTCTGGATTTGGTTCCTCAACAAGGGAATGCTATGCTTATCGCTTAAGACACGATGTTTCGTGACCATGTGAGCAAATCAATGGTGTTTCCTTGTAAGTACAACTTGTTTTCAAGTTTGTTTTTCAAAGTTTTCGATTAGAAAATCTCTCAAGAGTTTTGATTCCTTTGCATTAAATTCTTGCTTAAGCATTTTCACATTTTCTTGAAGTTCTTGTTTTTGCTTAATGTTTTAGAAAGTTTTTCTTGCAAGGAATTTAATTCTTGTTTCAATACTTCTTTCTAAACTTACTTTTTCTAATTACCGTACTCACTTGGACATCCATTTCCGCTCACGAGTGGTCAACTCAAATTTTGCACGTTGTTCATAAATAGCAACACGCTCCTTATAGGCATTTAGTTCGTAAATTATGGAATCATCAGAGCACATGCGGTGTATTCATCAAAGACATAGTCATTGTTGATCGCAGAAGATGCATCACTTGGTACAACTTCACTTTCACTTTGTTTCACGATTGATCGTATGGGACAATATTGATATTACCCATATTTTCAATATTTGATTCAATAGTTTCAATTGATTGTACTTTGTCATGCATCCGCTGCACATCAAGATCATCGTATAGCTTTAATACCTCGAGATGAGTTTGTCCTTGGATGGGCCACTTGTGGTGAAGAAGAGATCTTGGGAGAAACCATTGGAGAGATGCTAGCCATAAAGATGTGTGTGCAGAGGTCCATCATCTACATCGTAGTCGTATGCATCACACAACGACTTGAAAGGCGCTCGATGATTGTGACCTATCTCCGAATAGGTCGCTCATCCACATCTCGCATCATAGGTCTTGGCATTGCCCTCAAGAAGAAACAAAGAATTCCTCTTCATCCAATGCAAAGACCATTGTCCCGAGCTTGTGCCAAGAACATCTTATCTCTCAAGTAATCAAGATCTCGTGGACGCTTTGAGATGTGCGCCTTGCAATGTGTCCTCACCACCACGCTTATAGCATTTGATTGGCTTAGCTTGACCTTGGTTACCATTCCTTCCTCGATTCGATTGCCACATAGCCTCTACCAAAGACCACCCCTTCCCCGATCATACTGTCTTTCCGAACGGTTGCACCACGATCCTTCCATCTTTAACAAGAGCTTGATTGTGTGGGTTAGATGTCGCTCGAGGTTGTTGTTGGTTTGTGGGAGAGAATTCATGTTTTGGCTAATCGTAAGAGCTAGTTGATTAATGAAGCTTCCACGTGTGCATCAAAGATCACTTGTTTGTACATAGGATCGTGAATGAGTTTGTGATTACCATTACCCAAGGGTATGACTTGTGAAGCTTTGGTTGTGATTCCGATGTTCGAGTAGAAAGCGCTTGAATCATTAGATGAGCTTGTCTCTCCGAGTTAGTTTTGAACCGATTGAGAATCAATTTTCAAACATAGCATGTCTCTCATTCTCAAGGAGGAAGGCATAGAGTTGCTCATAGTTTGTGTTCTTCAATCCTTTAGTAAGCTTCACAATGTAACAAACTTGTGCCATTCGGGATTCATGTTGTTCACAAATTTTGAATTCAACCGAATGTTGGGCATAGTCATTCGATGTTCCTCATGTCATTAACTAACTTATGAAATCTCACATAGTACTCATAGACATTCTCATCTGGTTTCATCTTGAAGTGCTCAAATTCATAGAGTTGTGATTCTCTGCCTTCCATGGTTAATTTCAACCCGAGAGAAGCATCTTTACATTATCCCAAACCGCTTTGCATCGGTGTTATGATTGATCACTTGTAGATGTCTTTAGGAAGACCTTGAAGAACAATGTTTGAAGCCCCGATATCGCATCGAATCTCTTTTCTCCTTATCATCAAGCTCATCATACATCTTAGGTCCGTCCATTCCGTAAACAGAGTACCATCTTCATTAGTATCAAGTATGTCTCTAGTCGCCTCAACACGATATGGTCCTTCATCAATGGATTTGAGAATGTTGACACCATTTTCCTTTCCAAGGCAATACAATCTGATTCGCTGAGCCCAAGAATCGTAGTCGGCCTGTCAAGCATGGGTGGGATTTAGTATCCGAGCCACCGCTTGTACATCCCCGGCAACAAATGGAGATGACAAGAGGGACGTTGGTAGACATGTTAATGATTATACGGATTTTATAACTCAATGATTAAACCGGAAATAGATTCTTTCACGGATTTTACTAAATCAAGAGAAAACCGTAAACAATCACTCAAGTCGCTAGATGATAATGCACTAAGTCGCTAGAGACAAATGCACTAAGTCGCTACCAATTAATTCGCTAGAAAGCCAAGTCGCTAGAAACCCAAGTCGCTAATGAAAAGCAAGTCGCTAAGTAGTAACTCGCACACACCAAGTCGCTAACCAAATTTTGGCAAAGAATTGCCACACAAGTCGCTAGAAACACAAGTCGCTAAAGAGCAACTCACATCGACCAAGTCGCTACCACAAGTCGCTACACCGTAGTGGAGATTCCACTACTTGTACTTTAACTCGCTAGATCTAACTCGCTAGATTTAACATCGTAACTCGCTACAATTTTGTGAAGCAAGTCGCTACGAAGAAAATTATCCGTGAACTAAGTCGCTAGCATGAAAACCATATAAACATCACTTTTCAATCCAAAACAACCCAACCAAGATGATTCAAGCTTACCAAATGAAAACCTAAACACTTTTGATGATTCTAAACATAAAAGTACCAACAAAATTCAAACTTTAACACAAGAAATCAACCAAATGATGCAAAACCACTAAACTTTTTCAAACTCAAAACCACCTAAAACCACTATAAATCCAAAGATGTGCAAGATATGATCTAACCATGGCTCTTGATACCAATTGTAAGATATAACTTTTCACATACACATCAAACCATAACACAAAGTAGCATATAGATGGAATTCTAGAGAGAAAGTTAGAGGTTTAGGGAACTTAGTGAGAGAAAGTGAAAGATATTATTATGAGCTCCAACTCTCTACCTTGGAAGGTAGAGAGTATTTATAGTCTTACATAACTCGCCACACTTTGGGTCGTGGATCGCATACAGGAACCTCTGCTGGTAAAGACCCGTCTCGTCCTCCACGGTGTTACTTAACTAAATTACTACTTAACTTAAAAGAACTACGACTACGAGCTTAACGATTACATATACTGAGGTGACCGACTCTTTAATACCGGAATTTCTAATTCCTAATATCAAGAAGATGAAAGAATAAGGAAGAATAATATTTTCTTGAATGATGTTGATGACGTATAGTGCGGAGTGGGTCATGAACCCGACTACGATCCACTATTTTCAAGCCCGATTTAACCGGGCCAATATCAATAAGCGTTTGGGCTCACGAAAGCCCAAGCCCATATCTATTCTGGAATAGATATCCGATATCTTCTAAAATATGAAGATAATCATTCCCAACCGATTTAGGCGGGATACTGAAGGTTGGGAACAGAACCAACAAGGATTCGTGTGTATATAAAGGAATTATATCCCTCGTTTAAGTGCGATCTCATAACCTAAAACTCCTTAAACCCTAAACCGATTACTTACTCTCACGGGAGGATAATCGTGGGAAACAATCCCACGGTAAGCCTAACGGTGTTTCTTATCTCTTAGTGCGCAGGTCAAAGCGGCAATTCTCAATTGGTGCGAGCAGGAGCTCCAAACCGAGGCGATCAACTTTTGTATCAACAAGTGGCGCCATCCGTGGGACCCACACTAAGAACCGACACTAGAATGACAAAGCACGGCAATCGCCGATCGTGATCGGACCTTATGGGGAAGAAGTCGCGAGTGGACTAACCCCTAAGCAGACCTGGGACAACCGTATTTGCTAAAAATAAGGGATCGTGCCAAGACTTGATCTTCCTACGGTGGAACCGCACTCGGAACAACCCAAGCCACTACAACCACCACGAGTAGAGTAGACCCTTGCAAGACCGTCTTTACTACTCCTTCCAATCGGTGCTAAGCCGACCGACAAAGTGCAGGAGGCACCGGTCGGGATAAGAGTATAGCAATGAAACAAACGCACTCGCTCTCGAGGAGTCGCGCTGCACTAGCACAGAAGCTTTGATCCCAAAACTACGAAGCATTGGCGCCTCATGCAAGAGGAAGAGAAGAATAGATCGAGGCGGAACTTGAAAGCCCGACTCAATTTCGATTGAATATGATACTTCACTGCGCCACCGTAAAGAGAAGCGCAGAGGAAGCGGTCATAAACCCCCGTATTCAATGTAATCGGGAGGAGAATTGATGGTGATGAGACATCTCACCGCAACACACGAGTGATAGTGATAGAGAAGAGCGGCACCGGTTCACGCCGGGCTGGGTAGCCGTAGAGTACATGATGATCTGGGCGAAAGTATTCCCCGGTGTGTTTCTTCAAATCCGGACTCAAGTCGGATTCGAGGATGGACCATGCAAACGCCGTAAGAAGGAAAATTCATCTTGATAACTCCTCGGACAACGAGGATAGTGATCTGGGACATTGGAAATCCGAGCGACGCGATAGCCAAGAGAAGACATGTCTCTCCCATGGCGCCGTCGAGAAAGTGGATCGTTCACCAGACGCATTAGTGATTTCTCGAGAACAAGAAGAGGCGAATGCCTACAAATGTCAAAACCTATGATGGGACGGTGATCTCGACGATCACCTAAAAATCTTTGAATCGGCCGCAACCATTGAAAATTGGCCACAACCGGTGTGGTGCCACATGTTCAATTCCACACCGTAGGAAGCGCCGTGGCGGTTCAACAAACTCCCGAAGGAGCATAAATGGTTTGAAGAGTTGAGAAAGGCGTTCGCCTAAATTTTACTCAACGGAAAAAGTGCGCTAAAAATCTGTCGAACTCGCGAGGTAAAGCGAACCAAGGAGAATCTACGAGTGCATTCATGGGCAGCTTTAAAGATGAATGCATGCAAGTTAAAACATGTCTGAAGTACTAAAGATCTACGGCTTCATGAATGGGATTAATAATCCGAACTCATCAAGAGATTGAACGACAAGATCCACGAGACTTTTGATGAACTCATGAAGCGCTCTCGGTCTTTTGTCCAGGGGAAGCTGCTGCGCGAATAGCAAAAGAACCATTGAGTTACCGGTCACAGAACAACACGGGAGACAATCCAACAACCGAGGTAATAACCGTAATAGGAACTATCGCAATGAGGAGCGGCAGAGACAGAGATAATGAGATATACTCCTCGATCAAAACCCCAAAGGAAATACTCGCATGAAGGCGCGAATTTCCCAAGACCACCGCAGATCGCACACCGTAAGATCGGCGACCGGGAATGGATCTTCGTGACTACCACGCAAAAGGGTCACAGCTAACGAATGTGTCCATTGCGCCAACTCATCGACAAGATGGTCAAGGAAGGTGGTGGACCACTTGGTCAAAAATATTAAAGAGGGAGAGATAAACAAAAGAATGGAAACAAGAAGGAGACACCCAAAGATAAGTGCCGACAATCTACATGATACTGACGTGGCAACGAAGCACTAGGCAGAAGGTCGACCAGAGTTTTCAGAAGAAGTGAAATCTCTTTCCTACTTTAATCTGCGGACAACGATGTGAGCCACTCACCATTGAAATCAATGCGGGTGGTCACGATATACACCGCATGTACATTGATGGTGGGGCATCGTGAATATCATGTATGAGCATTGCTTTAAAAGACTACGACACGAAATCGTAGCTAGTTAAACCCGGTCGACCTGGCACTAAGCGGTTTCACGGGTGAAAAGATATGGCCCGTGGGGCAATCTGCGATTACTAGTCGGATTGGCAACGCGAGCACTCCTACGGACTGGATGGACTTCATGGTGATCAATCCCCTCGCCATACAATGGCATCATTGGGAGACAGGGATATCGACAATGCGTGCGGTGCCATCAACGGCGCGACGGATGCTTAAATTCCCGATGGGGGCGTTGTTACTCTTCACAATGCCGCGGTACCAAATAGAGAATGTAACACGGTTACATGCGGCAAGACCGATCCCAAAGCGGTCTTGCGGCCAAAATCCCCAACTTAAAGGTCGCGATTCACCAGTACCGGGCAGGAAATAACCATCGGAGGTCATTGTCGGACAACGGCAGCGGTAGTGCGTGGCTCCTACAAAGAACGTGGATATTTTCGCATGGGGCCAAAACACACGACGGGAGTACGCGCTCGATCGCGAGCATAAGCGAGAATCCGACAAGGATACACACCGATCGCCCGAAGAAGCGTGGCTAAGCCCAGGCGTCGCAGCGATCTGGCAGAGGTGCGTAAATTGGTAAATCACGGAATTATCGTGAAGTCTATTACCACGGCGGCTTTCTAATCGAAGAATGGTCAAAAAGCGATGGTGGTGGCGAATGTGTGTGAACTTCACCGACCTTAAAAAGCATGCCCGCAGGATCGCTATCCATTACCGGAGATGGTGGAAAATAGAGTCCTTGTGTGGATGCGGTTAAAATGCTTTCTTGGCGTGAAAGTGGATATTGATTCGCTAAGCGATCCAAGTCTAAACGGACTTAAAGCGCTCGAGACACAAATACAATGAAGTCCAGAGAATCGGTGAATTCCGGGTCGTTAAGTCCACGGAGACTCAATGGTGTGTCAAACACTAGATCGGATGATAGAATGACCACTAATGATAGTGATCGAAAGGATTAGGATTGGATAATTACACTCTTGAAAAGATTATAAATAAAAGCGACTTAAATGCAAATTAAGAAAATTAAAAGATAAAGATATTAAATAAGCGCTATCACTATATTTACAAGTGATGAGCGTTTAAAACTAAAAACTTAAAACTTACGTTTAAATTAAAAATTACGTAAACGTACTAAATAAAAAGTGAAACTTACACAAGATAAATCCTAAAAATATGAAAAATACATTTTTACAAACCTAATGATAAAAGAAAATTTATAGAAAAAGAAAATTATTTTTAACACTATTTATTTAATTATTATTAATTAAAAACTATTTTAACTATTTAATAAATACTTTAAAATAAAAGAAAATATGAAATAAGACTAGAAAAATAAACTTAAGACTTAGAAAAATCTAAAATATGATAAAACTAATTTTAAAACAGAAAATATATTTTTTAGACTTTTTATATATTTATTACTAATTTAAAACTATTTAAAACTAATTAAAATGCTAGAAATACTTTTTAAACTAAGAAAATTATGGAAAAATACTTTTTATGACTTATATATATATCTTAACCTAATAAAATTGAAAAACTATTTTTGGAACTTTTCTTAATTATTTGTATTAAAAGCTAATTAAAAATACTTAAAACTAGTTTAAATTAAGAAAAATAGCAAATGAACTTGGAAAAATATGAAAATTTCAGGAAAAGTCTTAAATAATATGAGGAAGCAAGGAAAATTAGAAAAACAAGGGCTTGTTTGGAGGAATAAGGAGGCGATGAGATATGGGTTTATGAATAAGCTACAACAATAAGCTAGATGAGCACAACAAGCACCAAACCAAAAGCGAAGGTCTAAAATGCTAAATACACCAAATGGAACAAGTTTCAACAAGCTCCAACCAGCGATTAGCAATCTATATGATTTGGTGAAATGAGATATAAGCTAAAAGCAGTGACCGGGGTCTATTTCAAGCAAGAAATTAAGCACTCAAAATAAGCTACATTGCAAACTAAAAATTGAAACTAATCTATACCGGCCAAGAACCCTAGGACCAAAAATCAGACCTTGCCAAGCTCAAATGAGCTTGTGGCAAGAGGCTGCAAATGTTGAAAACTCAAACTTATCTTTGAGTTTCGAGCAGGCATCTCGAGGCCCCAGATGAGCTTGTTTGAGCTTATAGAAAAAATTACAAAAATGTAAGAAATTGGACATAAGAAAATAGACCAAGAGGGCTCTCTAAAACTACAAGTTTCATAGAAATTGGCTAAGTAATGAGCTTGTGAAAAATCACTCTCAGTTGACCAAAACTGAGATTTTGGAATTTTTGACTTTTGCACAAAACCAAAATGTTGACTTATTTGAAGTTTGATCTAGATTTTTGAACTGAAAATGGTATATTGATATGGAATGAAGTTAACAAAAGCAAAGTTATGAAATTCTAAACACAAAAACAAGATTTGGACTTGTTACAACTCAACGATGGCTGTTAAATATCAAAGACATGGATTTTGACTTTTGAGGTTTGTATGCACAAGTTAATGACAGATATGAGCTTACATGACCTAAACAAACATAACTCAATAGATTTTAACCAATGTAAAAGCCTTTAAGATAGATTAGACAAAGAATGCCAAACACTCTTAAAACATTGAATAGAAATCAAAACTAATCTAAGTCTTGATCAAACTTGTTTAAGCGACTAAAATGAGTTACAAAGACCTAAATACAACTTAATAAACACACTTAAATCATTGGTGCCCTACAGATACACTTACAATCATAAGCGCAATATTTGAAGAGAATAGAAATGAGAATAAAAACTACATGAGTCCAACTGTGATGCTGTTGAAACCAAACCAAATGACCACTCTACTAAACCATTTCTAACACAACTCAAATCTTTGCTTCAACCCATTACCATTTCCATAGCTATTTGAGCCACCGGTTGACTTTTGTTGACCGGATACAAAATGAGTGGAAACTAGAATATGAGCTTGTCAATGCTTTCACAAGCTCATTTGAGCTTATTGAAGGCGATAGATGAAATTTGTGAAGCTTTTAAATAAGATTTTGAAAAGGAAAGTTACTGTGATAACTTTAAACATGAAATCTTAACATAACTTAAATTGATAGCGGAAATAGGTTATAATGATTACAAAACACTAAGTTTGATACAAAGCGAGAATACAACAAGTTTTATACTAATTTAAAGACTTTAAATTAAAAGCGACATTTAAGATAAAACTAAAACTAAAGCGCTTCTCTTGCTTCCTTATGCCTTTCTTTTATATCGAACTCATTGCCTCTCTCCTCAGAATCTTTCCACCAATCCATAGCCATTGGATGGCTCAAATTAATCTTGACCATTCAAACATGATTTTGGCGCCATTTTCTTTTACGCCCATGTGGGGTTGAGTGAGGGTTAGGGGTGCAATAAATGATGTTTGGATGTTAGTTGAGTGGGGAGCGAGTTTTAGTGATTGGTGAGAGAGGGATGGTGTTGCTTGGGTGGCGGTGAAAGAGTTGGAGAAGGTGGACTTTGGCGGGCAAGTGGTTTGTTTGACCAAGCAGTTGACCTGGAGTTTAATATCAACAGGAGGTCAAAATGGCTAAAGTGGCAGGGGTCGAGGTGGGTGAGGGTCGAAAATGGTTGTGATAGGGTTTAATATAACAGGACTAGTGATGTAAATTATGAAACTTCAAGGACCTTAGCGCAATTCATCAAACTTATTCCAAGGGACCACAAGTGACACTCTCAAAAGTATAAGGTGAACTTGCCATTTTGCAATTTCAAGGACCATTTTGACAATTTTTCAAACTTGAGGGACCAAAGTTGTAATTTTGCAAATTTTACATTTCAAGGGTTTGTTTTGACAACTTTTGAATCCCATGGACCTTAAATGACATTTTCTTTATTTTGATATACGAGGGTGATTTTGACAAATTTTGAAACTTGGGGACTAAAGCGCAATTTTGCAAATTTGATCGTTTTCATCGATTTTGATATTTTGCATTTAAAACACATAAAACACTTGTTTGTGATATTTTGATCATTTGATGTGTTTCGAGTGTTTCGGATGATTTTGCAGTTTATATTGTACAAAAATGATGAGTATTTAGACACTCATCAATCCACTTCGAGATATTGCTAGTCCCTAGCAATGATTTGAAAAACATAATGGATTTTAATCTCTTTACCAAAAGCCATCACTTACGGAGTAGCCAAATGTTTCGGTTCAAGTAAGAACTATGGTACCAGATAACCATGTGATTTTGAGCAAACCACCGACTTTCAACGGATTTGATTTTGTCTTTACGGAAGCCGTACCATACGGACTAGCCAACTCTTAGATAAATTATCAATATTATCTTTGGTGAGTGATTACCAATTATGGATTTTCCTTCGCCTTTACCACAAGCCATAACCTTCATGGCTAGCCAACTCTTCACTTTTTAGGATATGGTGAGTTGAGAACCATACAATTTGGGCAAATTGCAAGCCATATAAGCAGTTTGATATATCTTTACCAAGAGCCGTTTGCTCTGGATTAGCCAATCCTTTAGTTTATCAAACATGGCGGATGATAACCAAATGAGAAAGTGTAAAACACTTACTCCAAAAAAAAAATTAGCCAAAAGCAGAATTGGGTAAATAATATATGAAATTCGTGAAATTCCCCACTTAGAAATGAATATTGCCCTCAATATTCAAAGTCACTGTGGTTATCGAAACAAAAAACGTAAAAGGAAATACTACGGCCATTATTTAAAGATTTTTTTTTTTTTTTTTTTTTTTTTTTAGAGATATATATATATATAACATGTGGGGCATTACCCCACGCTTAGGTGGTAGAAAGGGGTAAGAAGTCGAAATATGGGTGAAAACCCATATGGTGTGTCTCTTGTTTACAGTTACCAGTCGCTAGCTTGACTCGACCCGCATTCATTGGTTCATGGGGAAGCGAAGTGGAAGATACAATCTCCATCGGACTTTCATTCAAGATGTTTGGACAAACATTTGAAGCACGTGAAAGTTCCACACCGACGAGATATAGAGAGAACGGCTCAAAATGATAATTGAAAATGCGGGATCAAGATAGTGTCTTCACTCCGAAGGAGTTAAGACATGGAGAAGTCACACCGTATGTGAAGAAAAGAAGGAGAATTATGATAATGATCATGACTAACTCCTCATTATCGGAAGGAGAATTCATGATTTTTGGATCATGAATCTCATCGATGAGGATAAGTCATCATCACATGATGGAAGAGAGAAGATAGAATACGGAGGTGGGACAAGTGGTGTGCTCACGAGCTAGCAATTTCCACCACTTCCGTGATGGTCTGCGTATCGAATCGGACATTTCATCGAAAAGAGGATTTACTTCGCAAAAGTGTAGTCATCATTAAATTCAAAAGAGGATTTGAGAAAATCCGGAAGTAACCTCGAAATGTCGAGAGAATCACAAACATGCAAATCCCAATCATTATTGGATATATCCTCGACTCACTGGGATTAGGACAAGATCCTCGACACTCGATGATTAGTTTAGAAATAGTCTTGAGATGATCATCCTCCATTATGAGAGAGTCCTCGGGATCAAAGAATTTCAAAGAAATAGGATCATCGACCTCTTCCAAAGGAATTTACTTCTCTCAACCGGCGTGAGTGAAGGGAAGAGTCGAAATGAAGGCTACAAAGCGGGAGTGGGATTGTCACTCGGTCGTAGATTCCTCATCAAAATCATCGTCGTCGTCGTCGTCATCATAATCGTCTGTGAGAGGTTTCCAATATTGGGAGCTTACTCTAGCTGCTTGTTCTTGACATCGTTTTCGACGAGACTCTTTTTAATCAATTCTTTTAAATCTTTGAGTGTATCGAGACAATTTTGGAGAAGTTCTTGAGGAATTTGCAGAGGTTGTGTTTGAATCGTTTGAGTGCGAGGAGGTTGGTCATGATAAGAGTAGTCATAATTGTTACAAGGATTATGCTCATAGACAAGCGTGTTCCTGTTTGACACTCAAAACTGGGTGAGGACCTCCACAAGACGCAACAGTACAACCGATGTGGGTGTGAGTGGTATGTGTTATAGTCATAATTGTTATCGGGAACACGCTCATAGACAAGCGTGTTTCTGATTGACAATCGAAGCGGTATGTGAACCACCACAGTACACAACGGTACAAGCGATGTGTCTCGCGTGTGGTAGTGATGGAATAGATCGATCGTGTTATGGTAGGAATAGGGATCTTGGTTATAGGCAGGACCGTTTCACGATTCCACCATGCTACAACTGGGGCAATTACCACCATTATAAGGACCACCACACCATTGACAACCAAGAGGGTGAGGATAAGACATAGAAAGAATCAAAGGTTATCGGAGGGTAAGAAATGAAGAATCAAAAAGGTAAGAGGGTAAAGAGGAATATTTTTGGTGTTTTGAAAACATGATGATAAAACAAAGAATGAAAATATTTTTGGCGTTTTAACACTTTAGAAAAAGTGTTAATGAACTTTTGGAGATTTTTGAAAACTTTACAAAAACTTTTTACAAAAGATGGATTATGCACAAGAATGGATACGAAAATGGATAAACACGCTAAAGCCTCCCGGAGCGGGCTAAAATTTTGATTCGCTAAGCAGTCAAGTCTAAAGGACTTAAAAGCGCTCGGAACACAAATACAATGAAGTCTAGAGAATACTGGGTGAATTCCCGGTCGTTAAGTCCCACGGAGACTCAATGGTGTGTCAAACACTAGATCGATGATAGAATGACCACCAATGATAGTGATCGAGAAAGGATTAGGATTGGATAATTACACTCTTGAAAAGATTATAAATAAAAGCGACTTAAATGCAAATTAAGAAAATTAAAAAGATAAAAGATATTAAATAAGCGCTATCACTATATTTACGGTGATGAGCGTTTAAAACTAAAAACTTAAAACTTACGTTTAAATTAAAATTAAATAAGCGTACTAAATAAAAAGTGAAACTTACACAAGATAAATCCTAAAAATATGAAAATACATTTTACAAACCTAATGATAAAGAAAATTTATAGAAAAAGAAAATTATTTTAACACTATTTATTTAATTATTATTAATTAAAACTATTTTAACTATTTAATAAATACTTTAAAATAAAGAAAATATGAAATAAGACTAGAAAAATAAACTTAAGACTTAGAAAAATCTAAAATATGATAAAACTAATTTTAAAACAGAAAATATATTTTTAGACTTTTTATATATTTATTACTAATTTAAAACTATTTAAAACTAATTAAAATGCTAGAAAATACTTTTTAAACTAAGAAAATTATGGAAAAATACTTTTTATGACTTATATATATATCTTAACCTAATAAAATTGAAAAACTATTTTTGGAACTTTTCTTAATTATTTGTATTAAAAGCTAATTAAAAATACTTAAAACTAGTTTAAATTAAGAAAAATAGCAAATGAACTTGGAAAATATGAAAATTTCAGGAAAAGTCTTAAATAATATGAGGAAGCAAGGAAAATTAGAAAAACAGGGGCTTGTTTGGAGGAATAAGGAAGCGATGAGATATGGGTTTATGAATAAGCTACAACAATAAGCTAGATGAGCACAACAAGCACCAAACCAAAGCAGAAGGTCTAAAATGCTAAATACACCAAAATGGAACAAGTTTCAACAAGCTCCAACCACTGATTAGCAATCTATATGATTTGGTGAAATGAGATATAAGCTAAAAGCAGTGGTGGGGTTATTTCAAGCAAGAAATTAAGCACTCAAAATAAGCTACGGTGCAAACTAAAATTGAAACTAATCTATACGGCCAAGAACCCTAGGACCAAAATCAGACCTTGCCAAGCTCAAATGAGCTTGTGGCAAAAGGCTGCAATGTTGAGAAACTTCGACTTATCTTTGAGTTTACGAGCAGAGGCATCTCGGGCCCCAGATGAGCTTGTTTGAGCTTATAGAAAAATTACAAAATGTAAGAAATTGGACATAAGAAAATAGACCAAGAGGGCTCTCTAAAACTACAAGTTTCATAGAAATTGGCTAAGTAATGAGCTTGTGAAAAATCACTCTCGATTGACCAGCGAGATTTTGGAATTACTGACTTTTGCACAAAACCAAAATGTTGACTTATTTGAAGTTTGATCTAGATTTTGAGCCGAAAATGGTATATTGATATGGAATGAAGTTAACAAAAGCAAAGTTATGAAATTCTAAACACAAAAACAAGATTTGGACTTGTTACTGACTCAACGATGGCTTTGTTAAATATCAAAGACATGGATTTTGACTTTTGAGGTTTGTATGCACAAGTTAATGCGAGATATGAGCTTACATGACCTAAACAAACATAACTCAATAGATTTTAACCAATGTAAAAGCCTTTAAGATAGATTAGGCGACAATGCCAAACACCTCTTAAAACATTGAATAGAAATCAAAACTAATCTAAATCTTGATCAAACTTGTTTAACCGACTAAAATGAGTTACAAAGACCTAAATACAACTTAATAAACACACTTAAATCATTGGTGCCTCTGGATACACTTACAATCATAAGCGCAATATTTGAGAGAGAATAGAAATGAGAATAAAACTACATGAGTCCAAGTGTGATGCTGTTGAAACAAACCAAATGACCACTCTCTAAACCATTTCTAACCTGACTCAATCTTGCTTCAACCCATTACCATTTCCATAGCTATTTGAGCCACCGGTTGACTTTTGTTGACCCGGATACAAAATGAGTGGAAACTAGAATATGAGCTTGTACAATGCTTTCACGAAGCTCATTTGAGCTATTAGTCGATAGATGAAATTTGTGAAGCTTTTAAATAAGATTTTGAAAAGGAAAGTTACTGTGATAACTTTAAACATGAAATCTTAACATAACTTAAATTGATAGCGGAAATAGGTTATAATGATTACAAAACACTAAGTTTGATACAAAAAGCAGAATACAACAAGTTTTATACTAATTTAAAGACTTTAAATTAAAAGCGACATTTAGATAAAACTAAAACTAAAAGCGCTTCTCTCTTGCTTCCTTATGCCTTTCTTTTATATCGAACTCATTGCCTCTCTGCAGATCTTTCCACCAATCCATAGCCATTGGATGGCTCGAATTAATCTTGACCATTCAAACATGATTTTGGCGCCATTTTCTTTTACGCCCATGTGGGGTTGAGTGAGGGTTAGGGGTGCAATAAATGATGTTTGGATGTTAGTTGAGGGGGAGCGGTTTTAGTGATTGGTGAGGAGGGGATGGTGTTGCTTGGGTGAGCAGTGAAAGAGTTGGAGAAGGTGGACTTTGGCGGGCAAGTGGTTTGTTTGACCAAGCGGTTGGTGGAGTTTAATATCAACAGGGAGGTCAAAATGGCTAAAGTGACAGGGGGTCCAGAATTGGGTAAGGGTCGAAAATGGTTGTGATAGGGTTTAATATAACAAGGACTAGTGATGTAAATTACGAAACTTCAAGGACCTTAGCGCGATTCATCAAACTTATTCCAAGGGACCACAAGTGACACTCTCAAAAGTATAAGAATGAACTTGCCATTTGCAATTTCAAGGACCATTTTGACAATTTTTCAAACTTGAGGGACCAAAGTTGTAATTTTGCAAATTTTACATTTCAAGGGTTTGTTTGACAACTTTTGAATCCCATGGACCTTAAATGACATTTTCTTTATTTTGATATACGGGGTGATTTTGACAAATTTTGAAACTTGGGGACTAAAGCGCAATTTTGCAAATTTGATCGTTTTCATCGATTTTGATATTTTGCATTTAAAACACATAAAACACTTGTTTGTGATATTTTGATCATTTGATGTGTTTACGAGTGTTTTCGAGATGATTTTGCGGTTTATATTGTACAAAAATGATGAGTATTTAGACACTCATCGATATCACCGAGATACAAATGGCTAAAGAAGGCGAGGAAAAATGACTTTTCACACAAGCCGGGCGTTCTTGTTACACAAAATGCCATTTGGCTTGAAGAATCTGGGTGCCGCTATCGGTCGGTTAGTAGACAATGCCTTTGAAAAGCAATTGGGTACTGACACGGAAGTCTATGTGGATGACACGGTCATAAAAAGCCATCTGAAGTTGAACTTGTCGCGACATAGAAGAGACATTCAAGACTACGAGATCAACATGAAGCTAAATCCTAAGAAATGCACCTTGGGCTCATGAAGGCATGTTCTTAGGATACGATAGAACGATGGCATAAAACCTTGTCGAGAAAAAGACAAAGGCGGTAATAGAACATCCCTCACCACATGGCTGAAGGAAGTCAATCCCTCAACGAAAAATTGGCGGCCTCAGCGGGTTCTGTCTAAATCGGCGAGAAAAGTCATTGCCTCTCTTGAAAACACTCGAAAGTGTATAAAAGGGTGACTTTCGGTGGGCGGACGGAGGCGGAAGAAGCCTTCACTACACTCAAACGACATCTAGCAACGCTCCCGACACTCGTGGCACCCAGACCCGGAAGAGCGATCATGTGTTTATCGGCAACTCATGGGGCGATCGGTAGCGGTGCTACTAACAGATAGGGACTCGGTGCAACCCCTATCTATTTTGTCGAAAGCGCTCAAGAAAACGGAGATGAACTACGGTGCCATGGAAAAGTTGGTCTTGGCATTAGTGTTCGCCGTAAGCGAGCTGGCGGTACTTCAGCGCTTGCAGATGGCGGTCATCACAGATCAAGCCATCAGCGGATCATCTCAAACCCGATGCGTCGGGGCGACTTGAAGTGGAGTGTGTTGCTGGCGAACATAACATCTCTTACGAGACCACGTACCGCAATAAAAGGGCGAGTTACAGCGAGACTTCATCATCGAAGCGAATCGATGAGGTACCTACACCAGCGAAAAGAACTACAAGATCCATGGATTTTGTTTCTGAGGCCAGGTCCTCGTGCGTGGGCGGATCGGGGCTGGCCTTATTCTCACAAACCCGGAGGAATGGAATTCACTTACGCCGCTGCGTTTGAATTCTGACCACAAACAATGAGGCGAATCTGAAGCCTAATTATGGGACTACGCATCGCAGCTCGAATGGGTGTGCGTAACTTGGAAGCAAATGTAGATTCCGGCTAGTAGCCAACCACGTGTTGGGTGAATCGTAGCGAAAAGAGAATATGATTGATATCTTGAGAAGACTAAGACACTAATCAAAGGCTTTGTGATTTACTATCAAGCAAGTCCCTAGGCGAGAAAATCGCAAAGCGGATGCCTTGAGCAAGATCGCCTCGACAAGCTTTGCACATTTATCAAAGCAAGTCTTTGGTGGAAACAACGAAAAGCAAATCCATATCGAGATGGAAGTCTCGCGGTCATAGAGGATGGTCCTACATGGATGACACCGATTCACGAATTCTAAGCAAGGGAACATTACCACAAGAACAGACGAAGCTCATGATGCAGGCGCCTGTGAGAGATTTGAGTTGCGAGACAACATATTGTCACAAGCGTTCCTTCCTCAACCGTGGCTCCATTGCGTTGGCCTCTACAAGCAAATTATGTCTTGCGAGAAATCCACGAAGGTTCATGCGGCATGCGCGAGGACCCGCGGTGTTGTTGTATGCGCTATGCGATCGAGATACTCGCCGACCATGCATCGAGATCGCGGGACTTTATCTGAGTGCAATGATTGCCAAGTTCATAGACCGTCCAGCCAACCACGGCCGCGAGCTAACACCAATCACGGCGCCATGGCCATTCTATAAATGGGGCATTGATATTGCGGGTCCTTTTCCAATAGCGTGGGTGGTCTCAAGTTTCTCATAGTAGCTATAGACTACTTCACCAAGTGGATCGAGGCAAAAGTAGTGGCGACAATCACCGCAATCGGGTAAAGCGCTTTATGCGGGACAACATTGTATGCCGCGGATTACTGGTGAAATCATCTCGGACAGCGGGAAGCAGTGCGACAACCCTTCAAAGAATTGGTGCGAAAAGTTAAACATCACTGACACTTGGCGTCGATTCGCACCCGAACCAATGGCTTAGTCGGTAGCAAATCGAGCACAGGCGAAGGAATCAAAGCAGCGCTGGGCGGGCGCAAAGGAAGGTGGGTGAAGAACTTTCACATGTACTATGGGCGCACCGCACCTCAATTAAAACCGACCGAGGATACCCCTTCTCTACAGTATCACGGGATGAGCCGTTATACCAGCGAGATCGGCATGCCAACTATCCGCCTGCGGAGATCAATGTGACTACAAGCGGGCGAAAGGCGTGTCGACACGGATCTGCTTTGGAAGAAAGGCGAGCAGCAGCGACCATCCAGGAAGCAATGTCGAAGTCAAAATGAAAGGATACTATGATGCCAAGGTACGCGGTGTTTCATTCGGACGAGCGACTTTGTCTACATGGCGCCAATGAGGCGAGCCATGCGAAGATCTGATAGCTCGGACCAAAATGGGAAGGCCTTATGAGATTCTTGAAGCAATAAGCGCAGTAGCGTCTGAGACTACGAGGATTGGATGGTCGTGACCTACCGCGCATGGAACATTGGCAACCTCGAGAGGTGCTACAGCAAACGACTACTGACACGGCGCCGCAGACGCTCCGCACTTTCGGTGCTCAATAAACATTCATGTATTGATTTTTTATTTTCATATTCTTGTTTCCTTTGTTATTTCTTGATAAACTTGCAAGTATTAATAAACGCGCGGTTTCTAGCTAACTCCATGACACATTTAAGTTGTTATCTCCATATCTTGTATGTCTTAACAATTTTTATTTCTTGCCCACGATGGCGTGCATGCACTACAAATAAACCTCACGATGGTAAAGGATAAGTTGACCTACTAACTAACTTGTTGAGTAAGAGGTTGCAAACCCATCAATCTTGGATCACGCATCCTTGTTAAACACCTTGTTCTCGAGGCGTTGGAATAAGATATGCGCATCCACGGCGGTTCTTGTGACAATACTGCGATACGTTTAACAACTTAGGAACCAAGATACTTGCTTCCTTAATGAGATATTCTGACTGTTGAATATCATACCATACGATTATGATCAAATACTTTGAATTATTTCTCTAGTATATTACGATTTTCATACATGATTATGGATTTCCTATATTTTGCCTTTGGCGTACCTTTGCAACAAATACATCTTTACGCATAGATATGTATACATTACAAATATCCACAAGCAACAAACAAAAAGAAACTTTTATTCATAACTACGAGTTAGTACAAAAGATAGTCAACATGGCGACTACCATTCTTTACTGGCAACAAGGAAGAAGTACCAACATGACTCATTGCATCTTTAGCTTCGCCAACACCCTTCAATACTTACGCATCTGACGCTTCTGATGGCCGCTTACGGGCACCCATCGGACCTTGGCAAGTGGGCGCACCAACCCCCGCAAAATTGCTTTACTGCAATACCTTCCTTTTTAGCAAGGCGGGTGCATGCGCTTCAAGACCTCTGCAAAGGTACCTCTCTTCCAAAGCAAATGGATTTCGACTATCCCTAGGGCCTTGAAACCACGGTGCTTGTAGGCTGCGACTCATGGGGCTTCAAATAATAGTCGGTGTGCTTGACATCCTCGATCGATGGCGCCAAGGTCGACCTGTCATAATCACATTTATTGGATAATCTTGATCACGCTCAAGCTCCAAAATCATTGGTAGCTCGAGTCTTTCATTCTCGCATATAGCGACCAAGTGATCATATGACTCAAGATCGTACTCGGTACCTTATCCGGTAGCGCCTTGACAATTTTGCCTCGTGGAGCTTTTCAATTGCTTCGACTTACCACGCTCAGGGCGCCTTTGCACTACCTCCCGAAGGCATTAACCACCTCTGGCGATTCCGGTACTAAGGCGATTAAGCGAGGCAAGTGGCCTATGAGCCACCTGCGCTCTGCTATCATAGACATAAGTCTGCGGATCAACTCCTCGTCGTACTCGATGCTTAGCTTACAGCGACTTTGCCTCCTGCACCTCGAGGACCGCTCACGGTATCCCAAGCTCCCCAGCTGCGCAAACATTTTATCCTTACCTTGTTCTAGATGTTTCAATGCCCGGTGAGACAGAGACTTATACTGGCGGCGGACCGCTCTTGGTTTATTTGGCACATTAAGCGCCCGTTTGTCCTCGACACATTTTTGGCGTATGCGCTCAAATCCTTGCCTCTGCATGGCGCTATCGGTGTGCGGGTACTTGCCGATTCGCCTCCACAAAGCTATTGTTTGGTCCTTTTGGGAACTTAGGTCCTCCCTTGAGATACTCGGTCTTTTAGCTTCGCTGATTAATGCGACTGTTGTGCGGAAACTGTACCAATTCTTCAACCAAATGCTCAATGGGCGCATACGCATCAGATTGGTTTTCATTATCACTGCTGCGGCTCGGAATCTTGTTATGTCGGACTCGCCCGGGGTGATTCTATAACTTTGCTCCATCCTGCGAATGAGTACCGGCGCAATGTTGAGAACACAACCAAAGACATTCACCAACAAAAGAAAATTATACATGCCGTCTTTACTACGTGGCTCGCGTCATCGGTAGAAAGATGCGACGACGCTTCATCGATGGAGGACGACTCCACGATGCGGACCGCGGCGTTTTTCCTTGAAGGGCCGCACCATCACCCCGCCGGGTCCTTTTCCGACTAAGCCACGATTCTTCTTCTTCCTCTTCTTCCATTGGGTGGGCCACAACTACTGACGGTGGTGCGCCACGAAGATGGTACTACGAGACTCGGTGGCTTTGCGGTGGTGTGGCTTCCGCTGCGGTGAGGAACGGTACTGTCTCCCCGCATTCGACTCCATAGTGCGCCTGGCATGGCGGCTAAAATAGGCTCCTCATCATCCTCGAAGGTCTTACTCCTGTCCTTCGCAGCGGGCTTTGCTAGGTGTCTGACGGTGAGCAGATCCATCTGCGCAAGGTAAGACACATATACAAACAGGTTATATAGTGCGCGACATATACGGAAGATTGTTCTTACAATATTTACACAAATGCGGAGGAATAAGTACCCACCCTTGCCATTGGCGTCTAAGAAGATAGGGATCTCATCTTGGGACCAAAATAATTCTGGTGATTCCATGTGCACCAAAATCCCTCGGGATATGCACTAATGGGGATGCGGTTCGCATTATCGATTCGCATCCTCGGCGTTATAAGACCCGGGCAATGGGTACTCATCCTCCTGTAATGTTCCCGGGTATAAAATCATAATTCTAGGAAAACATGTATCATCTACCCGGAAAAGTATTCTCTCCAATTCCTAAGTGCATCTAATTTATCATGTATGCTTTGATCTACAGTAGCGTTTTGAAGCAGATACCACCCATGCGCCCGTAGTGTGATAAAAGCGCGGAATAGGTGGATGGTGGGGTTAATCCCCAGCAGACGACAATTACCTCAAAATTGGTAATTTTAGCGCGCCGATACAATGCGGTGCGATATGTGTAGAGTATAATAGTTTAACACATCGCAGAAAGCGTGGCGAGGCGCGTTGATTCGCAAATTGAATAACCGTGTGTATACACCACTTTTCGCCGGAAATCGACAATCGTGGCTCGCGCATCCGGAACCCTTTGGATGCATATCCGGGGTATCTGATGTCGAGGTAAATTCCATCGGATCGGTCACGGTGGTCGGAGGTGAAGTCGGACAAGCTGTTTAACCATCGGGTTATTATTTAGTGATATCACGCACGCACGGTTACCTTTGTGGTTGGTTATTTTCTGGATTACTACTCTTCGAACGCTTTAGAAATAATGGATGGTGTTTTTTACTGTGAAGAATCCGGTGAAAATGAAACGACAAGTTATATACCCCTTCTATCCCACACGATTGGTGACACGTGGATTCCACTAGTCCTCAATGTGTGGTTGTGATTGCTGACGGGACAAGGCGGTAACTTTTCCCGAATAACGAGGCATTTCAGTTCATTTGATGTCTAGATACATTGCACCTACGGGTGGGTGTATGGTTTTCTTAATCGTTTCGTCGTTATTTATTTTATGGTGGACTACGGTCATTAGTCTAGCATCCTGATCACGCATGCGCATACTAGGCTGGGGGACATGATGGCGTATAGTGCGGGTCGGTCATGAACCGACTACGATCCCTACTTTCAAGCCCAGTCTGGCGGGCCAATATCAATAAGCGTTTGGGCTCGCGAAGCCCAAGCCCATATCTATTCTGGAATAGATATCCGATATCTTCTAAAATATGAAGATAATCATTCCCAACCGATTTAGGCGGGATCGCGGAAGGTTGGGAACACGGAACCAACAAGGATTCGTGTGTATATAAAGGAATTATATCCCTCGTTTAAGTGCGATCTCATAACCCTAAAACTCCTTAAACCTAAACCGATTACTTACTCTCACGCGGAGGATAATCGTGGAAACAATCCCACGGTAAGCCTAACGGTGTTTCTTATCTCTTAGTGCACGGTCTAAGCGGCAATTCTCAATTGAGTGCGAGCAGGAGCTCGAACCGAGAACGTCCAACTTTTGTATCAGCAGATGTAAACAAACTTTTCTAGTGTTAAAACCTAAGTAAATGAGATTAATAGTATGATATTTTATGAAATATTGGTATACATTTGTTGTCAATCGAGATACTAAGATGAATGGTTCATCGTCGATTTTAGTTTTAGAACATGTTATTGTACAATTGTACACACTAATTTTTTTGAGCGATATATTATAAAAAGAACTAGCAAGGCGCTAGAAAATTACAAAAGGCGATTGCAACCAATCGTTCAAGTAATACAAAACTTACCTCTAAACTTAATCCAAGAAAGGAAAAAGACATATATAATCGAAAATATCACATTTTCTCATAGAATGAGAGTTGAAAGTGATACTATTTCTATAACGCCAAATGGTCCAACAAGAAGGCTGCAAGAATGGCGTAGCGATCCTTCTTTTCCTTAGATGTGTGCCATGGTGAAACCAAGAATCCCGCTCACCACAAGAGGAAAAGGAATGAACATCGATTCCACAGAAATGTTGCATAACGGGCAAGCAATTGAGTCAACATCTAAACCTACGGAAGATAAGTTTAACCAATTGGAAGCCTATTTAAAACAACCGCCACATAAAGATGTTCACCTTTCTAGGAATTGCCTTACACCAGAGAGCTGGGGATAAGGTAGGAAGATTGAGCTCGTCTATGTGCTTCCTAACGCATTCACCGAAAAAGAATCTTCATGGGAAGACTCCAAATGCAAGAATCATGAACACCAAGATCATCGGGCTCTATAGTAGCAATATCAAAATAAGAGCATCAAACTCATCTTTGGTCCTACCGCGTTAACGGCCTACTTCAATCCCAAGCCCAAGAACTATTAGCAATGCGATGTTGAATCAAGCAATCTTTGTTATTATCCGGATGATACAATCATTAAATCTAATGTAGAGGCGCGTCGCCTAACCGGTGTCTTTCAAAAGCGAATTGAGGCCATCACCAACCTTGAATCTAATGGAGTTTAAAGGAACAATACCACTCAGTGTAAGTGATTTATCGAACCAACAATGCCCTTGAACCCGTTATTATTGCAACCGTTAAGATCAATACACCTTCGTCACCATGAATAGCCTTAACCACTTGAACCCATAAAGCATTCGGGTTTTGGAAAAGGCGCCATCTCCATTTCAATAAAGAGACATATTAAAGCTTTAAGACTACCAGCATGACCCGCCTTTATCCATGGAAGAAAGGATGTTCGACCACTTAACCCAAGCAAGTTTCTTAGAATCATCATTACCACCCCAAAAGAAAGAAGCACAAGAGATTTAACGACCGTTTTAGGAACTTTGAAGATAGAAAAATAATAAATACCCAGGCTACCAAGCACAGATTTGATAAGAGTAAGGCGACCACCAATGGAGAGGAGATTGGCCTTCCAACCCGATAATCTAGCCTTGAAACGATCAATGAGAACCTTCCAATTTTCTAGACGATTCATATTCGAACCAATGGGCAAACCTAGATAAGTGAAAGGGAGAGAACCAGCTTCACATCCCACGTAAGAGGCCATAGTCTCGATCTCATTTGACAAAACCCCAACTCCATAGACATTCGACTTATGGAGATTAATCTTAAGTCCAAAATCTATGTAAAATATGTTGAGAATTCAGGAAATATTTTCCATATCGATTTGATTCCATTCAGAAAGAATGATAACATCGTCTGCATAAAACAGATGAGAAAGAAGAATACCTGGGGAACCAGCCTTGATGCCATGAAACAGATTAGCAGCTAAACCATCATTTAAAGCTATATGAAGACCTTCCATAACAGTAACTGTTGGAATCACTCCTAAACTAGAATTCAAGTGTTAGTAATTAATATGTAATAGTTAGCTTAATTATGGCATTTATGTTTGTTATTAAGCTTAGCCTTATGTAGAAGGCCTATAAGATTAGGCCAAGCCCAATAAGTAAAGGATGGGAACTTGGAGTGTTTCCCTAGTTCCCTCCTATAAATACTCTTGTAAACCCTCACTTGAGGGTTGGTTGTTCAATTCACTCATTCACATTACGCATAACCTTTCACATATTATTATACGTGTGTGTGTGTGTGTTTGTTCATCCGATCTCTTCTCTTCTATTTCTTTTATTGATGCTTGTGTTATGAATATGGGAACATAACAGTGGTATCAATCGCCAAATAGTTGGGTGAAAAGGTTTTGTTTTTGAAGTTTGTTTTGGTCTTACGCATAACATACGGTTTCAAACTTTGTCACGCTTAAAAACTCATTTTTTACAGTTTTCAATCCAAGATTTTTGTACTTTCAACGTTTTTAGGTGTTAAAATATCATTTTTAGCAAAAGTTTCAAACTTCACGTGTAATTCTTTGTTTTAAGCTTGGTTTCACCGTGGGATTCTTTCTACGCATAAGGTGTTTAGGCGTTTTGGATCATCAAGTTTCACACTTTTGTGTTATTTTGGTGATATTGAAGTGTTTCATCACTAAAATCTGGTTTAGAAACATCTTTGGGCGTAAATCAATTTTGGTTACTTTCTCGCGTGAAAACCCTAATCTTACGCGTAACTCATCCTGGTTTGATCTTGAGTTTTAGTGGTTTACTCGGTGTTTTCTTGCTTGGATAAGCACGAAAACACTTGACTTTGGATATCCTTTACTTTGTGATAGTGTAAAAGATATTTTAGGCAAAACCCTAATTTTACGCGTAAACTCAACCTTCTGCGTAGAACTCTTTACGTCTAAGCTTAATCTTATGCCTAAGACATGTCTTACGCATAAGCTAATCTTCTTGCATAAGTTTTCTCGCTAACTTTTCATTTACGCCTAATCTTAGTGTTTCTCAATTCTACGCGTAAGCTAATCCTACGCGTAAATATCACTTTTGGCGTAAGTTTGGTGTTTTACGCCTAAGTGTTGCTTTGCCTTAACGTGCTTTCTCGCCTAAGGATACTTCATCAACAACGTTTCATTCGACTACAAAGATCCATTTAACAACACAAGTTTTCAACGTGTCACAACCACCATACTCTAGCTACTTTCCTTATACTTATAATCAACAACAACAACAACAACAACTAAGTCCAAAACATCAACAGTTTAATCAACAACAATAAATTTATCAACAACAATTCAATCAACAACATTATCCACAACAAGGAGCAATTCAACCTCAAATGGTTCAACCACCACCTAGTCTTCAAGTACAACCTTACACAAACGTTTACAATCAACATCCATCCAGGAACACTATGAAGGAACCGTCTTGGTTTGCAAAGATGTGTGAAGCTTTAAGTAGCCAACAATCAGTTCATGAGGCAGGATCACTTGATAGACCTCCAATGCTCACTCCCGGAAACTACGATCAATGGGTGATTAGGTTCTTTAGGTTTTGTGATCTAAAGAAGCCACATGGAAAGTTCTTAAAGAAGGTTATCTTGGAAGGTCCATTTCGGATACCTATTGTCGTTACAGGAGATCAAATCTTTGTTCCACAAGAGATGATCTCACAAACATTGCAAGCATTCTTGACCTTTACGGTGATGAACTTCTACACTCTGAAGGCGATGAGCTAGCAATGCAATATATCCTTTTAGGATTACAAACCCAATTCTTGATGTTGATGCTCAAAAGACCCAAAAGCAATGTGGGAACATATTCATCTTCTCATAGATGGCTTGCACTCAATCAAGAGGATATGAAATCCAAAATTTACTTGGCTTATGAACACTTCATGATTGAACACAGGGAGACACTAGAGTCTTATCATCATGATTCTCGAGACATCATCAATGATTTGGATAAACACAACATCATCATGCCAAGAATTGCGATCAATACAAAGTTCTAAGTAGTCTTGGTCTTGATTGGGAGAAGTATGTCATTTTCCTCCGTCAGCGAAGAATCTTCATCATGTTTCATACGGTTGTTGTACGACTATTTGAAGCCTCATCAAAAAGTTGATAAGGAAAGGGTTATCAAGTGGCCAAGCTGTTTCACCTTCACTTCGGATAATCAACAACTTGCTTTGTGGGCTCAAACTAGTTATCCTCCTCGACCTGACTCCTCGACCAAGCGCCACAATCACACCATATGATCCGTCACGGCAACAATCTCAACAAACTCAATTGGTTACATACAACAACAACAATGATCAAGCACTTTACGGTGAAGCTAATGAGGACTCAATGCTTTCGATGCATTGCAACAAGGATTTGTTATGATTGCTAAAGCTTTTGGCGTTATACAAACAAATCCAACAATGCGTTCGTTCCTCATCAAACACAAGGAATCGGTTGTTGTGAACAATGGATGAGTTGAAGTTCGAGAATCGTGGTTATGGTCATCGGATGGGCGGTGGTCGAGGTTTAATGCTATGGGTAGGAATAACATGGGTGCTCCATGACAGAGAGCTCAAGTGGTTGAGCAGGGTAATGCTAGAATGGGATAAATGGTCTTATTTACTAGCTGTAATGAGAAGGGACACAGGCTAATGCATGCCCAAAGCCGGGACTAGGGGCGGTGCTTATCACAGGAGCTTTAATTTTGGCTCTTAAGGATGAAGTTGGTGGAACTCTCACGGACAAAAACGAGCTTTATGGCAAATCTGAGACTCGAGATGATGATATGGAGGACTTGTAGGCCAATCGTGATTATGTTGATGGCTAATATGCACGAGCTACACATGAGTGACACAGGCCCGGTGTATGACAACGATGGCTTGTCTCGGTACCCGAACAAACCACATTCATCTACGATCTAATATCTCCTTAACATCCGAATCCGTGAGGCTCGAGAATGTTCAAAATGAGTCGTCCGCATCTAATTACGGCGATTCTCAACTAGACCCGTAGTTACATTTGGCGATCATGATGATCTTATGGTTACCTTTGATACTCAATTGACTCGTGGTTATATGAGGATACGAATAGTGATCATGGTGTGACTCGCGTTGAACCTGTTGAACTACGCCTGAGTGCGGATGTTGATGCATTGATTAAAGATTATCTATCCCAAATGGATGAATGTGGTTCATTAAATCGGCAACTACTACGGTAAAAATGCCTTTATTAACCGGGGATATTGAATGCTTAAGCGGCAACTCAATTTTTCAAAACTCAAGAAAACCGTGAAAAAGGTTTTGAAGCGCTTTGCTAAATCACATCAAAGCGAAAAATGCGCTAATACAAATAAACCGTAAAAGCGTTTATTAATATTTTGCGATCTCTTTGTGTTTTGTTGATAACAAATATAATGTTATCTTAAGTATAATTATAAGGATACATGTTGCTTTTGTAAAGCTTTTACATATAGCCATTTAAATACAAAAATGTAGTAATTAAGCATTTGTTGTAATAGTTTATTAGGATGGGTAAAACCATACCCAAGTTGGCTAGATACAATGTATACTTAGATACATTGAATCTAAAAAACCCATGGACCAACCCGCAACCCATGACCAATAACCAAAAACCCATGGGCAAAGAGGCGTTCCACGGATCCCTAGGATTACACTAGGCGGATCACAAGTGGAAGGATACATGGGATCGAGGGCGATGAAGATTTTTGCCTATAAATGAGAGCCATTTCTTCATTCTAACTCACCCCTCTTCTTACTAAATCTCTCAAACACTCATTCTTTTCTAACATATAGATCACTTGATCTAGAGTTGTTCTTATTTCTTTCTATTGTGATCCTCATATAGGTCCTTCATAAAGTGCGAGATCACGAGCATTCTAAGTCATCCAAGCAAGGGTCCTTGATTGATTTGTCATCCATAAAATTTACATGGCGAAGATCTTGTATTTGATATTTCACATATTTGTTGTGTAATAGTCGTGTTGGTTTGGTCCACAGTGCTACTGGACTCGGTATTTAGCTTTGTCTGGAAAAAGTGTAAGCAACGTTGTGAAAGCTTCGCCATGAGTGAAGGAGTTTGTTGATATAGTGCTTGAACTCTCGGTAGGTGACTCGGGGTGGAGTAGGGCAAGGAAGGTGTCCTTGTAGCTGAACCACTATACATCGGTTGTGTCTTTTCTTCCCTTCGCTTTACTTTATTTACTTGCTTTATCATTAGCTCTATACTTTCTCCACATCCATAAGATCTCACATATTACTTGAATCTAAAGTTTTTAAAACTAACGTAAAATCG
Source organism: Chrysanthemum lavandulifolium (assembly GCA_022545495.1). Classification (NCBI taxonomy): domain Eukaryota; kingdom Viridiplantae; phylum Streptophyta; class Magnoliopsida; order Asterales; family Asteraceae; genus Chrysanthemum; species Chrysanthemum lavandulifolium. The sequence goes on from CM040238.1 coordinate 221,422,954, forward strand.
GCAAAATCAACCCCATTCTAGTTTTCCATAATTGGCATCAAGAGCTACGTTTATAAAAGTTTTAAAGTAAAATTGTATTTTAAAACTTTTCGATCACTATGGGTTCGAAAATTATAAGGAAGGGCAATCTATACAACGACCACCACTACTTGAAACTAATGGATTTATATATTGGAAAATAGATTCGAAACATATGTGAAGTCTAAAGATATTAATCTTTGGTACATTATTGTTGAAGGTGATTTTGAGGCTACCTCAAATGATGATAAAGGAAATTTAGTTCACATACCTCATGATAAACTAAGCGATGAAATGAAAAAAAACTTTCTAAAAATAGTGAAGCAAAATGGTTTTATATAACGCTTTACCGAAAAAGGAATTGAAAGAATTTCTATGCTTAAAACCTCTAAAGAAATTTGGAATTCTTTAGTTGTAACTCATCGAGGCAACCAACAAGTTAAAAATAATAAAATTGATTTATTTGTTCAACAATATGAACAATTTTCAATGTCGGATGAAACTATAGATCATTCATTTGCTAACTTTAATACTATTATTACATCTTTACAAGCACTTGATGAATCTTTTCTAGCGTAACCATGTTAGGAGATATCTAAGGGCACTTCCATCGAAGTGGAGATCCAGGTGATGGCGATCGAAGAGTCAAAAGATTTGACAATCCTCACCCTCGATGAACTCATAGGCAACCTATAAGTCTGAGCTTGTCCTTCTAAAGACTCCAAAGCCTCGAGGGTGAAAGAAACACAAATCTCTTTCCCTTAAAGCCAAAAAGGCTTGACGATGAAGAACTCCTCTTGAGTGGTAATGACGAGTGCGCTATGGTCGTAAGGGACTTTAAAAGTTCTTTAGAAGAAAGGAAGATCGTCAAACAACCGTATGGCGATAAGAAAGGCTTTGGAAAAGCAAAGAGGCGAAGCTAAAGATGATCGTGCTTACTTTAAATGTGGGGACCCAAACCACTTTATTAGTAAGTGTCCCAAGCGGGATGATCAAAAAGCGTTCGTGAGCGACGCGTGGGGAATGGCGACGAGGAGGGCGAAGAAATTTGTCTCATGGCAAATGGCGAGTGCGTCGCGAATACTATAGTACTTCATCACTTGATGACGACTCATTGCATAATGAATATGATAACCTATGCAATATTAGCTTAAAACTAGTTAACAAAACAAGCTTTTAAAAGTCAAAACCAGCGTTTAGATAAAGAAGTCATTGAATTAAAAGCAAAACTAAAGCGTTTAGAAAAGGGTAAAATAGCAAGTGGTGAATGTGAACTTTGCGTTCAACTTCAAACACTCGTTGATCATCTAGATTCTAAAATTGCTAGAATGAGTACGAACACTTTAGATACGATATTAGATGGTGTTAAAACGGTAACAACCAAAAGGTTTAGGTGTTCAACAACTTGATCCATCAACTAGTGAAAGTAAAGAAACAAAATTTGTTAAGGCACTAGAAAAACCGACCCTTTGTTGTGGCGGATCCCATGGATCCTTGATAAAGGAACGGCTAGTGTACGACCATGGATCCGTGGATCTGCTGTAACAAGCGATGCAATAACGTAGCTTCTTCATCTAGGCGAGTTTGTTATAGTTAATAGGAAGAAACCAACTCATGTCACGACTAGACAACCACCTCCAAAATATAATCCTACTTTTGCAAAACAAAGCTCCATCTTTTCAAAACCTAATTCATTTAGGAGACCTAATAACGTTTACCGAAAAGTAATCATCAAATGGGATGGAACCCAAATATGCAAAATGGTTTTCCTCTTCAAAACTTTGCTCCATGGAATGCATACTCACCTTATCCATACATGTCTAACATGAATGGAATGTTTAACACTAATGGACCCATGAACAAATGGGGACCAAACTTTGAGTTTTTATTGTTTTAGGTGTGCTTAAAGGTCGACCTAGACCCCAGATGAATGGGTCGAGGATAAGCGGGTGCACGAGGCGCATGACCGACAATAGAGATCTATTATCACATATGAATCCTTCAATGGGGGTAATGTGGTGTTGGAAATAGAAAGAAGAATCATCGGTAAAGTGCGATTTCTAACAAATCTCTAACCATTAACGATGTGTGTCACGTAGAAAACCTAAACTTTAACCTCTTAAGTATAGGGCAAATATGTGATAAAAAGTACAATGTACTTTTAAAACCGATGATAAGATATTAAAAATGGCATAACCATAGAAAAGGAATTAGGAAACATGGAGTCTATGTCATTAAAATCGGTAATGAACCTAAAGACAAACTATGTCTTACCTCTATGGATGATACTTGACCTTATGGCATCGAAGATTGGGTCGCGCCAACATCGACTTCTTGATCGCTATCATCCAAAGATCTAGTAAGAGATCTACCTAAGTTGAAATATGAACATCACTTTTGTGATGCTTGTAATGTAGGAAAACAAGCTCATTCTAGTCATAAAGCTAAAAACATGGTGTCTACAACTAGGTGTCTAGAATTACTACATATGGATTTATTTGGTCCATCCGCTATCCAAAGTTATGGAAGGCAACTACTATACTTTGGTCATAGTGGATGACTACTCTAGTATACATGGACAAAATTCTTAAAGAACAAAGCGAAACCTTTAATTATTTTGAAATATTAAGCAAAAAGATCCAAAGACAACTAGGAAGTCCCATAGTGTCTATTAGGACGGATCATGGTATGGAATTCGACAATGAAGTGCAATTGAGCTTTTTGTGGCTAATGGTATTACTACAACTTCTCGGCTCCAGCACACCACAATCGAATGGGGTAGTAGAAAGAAAGAATAGAACCCTACAAGAAATGAGTCGAACCATGCTTAATGAGCAATCCATACCTCAAAAGTTTTGGTGCAATGCCGTTGATACTTCAACGTACATACTCAATCGAGATTTAATTTGACCAATCTTAGGAAAAACTCCATATGAGTTACTTGAGGCAAAAGCCTCGTTAAATCACTTTAGAGTCTTTGGTAGTAAATGTTTTATTCTTAACACTAAAGATTACCTTACAAAATTTGATCCTAAATCAACGAAGGTATCTTTCTAGGTTACTCGCCAAATAGCAAAGCTTCGTCATATTAAACAAAGAAACAATGAAGGTAGAAGAGTCATTAAATATAAAATTTGATGAAAGTCCACCCAAACCCTCTCCACCTCTTGTCGATGACGAGATTATGAAAATGAAGCTATAGTAATAAAGAAAAGATAAATGAAGAAGAAGAACCTCTAAGTGATGAAATAATAAACATTAAGGGTCGAAAGATCACCCCGTAGATAAAGTCATAGGAAAGCTAAGCGAGCGAACATTAAGGTGCGAGTTCAAAACCAAAGTAGCTTGTTTTGTTTCGTTTCAACCTTAGAACCTAAGAATACACAAGAAGCCATAAAAGATGAGACTTGGGTAATGGCTATGCAAGAAGAACTAATTCAATTTGTTTCTAATGATGTTTGGACACTTGTCCCTTCACCAATAATCAAACCATAATAGGAACCAAATGGGTTTATAAAAACAAATTAGATGCAAGCAGTAGTGTCTAGGAACAAGGCTAGACTCGTTGCTCAAGGGTATAACCAACAAGAAGGAATAGACTTTGATGAGACCCTCGCTTGGTAGCTAGATTAGAGTCTATAAGAATACTTCTTAGTATGCTTGTGCTAATGATCTAAAGCTTTATCAAATGGATGTCAAAAGCGCTTTTCTAAATGGTTTCATTAATGAAGAAGTATATGTAGCTCAACCTCACGGCTTCATCGATTTTGAAAACCCAAATATGTGTATAAATTATAGAAAGCCCTTTACGGTCTTAAACAAGCTCAAAAGCTTGGTATGATAGACTCAAGTCATTTCTAATTAAACACAACTATACCATGGGGTTAGTTGACAACACTTTACCAACAAAGAGAGTCACATATAATCATAGTACAAATATCGTAGATGATATTATATTCGGATCCACTTGTCAAGACATGTGTGATGATTTCTCTAAAATCATGCATGACGAGTTCGAGATAGTATGATGGGAAAACTTAGTTTCTTTCTTGGTCTACAAATAAAACAAGTAGAAGATGGTATCTTCTTCAATCAATCTAAATACATAAAGGAGATGTTAAAGAAATTTGGTCTAGAAAGTGAAACCAATTAGGACTCCAATGTCATCCGACACCAAACTCGCAAAAGATGAAGGCGGTGAATCCGTAGATAATACTAAATATCATGGCATGATAGGTAGTGTTCTCTACCTCACGGCAAGTGGGCGGATATCATGTTTAGTGTTTGATTATGTGCTAGGTTTCAAGAAGACCCTAAAACATCACACTAGAAGCCGTAAAGGATATTTAGATATATTAAAGTACAACACAATTAGGATTATGGTATCCTAAGGGCACGAGAGTAGTAACAATTGTATATGCCGATTCGACCATGCGGTGATTAAGTTGATAGAAAAAGCATAAGTGGGGTATGTACTTTCATGGGATGTTGTTTAACATCTTGGTTTTCTAAGAAACAAAGCGGAACTAGCAATATCAACAACGAAGCCGTGTCGTCTCGTAGGCAAAGCATGCCAACAAGCACTATGGATGAAACAAGCGTTAGCCGACTCGACATTCATCTAGCGACATAGCCATCCTATGTGACAACAAAGGTGCCATCGACTTAAGCAAGAATCCGGTATTGCACTCTCGCACAAAACATATAAAGATTCGTCATCACTTTTTAGAGACAATGTTCAAAGGGAACATCTCTATTGAGAAGGTAGCATCCGAAGACAACATAGTCGGCGTCCTCACCAAACCGTTGAGCGGGAACAATTCAACCTACGCCGTCTTGGTCTTGGTCTAATGGAACAAACGTCATAACTTATTTGACTCTACAAGGTATGTAAACACTAGCCTTCTTCTTTACGAGTCTAGGCTATCTATTTCACGCCTGACTCACAAACAATACGGAATTTTCAAAACCCAAGATAAGTTTTCCACTTATAGCTTTCTTATTTTTTACACATACATTTTCAAAGAAAACCTTTCTTTCAAAATGTTTTCTAAAAGGATGATACCTTCCAGTATCAATTTCACAAAAGCAATTTCTCACGTCTAGGACAAATCGCTTTTCATTATTAATACAAAGTAAAAACCGTTTTCATTGCATCTCATGTCTTTTGAATGCTAAAGGGACACATAACTAATATGTGTTTTGGTACATTCATTTAAGCAACAATGAATTAGGAGCATTGATAACACAAAATTACGTACTTATGTACTAAATATGTGTTTCGGTTTATCTCAATAGGATGTTTCTCTACTTCTAGTTTATTTTCTTTTTTCTTTTTAGAGGTCGAGATAACATGACTCAAATAGTTTGCATATAGGCACACACTAGGCAAAAATGTTTCCAAAAGGAAAATTTTGTCTTTGCTGGATCACCAAACCCACGGATCCCGGCCTTCATCTTTGGACGGATCCCTCGAGGAAGGATCCGTGGGATCGTGAAGAAAGCAGTATTTTTACCTTCTATTTTTCACTTTGGATGAAAAATCCACATTTGTTTTATTTTAGGGTATGCTCTTTAATGCTTGTGTTCTCATGATCACATGCCTTAAATTCATATCTAATCATTAGATTTTAATCCACATTTTGGGTCAAGCATTCATTACAATGATTTGTTTTTCTATTTATAGAACTCCCAAAATGCTTGCATAATCCATCTCATCCTCACAAACACAATACACCATGTAATCCACAAACCCTTTAGATGAATCACCTAGTACAAACAAACATCTTCATGATACCCAAACCTTTGTGCTACCACCATCCAAAATACCACAATCAAACTCTAGGATATCCGCACGGATTAGTATCCGATATTGTTGTTTAGCAAAACCAACCTCAAATGGTTCATCCTCAACAAATAACTCACCACAAGATGCTTCCCTTATAGCACCTCCCTCATCACCAACAAGTACACCAACTTCATCACCACCTAAAGTCACTCTTTTGGAACTCCTTAAGACTCCAACAAGATCTAAACAGCCTAAACAAAAAGAAATAGTCTTTTCAACACCCCACATCTCCAAATACTATTTTCAAGATCTTGAAGCATCACCACCATTAGCTCCATCACATTACAAGAACATCTAGGTTATTTTCCACCACCATTCACAAACATTCGGATGTTGATCCATATTTTCCTATTTTTCCACCACATCTTCCATGAAACTCAAATCAAAACAACCCGGAAAACTTCGCACTCATTACCCGCATCATTTACATTGTGAATATTGCCGATCCACTAGGAAATCGCAATAGAAGTTAGGGAAGAAATCGTTTCATACTCAACCTCATCCTTGATCGCATCAATACCATCACTCATCAAAACATCCATCCATAACCTTATGCAAGCATTGAAGGAATCACTACTACTATTTTTACTTTTAGTTTATAGGGTGGGGTTAAAATGAAAAGTTTCTTATAATGAAAAGAATGAGAAGGCATGTGAGGTGACATGTGTCACCTTTGCCACATCACCATGCCATGTGTCACCCCCCCCCCCCCCGCCCCCGAGCAAAAATTTTTTCCATAAAAAAATTTTTTTGGGCAAAAAAAAAATTCCGCCAAAAAATTCATAAAATTTATTCTTGCATCACGGTTATAAAATCTTGCATCACAATCATAATTGTGATGCGATGATTCTAACAATAATGCACTAAAATCATAATTACGATGCGGTAAAATTATAACCGTCATGCGATAACTTATAACCTTAATGCACTAATAAGTTTTGGTGCATCTTTATTATAAGTTCTTGCATCATTCCACAAAAGGTGTAGATTGGCGGGAACACCTTGACCCCGGTGCCTTTTGGCACCGGCCATTATCCACCCGCAAGGAATAGCTCAAATGACTCTCACGGCCTGGTGGGGCACCAAGCTGGAGTGAGCACGAGCCAAGACTCGGACCCCTAGCTCTTATTCCACAAAGTCTCTCGGTGTGTCCACGGGTTTTGCGGAGGTGGGTACCTATATGAAACAAATGCCAAGGATGGGACTTGATCTTGGGTCGATTGACTCAAGCACAAGTGCTCCAACCATTGGACCGATGCTCTATTGGTGAGTTCTTGCATCATAGTTAATAGTTGATGCATCGATTATGATGCACTAAAATCAAGTTATAACCTTAAATGCACTAAAATCATGATTGTGATGCGGTAACTTTATAAGCGTAATGCGATAAGTTATAACATTAATGCACTAAAATCATAATTGTGTGATAACTTATAACCTTAATGCACTAATAAGTCTTGGTGCATCTTTATTATAAGTTCTTGCATCATAGTTAATAGTTAAGTGCATCGACTATGATGCACTAAAATCAATGTTATAACATTAATGCACTAAAATCATGATTGTGATGCGATAACTTTATAAGCGTGATGCGATAATTTATAACCTTAATGCACTAAAATTATGATTTGTGATGCGGTAACTTTATAAGCTGTGATGCGATAAAAAATTTTGGCGGGAAAAAAATTTTTTGCCTCCAAAAAATTTTTTGGCGGGAAAAAAAATTTTTCGGGGGTGGGGGCGGGGGCGGGGGTGGGTGGGTGGGGTATGGTGATGTGGCATGATGATGTGGCAAGGTGACACATGTCACCTCACATGCCTTCTCATTCTTTTCATTCTAAGAAACTTTCATATGTAACCTATATATATATATATATATATATATATATATATATATATATATATATATATATATATATATATATATTTTGAAGTCATTTTAAAGAACAAGTCTTGTTCTTATTTTTGCATCTTGTACATGGCATAAATACAACTACAATTTGTCGTTTTATTACAAGGCCTTGTTTACATACCTTGCTCCCAATCTTGATTCTCGGCAATCACAAGATTATTTAAGCATGTTACTAACCTTTCTTTTGTAGGATCTTTATTTTTTTCTTCACTTGGCGCCCGAACAAAGGGAGCTACCATCAAGGGGAGTTAGCGATCGTGGACTAATTTTTCCACACTTTTATGTTTATTTCTTCGAAGGTTAACTTTTGTTTCGACAAAAGGGAGAAAAGTAAAACTTAGGAGCTTTCAAAACTTACATCTATTCTTAAGTTTTACTCATCATAACATTATGTTTTGTCATCAACAAAAAGGGGGAGATTGTTAATACAAATAAACCGTAAAAACGTTTATTAATATTTTGCGATCTCTTTGTGTTTTGTTGATAACAAATATAATGTTATCTTAAGTATAATTATAAGGATACATGTTGCTTTTGTAAAGCATTTACATATAGCCATTTAAATACAAAAATATAGTAATTAAGCATTTGTTGTAATAGTTTATTAGGATGGGTAAAAACCATAACCCATGGACCATAACCCATGGATCTTAACCCATACCCAAGTTGGCTAGATACAATGTATACTTAGATACATTGAATCTAAAGAAAACCCATGGACCAACCCATAACCCATGACCCATAACCAAAAACCCATGGGCAAGAGGGCGTTCCACGGATCCCTAGGATTACACTAGGCGATCCCAGTGGAAGGGATCCGTGGGATCCGAGGAGCAGTGAAGATTTTGCCTATAAATGAGAGTCATTTCTT